>OZ026614.1:109158586-109376988 GCA_964020975.1 Hermodice carunculata | reverse complement strand
GCAGTTCGAACTCTTTACTCTCCATAAGCTAACCTGTCCCTGTCTAACCTGTATATATATGGAATTACTATTGTCTATATTGCACCACATGATATATATATATATATATATATATATATATATATATAGATATATATATATATATATATATATATATATATATATATATATATATATATATATATATATATATATATATATATATACATATACATATATGAGTATGTTCGGAGCGAGCGGGACTCGAACCTACAACCTTTGGCACCAGTCGCCTAACTTTCGTCCGGTTTAAGGGGGAAAGCATGCACTTTATGTTCGGAACGAGCGGAACGAGCAGGACTCGAACCTACAACCTTTGGCACCAGTCGCCTAACTGAAATGAGAAACGCACATATCCACTCGACCAAATTCCCATTCTTAAAAGAATGGTTGAATGGAGGTAGTTATGTGCGAGTGACATATCAACACGCTATGCAGTATAAGTACTGAGTCGGCATTTATTTCCAGAATCGGGGACTTTTTGTATATATATATGTATATACATATATATATATATATATATATATATATATATATATATATATATATGTGTGTGTGTGTGTGTATATATATATATATATATATATATATATATATATATATATATATGTGTGTGTGTGTGTGTGTGTGTGTGTGTGTGGTGTGTGGCTAAAGCAGAAACCAGTCTTGCTCTAGGGTAAAACCGTGTCATCGATCTATCTTTATATCTATCTGTCTGTCTGTCTGCCTGCCTGCCTGCCTGCCTGCCAGTCTGTCTGTCTGTTTGTCTGTCTGTCTGTCTGTCTGTCTATCTATCTATCTATCTATCTATCTATCTATCTATCTATCTATCTATCCGGACATATAGAGATGTCTTGCTCCGTGGTACAACCAGTTACCCATTCATCTCCGTTTCGATCTATTCACCTGTGCCCGACAACAGTTACTCTATATACTCTCTGTCAACCCAGATATCCATAT
This sequence comes from Hermodice carunculata, assembly GCA_964020975.1. NCBI lineage: Eukaryota > Metazoa > Annelida > Polychaeta > Eunicida > Amphinomidae > Hermodice > Hermodice carunculata. Next base: position 109,375,989 of record OZ026614.1, on the reverse strand, counting down.
GGTCACGACTGATCGATTCATAAACCTATACACTTATGAGACTGCAGTTGGTCTTTGATAGGTCTCTCCACCTTCCTCTCTCTCTCTCTCTCTCTCTCTCTCTCTCTCTCTCTCTCTCTCTCTCTCTCTCTCTCTCCCCCCACCCCGCAAATTCACTGTAAATGTTAGTTGATTCGTTATTTCCGAGACTGCCCTTGGGTTACAACCAAACTATGCAGGCCATGGGGAGACTTGCGTGCATTTAACATAAATTTTGAAGAGAATTTATGCTTTGTAAAGCAATAACCTGGAGCATTTGCGTCGTCTTTCGACCCGAACTTCGAGTTATTTCCTCATGGTAATGATGTTTACAGGGCAGGCAATGGAGCCATTATACTTGGTATAATAGCTCTGTGGTAGGCCTGATTTATGTCATATATTATGTGTGTTGAAGTAACTGTACAATCCAATACAGTATGACAACGTTTTTTGATGATTTACATATGTGCAAAGGTAGATATTTGTACGATGCGAAAGATACGGATATATATGTGACTGAAATTCTACTGAAGCTTTATACCCAATATCGTTAGACACACGCCCATATTGGACAGCTTTATATTACACCGTTATTTGCCTGCTTAACTCTGCCTGGAGCATTGTTCAGTGCTTTTGCATAACGCTCTGTAAGGTTCAATGGTCAAAATTGAAAGCATAAAAGTCTGCGTATATGCGAACAGGATATACTGACAGAGACACATTTACAGTCACTTTGAATGCATGAATATCATTTGTTGATTACAGCATTTACACGCAAACATATTCCATCCCGCCAGTCCAACACGTTAAATACATACAACACTACATGCACCTCAGCAGCAAATCTGAAACACATGCAATGGTGACACGCAGGCTTTTCCAGATGTGCTTATATGTAGTGATTGCCTGATCACCCAGACCTTCAATGCCTTGGGAACGCGAAAGATAGGTTGCCAGATACGGAAACTGTCCGTAGCAAAAATCAACTGCCCACTGTGTCAGCTACACCGGCAATGCCGATGAAAGAAATTTAAAATGATCAGAATTTTTATTAAAGCAAAAAGAAAGAAAAAATAACAGAATCTCCATAACAAATTTGTCAGAGTGGCTTGAAATCTGCATTGCAGATTTGCCACAGAGTGGCTTTGAAAAAAATACTGATTTAGCCTAGTTTAAAATGTTAAAACTTTTGTTCAATGCTTATCAAATGCACCTTGAACACCATCCTCAGTATTGTAATTTGACTTGCCCTTTCATCTATAAGTCTTGAAATGGCCACGCATTAAAGTCTTCAAATTGTGCTTAATAAACATAACTATAAACAATGATACAACTTTCATTTTCATTTTATTGGTTGCTCCTGTATCACAAATCAATGACTTGAAGTTATTATTAACACCTATATCTTTCCTTTGAAATACTCGATATTTATTAAGGTTCAAGAGTACACTGTATGCAATATCCCTATTAAGACCACCTACGGGACTGAAAAATGTGGCCTTATTAGGGGAGTGGTCTTAATGGGATATAATTTTAAAAAGGATAAACAAAAACGGTTGTGTTATCTAATGGCGTTAATATAATTTAAACGTATTTATTTAAACTGGATAACCTACTAGTACCTAAAACACTAAATTACAGGATCTCCAGACGAATATAGAAATGGTCTTTTTTGAGGTGGTCTTAATTGGAGATTGTACTGTATGTTTAATTAGCATAAGTTAATATTTTATAACTTTCATTTTCATTTCATTGGATACATCTAGAGCACAAGCTAAAGCATTGAAGTTGAATTGACACCTATAGCTTTAATGCTTCAAAAAAACAAAAAAGATTGATTCAAGCAAATGCTATGAGCATGGTGCATCTTACGAAAGCTTATAAAACTTGTTGAAGACATGGTAATAAGAGGCATTCCAGGTTTTTTGTATCGACCAGTTTTAATTTGTAACACCTCCCTGATAAAATTAGGGTGTGTCTACTTTGACTTTGACCTTGATGATTTTGATTTTGATTTTGATTTTGACTCTGACTGTGACTCAAAATCTGACTCTGACTTTGACTTTGATTTTACATTTATGTATAGAATATGGTCAAGGATCCTGCAACACTCGTTGCCGCGTCCTTGATATCAACAATAGTTATTTTCAGATATATACACACAATTCGTAGGTCAATAGTAAATGGTCAATTTCAGCAATAAAACTCTCTACGGTGGGGTATCCTCGGTACTGAGAAAAAGTGGCCACTGTATGGAGGGGCACATTCCGGACAGAGTTAGCCCTTGTGGGTAAGTTCATTTTTCAAACATAAACATACAAACACAATGAACACATATCATAATCCAAGGATCCAAGTGGAAATAAATAATACATAACTTTGTTTCTTTATTACGCAAAATATATATATGTATATATATATATATATATATATATATATATATATATATATATATATATATATATATATATATATATATATATATATATATATATATATATACATATATATATGGTGCATAGTAGAGATAGTTAAAATCTCTCTGGTTAGTGAAAAGTCTCAAATGGCAGGCTTGAGTAAATCACTAATGCACAAACTCTTTGTTTCACACTCCAAGCAGCCATTGTGCATGGACTGCATGGAAGACTGTTATGCTTTGATGGTACCACCTGTCATCATGATTATTACAGAGTGGAGTCTTCTACTCAGAGGTCCAGTGGTCTCATGGGAGCAAGGACAAGTTCAGATAGCTCCAGGCAGTGAGGCACAATACTTCTGGACGGACACAGGATGTTTAGTTTAAAAACTTATTTATTTCAACTGGTTTGCCCTTTAATATATCGGGGTGTTCTCCAGAACATGGAGTGACACACGAAATGTATATTACAAAACACACAGGACAGAAGAACAAAGTACACATGTTTCAAATTTGTACTCTGCATACAAAAATCAAAATAATTAAAGTCACCAAAATGCAAAACAAAGCAAAGTAGCTCACTACAGGTGGAATGTACACACATACCTCCCTGTTCACAATAATACGGATTAGCGGTAAGAAATTTCATAAAGGACACTAAGAAATAAGTTTATGTAAATCAGCAACTAACTCAATTGAAATAACTGCTTTAACATAACGGCACTAAAATATGAAGCGTCTTGTGTCCACTATGTATCTGTGGAAAGCATCACGATTTTGTATGTTGAAAGGCATGGACAATTCGTCGCTACCAAAGAGAAGAATATGAGTTAATCTGTCACTCGCTGTGTGTATAATCAGATTCGGGTGGACGCCAGGAACAATAATAGGGATGATAGAGCTGAGAAGTTTAATTCTATGAGTTGAATACTTTGGACAAAAGAACACAAAATGTTGCAGATCTTCGGTGGGGTAGGAACAAGAACATGTAGGTTGTGGGATGATGTTGACTTTAAAGAGATAAAAGTTAAGTCTTGAGAATCCAAGACGAAGCTGGGTATGACAAATGTTTGCAGATGTATATTGGTATGCAGAGGTCCCTTTCTGGATGGCCTTATAAGAGGGGCACCACTATTAACAACAGATGGAATCAATCTCGCAGTGATATATATATATAAACGGCTTTCCCGTGATATATATATATATATCACGGGGGAGCCCTATATTTACATGTTTTCTAGATGCCAAAAAAGCCTTCGATCGCGTAAATCATTGGGGTCTGCTTAAGGAGTTACTTGACAGAGGCACCCCTACTTTTATTGTCAAATTTCTTATGATATGGTTTCAGACACAGCTCTTGTGTACAGTGGGGATCTTCCCTCTCTGAATACTTCAGTGTTTCAAACTGCGTTCGTCGGGGGGGGGGGGGGGAACTATCCCCCCCCCCCGACTGTTTAACGTATATGTTGACGAACTTAATTACCGACTGGCTGAGTGCGGTGTAGGTTGCAATATGGGAGGAACGTCTTCAAATAACTTAAGCTATGCATGGTGCTTATATCTCCATCAGTTAAGGGGTTAAGAAAACTTCTTGTTTGTGAGCAGTTTGCAACTGAGAATGATATTGTATATAATACTAAAAAGATTGTCTGTATGCTGTTTACTGCGCATGTTCGGTTCGAAATCTACCCGTCTGTAAAACTCAATAATGTAAAGTTAAATTTTGTCGAAAGATTCGTGTATCTTGGTCACATCGTTACTCCATCACTTTCTGATGATGAAGACATTGGTCGGCAATATCGTTCGTTATGGTCCAGGACAAACATGCTTAAGCGAAAGTTTTCATGTTGCAGTGATGAGGTTAAAATGGCCTTGTTTAAATCCTACTGTACTTCCCTGTATACAGCCCAGCTTTGGGTTAATTACAGGCTATCAGTATTCCAAAAAATTTCAGTGTGCTACAACAACTCATTTCGATGGCTTATGGGTCTTCAAAAATCATGGTCGACTAGCAATATGTTTATACAGAGAGGCGTTTTATCATTCAAAGAGCTGACTCGCAAAATAGTGTACAGTTTTCTTTGCAGGGTGCATAAAAGCACAAATGAGTTACTTTGTAAACATAAGAACAGCGACATGCAAACCTCCATCTTTGCACGTAAGTGGCGAGCCATCCTCACCGGAGGTTGATCCTACTGTATTATTTTACCAACATGTCTATATTTTATGCATGTGATGTGTATATTTGGACTTTTAGTCTGAAATAAAGCTGTTTATCTTATATATATATATATATATATATATATATATATATATATATATATATATATATATATATATATATATATATATATATATATATATATATATGATAGTCCCCCCTCCCCGATGTACTGAAGTTGCAAGGTTGTCAACATTGACAAGCGAGTTACGGACCCTAAACTTTTAATGTCAATTAGTAAAATAAATATATTGTATATTGTGTTGCAAGTTCATCTTGAAGACCTAAGCCGTTTCCGGGCACTGCAAAAAGTGGGAAGAAGTTTGATAAATTTTGGTCCAGGTGCATGTGCCACAACATTCGGGGGGAGGGGGAGGGAGGAAAAGTTCAGTAAACTATTTGTTGAAAGAAAAAGCAGTTATAATATTCATGTTTGTGTCGAGGGAAGGCACGGGCAATGGGAATACACAACTCTCACCCTGCGTAAAACAAAAATGAAGAAAAGAAAAAAGTCCTTGTAGAAGAACACTAAAAAACAAATCTGTTTTTCATTCTGTAGACCTGTATATTTCAGCTACACCAGTCCCAACGAAATTACTTTCAATATAGTGATATCGTCCGACCTTTTTTCATGGAGACTTAAAGATGGATACCAAAAGTGTTGTTTCTCATACCAGAAAAAGAATTTAATTGTCTTATCATTTATTATAGCAGGTTCCATTTGTACATTGTCGTTCACTTGTGATATTTGATCCAACCAAGGACACTAGACGCTGCCAGGATCATTGATCCAACAAATTTCAAAACAATTACATTATTGTCATGGATAATTCACATTAAATCTGAATTACCTTACTAAGTTATGACTTAATTGCATGAATGTCCAACGGTCCTTTTAATACTTTTCTTCCTGAATCCTGCATTGTTTCCTTTCCTTTTTCTTTTTTTTTTTCTAATTTCTAATGGCAGATCTGGTTTAAGCTCTATATTTTACTAATAAACTATGCTCTTGGGTATGCAAATAGTGACACACCTTTCTCTCGGCAAATCGATCATTTCCCGCCGGACGTGAAGAAACTTGATTCAGCACTTCAAAGTCCAGCCGCCTCACAAGGTGCGCGCTGGTGGCGCCGCCCCGTTGTTGCTGTGGCGACTTCTGACAACGCTACGCATGCGCACCCCAGGTGCAGAAACCAACATGGACGACAAAATACAATAAAGTGTCGCGCCTTTGATGACAACCTGCTGTTTGTGACACAGATCAGGCAGGTTATGGTATTCATTTTGAGGGCAACAGACAAGGCTGTCCCTGGAACTTCTAGATGAATAAGTAGATGTGGTGAAGAATGACATTTCACGAAAGCCTTGATACATGTGAAAAAAATCGGAACTCTTGATTACTGTGTTGACTTAGGTAGTCTGTGACATTACTGTTTCTCCACGTTTTCTGGCGACTTCAACTCACAACTGTTTTATGACTGTTGCTTGGAAAGTGTTTTGCCTTTTTCATTGTAGTAATTCTTCAAATAACGAAAAAAAAAAAAATAATAAAAAAAAATGGCCATGCCACTGAAGAAAACTGCGACTGTTCAACCGACCAGACGCATGCAGATAACAAATGATGACAGCAAAATCCTTGGGTCTATCACAGAGAAAAGACGAGAGAAAACAGTGCCACAAAAACAGATGAGTACAAGAATGCTGAAAACCCACAACAGCGCATGGACACCCGTCGTTCACAAACCTTCCAATGAGCAGGTATGAGTACTGTTGATGGTCGTTTTACCTCTGAGTCACAGTCATCACTAGCAACACAAAGGCTATAGATTCCCTCACATTAGTCTAAGCCTCAAACTTGTCAATCTGGACACCTAAGACTTTCTGAAGGCGTGGACATATTATCGAGGAGCACTGAGCACAAGCCCACATCTGAAGAATATTCAGTGAAGCTGCCTTATTGTGCAATATCCTGTTTTTCACACCTCTGTACTGCTAGTTCACACCTAAATTAACCATCGGAAGAGCCACTTTAAAAAAATATTTTTTCTTGGCAATGAACAATTTGTGTAAATTCGCCCAGATTTAAATAGAATGTGTTGCAACAATTCTGACACTGTATATTGTTTTTAAATGGCACCAAAAGAAGCAGAGATACAAGTCTGTGTGTGCGTAACTCGCGTGTTGCCGCCCATAGTTTACTGGGAATATAAATGTTATTTTTCTATGAGCGGAAAACATGGGAAAGCTATTACAGTATTTCCATTTGAAATTGAAACTATTGATGTACAGGGATCATTAGAAACTTGGAATTTTGAGCTGGAGCTTCTGGGTTTGCTTTTTATTAACCTCTGAAGATTTGATGTTCCACTCTACACCTAATTACGTCAGCTTAGTTGTTCCTGACATAGGTTTGGCACAACTAGCTAGATTTTAATGCGGTTTGGAATGAAAAGTTTCACAAACTTCTAGCAGCATTATTATTTCTGGTGTGCATTGACCAGTCCTTTGTACCTTCCCGCAAAAAGAATGTGCATCCAAGGATGAAAGCCACAGCAGATCAGTGGGTGTCCTCACTGTCACCAAATGACGCTGGCTGCACCGTCACTTGATGGCGGCAACACTGATCAGATCAGAGGTGATACTTTCTGGGCATGATTTAGCCCAGAAATTTAATCTCTTTTGACAGTCCTGAGACCTCCTCAATAATATGTCCATACTGCAGGGTAGAGCCGGGATGGGGGGGGGGGGGGGAGGGGGCAGGCAGGTACTCCCATTAATTAGCATTACAGGTAGGCTCTGTGGTAAAAAACCCCAATTTTTGGACCACTTGTGGCTCTTAAAGACCCACCTTTTTCAAACCATCGATCCCAAGGCCAAAGACCCCATGTTTTCATCTGTCAGTGCCAGTCATGTCTAAAGTTGGTCTACTTAAAAGTCAAAGTAGTCCGAATTATCATAAGAATCCCAGATTTGTGTTCCTTGTAAAAAGACCTTTCATTCAAGTACCAGTATGGCTATAGTTCCAGAGAGAATACCCCAGGTCAGCAGCTTTTCTAGGTGCAAATTTGGCACTGAAAGAATTAATTGTCGCTTGCAAAGACCCCAAAAAATTGTACTCCAGCTGAATCATGGCAAATCTTTGCCTGTGATAGCAAGTAACTTTGTCAATACCAGCTCCCAAAGACCCCCCCCCCCCCCATTTTTTTATTGATTTATTGGGTCTGGGTTTCATATCCTCAGTGGAGCCTACCCACCCTTAGATATGGATAGTCCCGGGGGGGGGGGGGGTAGGAGCTATGAGACATGACTGCGAGCATGAAGGAATCAACTCTTGTTTATTCCTTGGTTTAAACATATTTTATTCAATACATGATACATCTTGAACATGAAATACTAGTACTAAAGTCTTGGTCACAAAATGTGGTAGCTCGGGCAATTAATCAAATATCATGAGAAAGCTTCAGCGTTTCACAGGAAGAATTATTGCGTGGTACAACATGAACAAGAAAAAAAATACCTGAACATGAAATAAAGGACCGAAATAAATAACTTGGTAACAGTTAGGGTTTCACATGGATGAATCAGTGCATGAAACAGCTTAAAATAAAGTGAACACCTTTGATTTTAATATGTGGTATCTCAATCAGGCAGATAGTCGAATACCATGGTAACACATAAATGGATTTCACCAGAGGGAATAACATTAGTTAACACAATCACAATAAAAAAAAAAAAAAAAGCAATGAAAGTTTGTTGAACACAGCAAATAATGGAAAGTCTCTCATCAAAACAAGATTATGCTGAAAAGTTAAGTTGTTTGGTAGAACCACTGCTAGTGGTAGAACAAAGGAGAAAAGTTTATATGTGTGGAGACAAAGTCAGTGATTGGTCAATAGAACAATCAAGCCTCAGGATGGTATTTGTCAAGGTCAACTTCTTCTCTGTGGGGTCAGTGGGGTTCAATCAGACTTTCACCAAGATCTTACCGTCCGTAGTATGTGTATCAAGCAGATGATTCTCCCTCTTCAGTTGACGTGCGAGATATGCTAGTCTGTTCCCATATCTTGTCAGAGTGTTGCTGACAAAGATGTTAGTACTTTTAAGCTTGGTCTTCGCTGTCCAGATCTTGGCCCTATTACGCTGCAGAAGCGCACAATTATGGTTCTGTTGCCAGTATCTAACTCGGTGAGACCTGTTTATGTCTTCCAACTGTAAGTCGACTTTCAGCTTATCTCTGAATAAACTCAATAGAATCTGATCTCTTTCCTCATTATCATTTTTCTTGGATTCCGATAAATTTGAGGCTATGCCTGTGACCTTACTGTTCGAGTGAATCAATAGACAAGAATAAATCGTGCATTTGTTTGTCTTTGGCAGCATTAACTTTCTTCAAATCTTGAACTTCAGCATGTAGCTTATCACATTGAACCTGTAACTCATCATATTTTGCTTTGACTACACTTGGTTCATCAGCAGTAGGGTTGTTTTAAGATCACATACCTCCACTTCCAGCTTTTCGAGTCGTTTAACCATAGGTTCAATCTCCTCTTTAGCAGCAGTCACAAAAACTGGTTTCATGATTAGCTGGAAAGCTCTAATCATGCTGGGGTCTTTCAGGGTTTCCAAAAATTCATCCGGGTTGGATAATTCACCTTTGAAACATTGAGCTGGTGGAGTGTCACCACTGGGGGATAATTCCCATGGTCTCGCAAGTCTTTTCTCACTGATACCAGCATTACCCGTAGCACTAGATTTCTCCTCCGATGTTTGAGGCATAGTGGCAAGGGCCATGCATATGGCACTGACCACGTTGTCCTTGCCTTTGTTGGCCATTGTTGTACCAGAAGGAAATTTCAAACAAAGATCCATGTAGTTTAAATCCCAAATGCACAAGATATGTTCCCGCAAAAGATCTTCACGACTCTCACATCAAGTCTATGATAGCTGTAAAAGGATTACTTCATAATCCTTATTTCCAGAAAGCAGTCTTCAAGAAAGAAATGCAATAAATATTACATTTCTTGGGAGCTCGATAGCAAAAACGTGTTGACTCTCTGAGCCTCGTCCCCGCATGATATTTGTTTATTCCTTCAGTGTTATTGTCAAAACTAAAGGTTCAAGTTCATCAGGTTATTTAAAGTTCAGTTTTCCCAATGGAGCTATGTATCATAGCTCATGGCTTTCCACCTGATTTTTTAAAATCTTTTTTTTTTTGTGCATATAAATTGTTGCCCCCTTGATTTACAAATTAATGTAGGACAGGGAAGGACTGACCTCTCGCCCATGTCTGAGAGATGATCAGGGTTTCCTCTGTTTATTTAACTAATCAACTGTTTGCTTTACAAATCACTTGGGACAATAAACCTTGAAGCGTGAAATAGCTGTGGATACAGCATTAAACTGTATTCAGCAGCCCAGGATTAATTGTATTCATTATTATGATAAAAACAAATATTATAGTTGTTCTTGACTGAAAAAAAATTTGCTTTATTATGTGTCTATTGTCTATGAGGTCAAGTTGACCAGCTACGCAAAGACTAGATCTCATTCTTAGAACTGATGATACAGGTCTCTAGTTTGACAACCTATGACAGTCTGAGGAGGTACAACTACTTTTGTTCCATATATGTCATCTGCCTCATATGGTGCCATTTGTGTTATAATGGATGCTGTAGGATATTATAGTGTCTCCACATTAAGGTTTATGAGAGGAGATGACACTGATTATATCAGCTAGCAAAATTTGTTTTTTTTTTAATAATTGTGTGTGAACTCATGATATTATGATTATATAAGCACACATACCTGCATTTTTCAAATTCTCAATCTGTGAAAATTAAAAATTAAATGGTTTTCTGCCAACATTCTACTGGTGATACTTTTGTGCAATTTTTAAGTGCTGTCAAGGGTAACAGCAGACATACTGAGTATACACTGGCGATGTATTTGTACTTTTTTCAATACTATGTGTACAGGTCAAAGTGTCTGTCATTATGTATTCTACACGAGGAGAAGAACTTGTATTAGCCTTTGGCTATTTTGCTAATCCTCTTGAAAGAAATAAAATATATAAACAATCACTTGCCACTCACTGCATGTCATGCATTTTTAGAAAACCCTTCTTATATTTAAAATCATCATACAAGCTTATAGTATTGCATGGCCTGCTTAAAATACAGTTGGTTACCAAGAATAATGATCAAATTTGTGCACACATGTGAAGACTTATAGGGTCTATGAATAACATGTCATCACCTAACATCACCCAAGAGAGGAAGACCAGTCATGCATGTCACAAATTCTACCACCTTCTTCTTCTTCTTCTTCTTCTTCTTCTTCTTCTTCTTCTTCTTCTTCTTCTTCTTCTTCTTCTTCTTCTTCTTCTTCTTCTTCTTCTTCTTCTTCTTCTTCTTCTTCTTCTTCTTCTTCTTCTTCTTCTTCTTCTTCTTCTTCTTCTTCTTCTTCTTCTTCTTCTTCTTCTTCTTCTTCTTCTTCTTCTTCTTCTTCTTCTTCTTCTTCTTCTTCTTCTTCTTCTTCTTCTTCTTCTTCTTCTTCTTCTTCTCCTTCTTCTTCTCCTTCTCCTCCTTCTCCTCCTTCTCCTCCTTCTCCTCCTTCTCCTCCTCCTCCTCCTCCTCCTCCTCCTCCTCCTCCTCCTCCTCCTCCTCCTCCTCCTCCTCCTCCTCCTTCTTCTTATTACTTTTTTTTTACTCCATGGAGCCTTTTGGCCTCAAGTTCATAGGGAGATGAGCTCACTCGCTCTGTCTAAGGCTTAAATTTTGTATCAAGCTCATCCCATCATAGTACCTTTGTTATCAGTGTTAATAAAATTTACTGGGATTTTAAGTTTCTGACCACAGCAGAACAAATGATCTGTCTGCTAGCCACTGGGATAGAGCATGAGGTGCCAAAATGTTCAGTTCACCTAGTGAACTGCTGCATGTTTCTACACTGGTTGACCTGAAACCAGTATGTTCACTTCCCTAATTAGGAATATAAACAGTTCAAACGTTTATTTGAAATTGTGATAATGTTATATTTCATAATCTTTTTTTTTTGGTATGTTTCCACTAATTTGGACTTCTCCCAAACAGCATGCTGGATTCTCTTCAAACTTGTTGGGAATGTACGATGACTGGATTCTCTGATGAGTTCATTCACTACATGCTGCTGCAAGAATATTTTGATTTTTAGAAACTTTTTGAAATTACGGATTGTTTGTAAGGTTACATGTACATATTAGCAGTGTGACTATAGGGATAGCAGCAAATCTGACTTATACATGTATCTCAGTAATGGTGGATTCGTGTAGCTTGACTCAATATTCTTCAAACATGTACACTTGATTTTCAACAATTTTTTGAAATCATCATGAGAGATGAGAAAACATGTCACAACTAGAAAAGACAATTTACTTCAAAGCAAATCTGCGTGTGTGCCGAAAAAGGAAATTCAAATTCAAAATCGGAAAAGCTACATGACAGAAAACAGGAAATTAAAAAAAAAGGGCTAGTAAAAAGCAAATGGCCGACAGAAAGAAAGAATTCTGGATAAAACAGAATGTCAAGTGTCTGCAAACAAACAAGATTTTTTTCATGGAATGAAAAACCCTATCTAATTCTAGTAACTTAGAGAAATTGAAAATAAGCTCCACTTTATGCTGGAGTGTAAAAAATATAGGGGCATAAGAGATCAGTATGTATTAAAATATGTAAATGAAGCAAAACAGCTACACAATGACAGTACAAAAGAGGAATTATTTATGTACATAATGCAGAATGGTGGTTCTAATGACCTTGGGACGTTTTGCTGGACAGTCAGTCAGATGAAATGTAAGACAGATGAAATGTAAGACAGGCTCGTAGTCATGCATGTCATAAAGAACTGTACAGAGGTGATGAGTTTTGTTTTTGTCTTTTTTTTTTGGGTGGGGGGGGGGGTTAAATTACAGTGTTTATAGTGAGGGTTAAATACCCAGCTGTGTGTTTATTGGTTGGTGGAGGTGTTAGGAAGTCATGTTTATTTGGTTTTGGTGCCATCAGTACGTAGATTGGAGCAGTAGCAAAATTTTACGAGTGGTGTCAGTACATGTAGTGACTGTGGCGACAGGAAGATAGCACCACTTACATGGAGCTTCACACACACACACACACACACACACACGCACACTGTACAATGCTATGTACAGCCCCTAGAGGGCGTCAGAGCAATAAACTGTTGATTGATTGATTGATTAGCCATTGAGTTTCTGAAATTAGTTATATGTAGATTTCTTGAAGCTCCAACAAATTGAAGCTGATAGTGTAACCTAGTTACTGGGGGTACTGACAACTACAACAGACTTGTGTAGTAGGTTTCACATCGGACAAAAAAAGCCTTTCAACAGTTTCTATTCAAAACGTTTTGAATGTACAAGAGGAAAACAGAAAACAGAGGACAACAAAAAAAGTCATTTCAGTTATCTGAACTGGTTGGAGTAAAACATGAATGACTCAACATCTGCAACAAAACAATTTTCTCATATTTCAACATACCAAGCAGAAGGAGGGCACTGGTCATTATTTGTCGCCAAGTTTTCTTAGCTTAAGTGGTGACCAGACGCGTGAGGTTTCAGTGGATCCGTTTCACTTGGAGAGAAAAAAAAAAGCTAAGTGCCCTCTGTTTTGTTATGATCATCATGCAATATTCATTGCCTTTTGTCATTAGTGAAGAGACTCATCTTCCCAGTCTTCTCTTTGCAATAAAATCAACAAGAGACCTGCCAACCCTTGTTATTCCTCAAGGTCTCTGCATTGTTGCCCGTGCATTCCTAACAAGGTGGTGCGGGCCCAGAAAAAGTGATTTATTCTCATTAAGGGTGACAGGCAGGATGAAAACAGGACGAAGCCTATCCACTCCCATTTGGGATAAATTTGCATGCATTAACCCACAAATGCTCCCTGTGATTTATAGCAAATTATCCGCTGATTGTCCTTGCTTTGGTTGTTGCGGCACAAAGCAGTATAATAGGGATCTTACATTATGTTGCATCAGTTGGTCCTGGTAACTCGATCTTCCTGTATTTGCACCATGTGAATGTTGATGTAATTTTCACAGATCAATATGCGGCACATACAGAATCATTGTCGGCGAGAACCTAGTGCTGTGTTACTCCTGGAGAACGGACAAGTGACACTGACCTGTCTGGATAGAATGCACAGATTGTGTTGTGTTGCTTTCAGGATTGCAAGAATTTGTCTGTTTGCAAGAGGTGTCAGAGGAGATCAGAAAGGAAAATTGTGACAGTAATTTAGCCAACTGTCCTCCCCATTTACAGAAGAAAAAAAAGGGAAATGAAAATAAATTGTGTAATTTGAGGAGATTGGCAATAAGAGACGTATTTATATTTAGGTGCATGATTTCTTCCATACAGTGAAACCGGTCCATATGAGTACAGTCCTAAAGCCAGCTTGAAGGTGGCATTTCAGTCCGAGCAGACAGTTGTAACATAGGAAAAACAGCGTTAGAGAGCTGACACAGGTTGTGCCAGCATATCCCCCTCCCCCCACCCCCCAAAAAAGAGTTTCTTGTTTGTAGCTCAGCTGACTTGTCAGTCAGCTGAGCTTATCTTATGGTCCTCCATCGGTTGTCCGTCATCCGTCCACTTAACCCACCTCGAGAATTTTGTCTAGTCCGTCTTAAGTCGGAAAACCATGATCATACTCACTTTTTGCAGCATTTCTTTCTTTTCAATCTTCATCCAGTACTTATAGTGGAAGAGGTGGCTTCCAGCAAATACCTTAGTACACTTTACCTCATAACACCTCTAGTCCACTTTATGGTGCTAAAAATTGTATTACTATTTACCTGTTTATGCCAGTGTCGGTATGGTGGAATAGTGTATGAAGCTTTTAAGTTTCAAAGGAGACATCTGTCACCCGTCATCTGTCATCCATCGTCAACAATTCACATTTTCGACTTCTATTCCAAATTCACTTCAAACTTGGTGGGGATGTGCCTTGGATGGGTCTCTGCCAAGTTTGTCCAAATGGTCATGCTCCAGTGATTTTTGGATTTTTGATGTTCTTTTTTGGGGGCAAATCATAACAAATCTTTTCCTCTGAAACCGCTAACCCAATTGCTTTGATATCCCACAGGGACACTCCTGGGGGCTTCTAGTTCTGAATTTTATCCCCAGGTGGCACTGCGATTTTTTCTAATTTTTTATGATTTTTTGTGTGCTATTACTATTTTTGACTTCTTCTCCAGAACCGTCACTGAGATTCAGCTGAAACTTGGTGGATATGTTTCTTGTGGAATGGTCAAACAAAGTTGTTCACCAGGTGGCACTACTGTGGATTCCTGATTTTTAACGATTTTTTCAATTCGGAACTTATCAGTCAATGCAGCTTTCCCATTGATTGCAATGTGAGTCAAAGGGCATTCTAATGTTAATACACATTCTCAACTTCTCCCAAACTGTCATCCAGATTGACTTCAAGCTTGGTGGCAATGTACCTTGGGTGGGTTTCTACCAGTTTTGTTCAAATGGCCACGCTCCACTGAATTTTGGATTTTGAATGAATTTTTGTGTTCTTTTTTTGGACAAATCTTACAAAATCTTCACAACTGAACGCCCAATCGCTTTGACATTACATGCCAACACTCTTAGGGACCCTAGTTCTTCATTTGTTCAGTAGGTGGTGCTGCGATTTTTTTTTCAATTTTTTTTTATGAATTTTTGTGTGTGTAGTTACTTGTCACTTCTTCTCCAGAACTGTCCCTCCGATTAAGTTGAAACTTTGCGGATACGTTCCTTGTGAAAGGGTCAAGCAAAGATGTTCACTAGGTAGCACTGCTGTGGATTCCTGATTTTTAACGATTTTTTTCAATTCGGGGACTTACGTGTAAATGCACCTTTTCTATTGCTTACTGTGCAAGTTAATGGGCATTCTAATGCTGATTCACATTTTGGACTTCTCTGAAGAAACTGTATGTCAGATTTACTTCAAACTTTGTGGCCATATACCTTGGGTGGGTCTCCACCAAGTTTGTTCAAATGGCCATGCTCCAGTGATTTTTTTTTTCAAAAATCTTTTAAAAAGTTTTAATAGGAAAGTTTAACATGGGAATTTCTTGTAATGGTTATAACTAAAATAATTTTGGCCAGATTTGTGCCAAACTTGGTAAAGATGTACTTTTTATAAGTGTCTACCTGTTTTGTGCAAATGGTCATGCTCCAGTGATGTTTGGACCTTGACCTCATTTCCAACGTCACAGGACAACTGACACGAAGTTTACTTTCACTTGATAACTTGAGATCTGTTTTGAGTTAGGACCTTGATGTTCCACATCTTAATGTTTCTCTATGAAGGTCATACTCTGACTGTGCACGGTGGTTTTCTCCGAGTCCTTCGGTTTCCTCCACCAAACATGTAGGGAGGAAGTATACGCCACGATCTGTGCCATGGAGAGTGATTAATATAGGCTTGGCCTGCTTCGCAATCCATGTAAAAGATATGGGTCTTTACTTTCTTTTTTTATGAAGGTCATGCTTAGACAGTACATGAGGGACGTTGACGTTGCTTCTTGGGTCACAGTGCAAGATACATGAATTTTACTCTTCACTATAACTCGAGAACTACTTGAACTGGGACCTTGATGTTGCACATGTTAGTGCTCTTCTATAAAGTTCAGACTTACTCAGTACATGGGTGACCTTGATCCTATCCCAAGTTCACAGAGCTGCAAGTGTGATGAATGTCTAGGTCAGCTGAGCATGGGCTCTTCACACAGCCCTCTTGTTTCTCCTCAACGCTGTGGGCCACAAGTTTGAGTTATAGAACAACAAAGTGACAATGTGTCTTGCTGGTGCCTAGAAAAGGTCAAAACCTCAGTTGGTTATGATACTAGTAGGGCCACCTATAATTTGGCAGAAATTATGAGTTAAAATGTGGTGAAAGATACAAAATTCCATATACATATTCTATTGTTTATCCCTATATATTTCAGCTGAGCACTAGGCCCATGGGCCTCTTGTTCTTTATTTGTCAACCCAAAGTATCAAGGCGAAAGGTCTTGATTGAAGCTTGTGTTATACAGCTATTAAGACGCAGATCAGTCACATTTAAACACTTTTGCGCCCTTGAATTCTAGTGCAAATATTCGTTCAGAAGATCGTCAAGCCATCGTTTGACAGTGCATGGAATTCATGATCAGGCACATGTATATCAAGATATATATATATATATATATATATAAAACTTTATTTCAAGAGGGTAACTCAGTTAGTGAATTATCACTAATCTCCCCTGAGGCCCTCATAAAAGTACATATGCATGTAAAGGTACAGAATATTATATACAAAAGGCAAAACAGGTAAACTCGTATGATTACAAACATCAGCTAAACCCTCAATGACACCAGATATGATGCACACTTTCTCTTAAATGAAGATACACATGGAGACTCTTTGACAGAACTTGGAAGACTATTCCATAATATTGCACCTGAGTAACTAAAGGCATTTTTCATGTACTGAGTTCTTGGTTTGACCACATATAAATTGTTGCTGGCAGCAGATCTTGAATTCACTGAATGTTTATGTTTTACATATTCAAACATTTCCTGCATATATGTGGGTGCCATTTTGTTCACAGACTTGTATAAAAGTAACAATGTACGATATTTTATTCTTTCTTCCAGTGTCAACCAATTTAATTTTTGTAGAGCTTGCTTATAGCTCAACCACTGACTTTGAGTGTTCAATACTAACAGTGCTGCACTTTTATGTAATCGTTTAATCTTAGAAAATAATTGACCTCTGGCATTACCCCACATGGTAGAACAATAATCAAATAAAGGCAAAATATAAGCAAAGTAATACATTTTTCGTACATGGAAGGGTAAAAAATGTTTAATTCTTCTCAGTGTTGACAAACTAGCTGAAATTTTCTGACACATAGTAGATATCTGGTTCTCCCAGCTGAGATGCTCATCAATGACTATGCCCAAAACTTTATGATGAGAAACCTTTTCTAGCCTTGTGTCATTACTTTTCACATTAATGTCTAATGATGGAAAATTCCTTGCTTTTTGCTGAGAACATATGAGCATAACTTTACTCTTGATTTCATTAACAAGTAAGTCATTGGCTTTGTACCATTCATCTAAACAGTCTGTTTTCTGATTTAATTCGTCTTCCACTTCTTTAATATTTTTACCTTTAACATAGATGGTAGTGTCATCTGCATACATACTAATAAGTTTAGAATCTTTACAGCTGCTATTTACATGTAATGCAAGGTCATTAATGAAAACTATGAATAATAAAGGACCCAGAATGGACCCTTGGGGTACACCATATTTGACATTGGCAGACGTTGACAGACTTTTGTTTATAACCACTTGCTGTGACCTATCACATAGATAGGACTTAAACCAATGAACAGTATCAGTACTACAATGGTAGGTGGTCAGTTTACCCACCAAAAGATCATGATCTACTAGATCAAAGGCCTTTTTCATGTCGAGCATGACTGCACCAACTAGATTTCCATCATCTAACATTTTGTACCATGTATTCAACATGTCTACTAGGCAAGTCTCGCAAGAGTGGTCCTTACGGAATCCTGATTGGCAAGAACACAACAGTCCATACTTTGTTAGAAAATCATAAAAACTATCATGAACATGTTTTTCAAGTATTTTACTTAGTGAACTTAAAATGGAGATTGGTCTGTAATTACCACATTTCGTGTTACATCCTGATTTGAATATAGGAGTGACTTTGGCACATTTCCATACTTCAGGAAACTGTTTGGTTTTGATACTCAAGTTAAAGATACTTGATAGTGGTTTGGAAATTAAGCCGCTAACCATATGTAAGTATTTTACATCAACTCCATCCAAACCTCTAGCTTTCTTGGGACTCAGTTTCATAAGGGACGCAGCAACATCACAGGTATCCATAAGAGGTATTTCAAAGTATGCATCAGATGGTAAACTATGTTTTACATGGTCCTCCAACTTTTTCTTTATCTTTTGAGAGTCACATGACTGTGTTTTAGACTTTAAATTGTCCACCACTTCAGTGAAATATGTATTAAAAGCATCAGCTACCTTTTGTGGGTCAGATACAACTTCACCATCAACCTGCACAGTAGTTGGTGCATCTGTTTGGATCTTGCCATTTAAATGTTTTAAACATGCCCATAGTTTTGTAGGATTCCTGACATTTTCATAGATTACCTGTGAATAATACTCCCGTTTACATTTCCGTATTAACCGGACAACAGAATTTCTCCATTGTTTATAAGCATCCTCATTTCCAACCAATTTATAAGTGTCTCTCTTTTTCATAGCCAGCAGTATATCTTCATTCAGCCAGTCAGGCTGCCTTAAATGTTTTACCCTGTGTACTAGAGTTGGAGCATGAGCATCTAAGACCTTAGTATACTTCTTCATAAACATAGCAAGTGCATCATCAGGGTTACTACAAGCTTCAATTTCATTCCAATCCAAATGACCAATATTCTGCACAAAATCCTTCTTCTTGAAATTTTTAATTGATCTATATTTGATTGTTGTGTGACCTGGATCCATATTTTTGTTGCTTTTATTACTTAATACTAAACAGATTGGAAAATGGTCACTCGCACTTATTTTTGAGACACAAACTTTGACAACAGATGAAACAGCTGATGCATATATATGATCTATAATGGTAGCTGTTGTTCTAGTCACCCTTGTAGGTTCTTTGACCAATTGTTGTAATTGAAATGATGCCAAGCAATTAACCCATTTAGTATTCACTTTATGTGGCAGAGAGAAGTCAAAGTTAAAATCACCTAATATGAAATATTCACAATTTTCGGTATATGCTCTGTCAAGTTGATGTTCAAACTGGTCAATCCATTCAGTTTTTGCCTGAGGAGGCCTATATGTCCCTGTCATAATAGACAAGATAGAAGGTTATGGACCAGTCAGTAAAAACCTGTGGATGTATAGTGTACTTGAAGGTGTATATCATCAGATCCCCCTTGGGACCAGCTCCATCAGGCACAAATCATCTGATCAATATGTGCCTTATTCTCACACAAGTCAAGTTTCGCCCAGTGTGTTAACCCTCTCGCGTGGTTGGGAGAAGACGCAAGTTAATCAACACCTTTCTTCTGTGTTTTGTTGGCGCCGTCAAGTAGCTTGAGTCTCCACAATGGAAAGCATTGACTGATGGGTCCACCTTAGCACATATATGGAAAACGAGGTCAAGGCCACCAAAATGTAGTAAAGTCAAGAAATGTGTGTCAAGGTACAAGTGAGACTAGAAAAGAAAGATTTACTTGAAAGCAAATATGTCTGTGTGTGTGAAAAATTTGCACAATTACAGAAATATGCAGTGTTGCAACACTTATACAATATCTATAATTTGAGCCCAACATGATCAAAATTGGATTAAAAGTGGCCGAGTTATGGCTAGATGAATATTTCAAAGGTCCAAATGACCTTGACGTTTGACCTCTAGAGGTCACATGTAATTATAAAAATGTGTAGTGTCACAGTAGCTACAATTTGTGTCCAACAGAATCAAAATTCGATGATAATTGTGACTGAGTTATGGCTTGATGAATATTTCAAACGTACAAATGACCTTGACCTTTGACCTTTAGAGGTCACATGTACATAACAAAAATGTGCAGTGTTACAATATCTACAATTTGGGTCCAACATCATCAAAATCGGATGAATACTTTGGAAGCCAGAAGCAATTGAATTTTTTAAATTGCCCTAATTTGCATAATTTTAAAAATTTTAACTATTCAGAACGATATGCAAAACTTCACGGCAGGTTCTATAGCCATGCAAAGTTTGAAGTTTCTAGCTTGCACAGTGTCTGAGTTTAAGACAACACAAAAATCTGGCGGAAAGAAAGATAGGAAAGAAAGAAAAGAAAAAAAAGAAAGAAAGAAAGAAAGAAAGAAAGAAAGAATATTGGGTAAAACAATATGTCTGTGTTCACACACAGACATTATAAATTTGAGTATGAGGTGGCCAGCATGTCTTGAAATACATGTGTTGTGTTCACACACAGACAGTGGATGGAGAGAATCACAGACAGAACCATGGATGGAAAGAAATACCAAAACATACTGGTGGCCCTGCCTTTGAGATGGACCCATAAAAACTTCCAATAATTGTGTACATTTGACCATACAATCTGATTAAAATTGTGAAAAAAGTGAGATTTTTAACAAGCTATATTAGCAAATGATCTATTTATTTTCCTAGCACTTTGGAGATCTGTGACTTAAAGGGGTTAAAACTCGAAAACATCACAGATGGGCTGGAAAAACCTGTTTTTTGTCTTCATTATGTTGATGAAAAAATATAATGATAGACTAATGAAAAGTTAAAGAAAAAGAAGAGTAAATATGAAACATTGTGTGTACTTTCATCAACATTTGCCTCATGTTTCTATCAATAAAGTTCAAACTACACCAGTTGTTCATAATGTTGTACACAGGCAAACCTCGGAAGGTCCATACAAACATTTCAGTGAAACTGGTGTGCACATGGAAGGGGTTGGGGGGGGGGGGGGGAAGTCGCAGCATGATGCAGGTATAGATAATAACTTTGCCCTAATACAAGGTATGGATAATTAGGAAAAACAGAAATCATGGCACGTACAAAGCACAGGAAACAGACTGGGGCTTCCAGTGTGCGAGTACAGCAAATGAAAATGGCCAGGATGCGGGCGTGAAAAACCCCATTACTCCCCTCTACATGCGTACATGTACATATGTAAAGCTGGTCGTGTAGCTCCCATTTCATTATTGATCACAGTTTTCGTTCACATGTAGCAGTGAGCCAAGGACTCTAATGAGGTCTTTCTTGAGCTGATGTAGATATGGCAGGAGATGCTTTTATTTCTGACATGTAACAGTGGGACATGTCGCCTCAGTGTCATCATGCAGGTACTATTATTGGGGCAGATGTGAGCTGCCGTCTTGGTCAGGGTCTGAGTCATAGGCATACACATATATACGTGTATTATGTTCATTATTGCTTAGATGCTACTTCAGTCTGCAGCAAAAACTACTAACCCATAGTCTGAGTCTTCTGAAATTTTTTCGGCCTGTTAGATATTTGAAATTTTTCAATTGCTGCTAGCCCAAAAATGCATAAATGTCCAATCTGTCAAGTAACCGAAAATGTTTTTGGCAAAATACTGCTACTTGCAGATTTCCGATTTGTCAAGACAAAATATTTCTCCCTGTTGCCCCCCTTGCCCTCCCCAGCCCAAAAAAGTAGTGTTGGTCTAGCAGCAAAGGTTGAAATGACAGTTTTTTTCTGGTATTTATCACCATTAACTGCAGGGTTTTTTTTTCAAGAGAAAATTCTTTATGTTGTTGTAACTAATATTTTCAACTTTTTCTTAAAAAGCTGCTTTGTTTTGCTATGTGATCATGTTACATGCATACACGTACTTTAAGATATACAGAGGGAGACACTGGATTTTCCATGCGGAAATCAAGGTGTTCTGGTTGGTATTGATGTTGTCAGAGTGGACCCCACAATTTGAAAACTGGGTGATGCTGTAATTATGATTGCGTTTGTTATGTCTCCCCATGCAATGGGGCGACATTGTTTTTGCGTCTGTTTCTTCCGCTTCTTCTTGTTCTTGTTCTTGTTCTTCTTCAGCACATTGTTGCATGCGTTGCAGACGCGATAACTCAAGAAAGATTTGACTTGGGAAGTTGAAATTTTTTGTGAAGATGTTCCTATATAAAACCTTGCTTGGGATTGCAGATCCATGGGTGACCTTGACATATTTTTCAAGGTCACATGGGCATGTCATGTAAAATTGACGCTGACGCAATAACTCTGCAAGGATTTTACTTAGGAGGTTGAAATTTCGCATGATTATGCACCATACTGTGAACTAGGTTGCAAGTGTAGATGGGTGACCTTGACTCATATTCAAGGTCACATGGCCACTTTTTAAAAAATCATTGCAGATGCACTCGAGAAAGATTTGACTTAAAGAGGCTGACATTTGTGTGATGATATTTCTATGTAAGACTTTTGTTAGACCTTGCTTGTAACTGCAGATGTATGACATTGACCTATTTTCAAGGTCACGTGGGCATTTCGTCTAAAATCAATGTGGATGTGGTAACTCAAGGAAGATTTGACTTGGGAAGTTGAAATTCTATGTGAAGATGTTCCTATATATGATCTTGCTTGGGATTGCAGATGGGTGACCTTGACATATTTTTCAAGGTCACATGGGCATGTCACCTAAAATTGACACGGATGCAACATTTCTGCAAGGATTTGATTTTGGAGGTTGAAATTTTGCATGTTTATGTACCATAATACTCACTACGTTGGTATTGTAGATGGGTGACCTTGACGTATATTCAAGGTCACATGGCCACTTTTTAAAAATCATTGCAGATGCACTCGAGAAAGATTTGACTTAAAGAGGTTGACATTTTGTGTGATTATGTTTCTATGTAAGACTTTTGTAAGACCTTGCTTGTAACTGCAGATGTATGACCTTGACCTATTTTTCAAGGTCACATGGGCATTTCGTCAAAAATCAGCGTTTTGAAATGTCAATAAAGAGTGTACCTTCACCGTATCTGTAGATCATTGAAATCCGTATGCCTATTTATAAAAATAAGAGTGACAAAATTAAGGGCGCACGGGGAGACATTTGACTTTCTGTCGGAAAATCAGCCTGTTCTAGTTTTAATTATTTTTTAGATTAAATTTTTGGAAAAATCGACAGTTCATCTTCCCATGAACTGTGTTCACACAGTTCATGGGAAGATGAACTTTTGATTTGCTATGTGATCATGTTACATCCATACATGTACTTTAAGATATTCATGTGGATGCATGTTTTTATGTACATATATTTCATAAGTTAATGACTTGATTTGAGACACAAATATTTGGTGGGTTCCCAGACCTTCACAAATGTTATGATTGGTGTACATAACCATGGCATGATTGTTGATGTCAGCTATAGGCAACTTTGACAAATTATGTCTTTGAGTGTTTTTTGTGAGGCCACCCCTCGCAGCAGTCCAAAAAGTAGTCACATGAAGCCAGTGATCTTTCAAGGACATCAAATAACATGTCCAAGCACTGAAGCTGTGTATCCCACCCCCTGTCTGTGTGCATCTTTTTTTTTTTACATTTTTTTTTTTTTTTTTTACTTTTTCTGCGTAGCATTTGTAATATAGGTTGGAAGTGTGCCACGCTATTCTCAGAAGTGATTGCAAGATTTCAATTACTCATTAAGCTATTGGTAACATCCAAGATGGCTTCTATCCATCTTGGTTATATTTTGTTTATTTCTTTCCCAATTTTTTCCTAAACTGTGTACAGTTTTTTAAGGTTACCCCATATGCTAGCCAACAATAGTCAGCGTTGCCAACCCTCCCAAATTATCTGGGAGTCTCCCGAAAATTCAGACATGTGCTGTCTACCCTCCCGACTCCCAAATTACTCCAAGATTCTCACGAAAATCACCACAAATAGCATTCTAAAAATGTAATATGGTAAATTTTAACAAATATGCTTTTCACAGTGACATTTTTAAGGCAAATTAAGCTGCTGTGCATCTCACACCATAGTGAAACTTGAATCCAAGTACCCTAAAATGCCACAAAAATGCATATTTTGATGTCTATTTTTGATTTTTTTTTCTGGGGAGTATGCCCCCGGACCCCCCTAGGAGAGCTCCGCTGCTTGCGCCGCTCGTCATTTCATAATCTCCTGAAAACATACATTCACCAGTAGCCCTTTAGGAGGGGTGGCCTTGGTACAGGTGAACAATGTCAGAGAAGTGTCACACTGCGCATAAAAATGGTGGTCTTTTAAGAAAGGTGACCTCTGGTGAGAGTGGCCTCAAAAGAGGGGACCAGTGCCCTTCAGATTGAGATTCCTGAACATATACTAGTATTCCTATATCATAAATATTGTCAACACAGTGTTTTTTAAGCGAATCTTTCTGGCACATGATTATTATTTTTACTGCAGTGAGAATGCTCAAACCTTTAAACTGTATTTTCTGCATTACACTTTTGTTTTTGATTTTCTTTTTATGATTTTCATAGCAGTCAAAAAATCACAGGACCCGTTTTGGTTTTCAAGTTTTTATCATCAGAAAACCTTAGCTCCCATCAAATTATTTTTTTATTTATTTACAAATTTTGTGTGGAGTGTGTTAATTGGGTGAGATTTGGAGTTCATAGGGGTCATTAATTTGGCCCTTTCGCTGCAGATTGTCTTTCTCATTCTTGTAGTATTTTTCGGGCATGCGGAGTTATATTTTGTACTGAATGTGTGATTTTTTTTGTTCGGGGTTTGTTTTGATCCATAGGGACTTTATGCTGATGTACCAATCAGCATGCAACTTTTTCTCTCATTGAATATTGCCAGCGAGTCTAATGGGGAGGGGGGTGCAGGGGGGGGGGTCCCTGGTATGCTGGTACAAATAATAATTTTGCCCTAGCTAGTTAGTACAAGGTACGGAAAATAAGAAAATGTACAAATGATTTGGGTACGAAGTAGGGAAATTACAAGGAGTCTAGTACTTATGTACTGTAAAATAAAAATGTCCAGTACTCTAGTATGGAAAACCCCTTAACCCTCCCCCTCCCCTTCTCTAATGTTGCACGTGTTGTGTGTCTTTCATCACGATACTGTCAGAATACAATGCCTTCAGCTTTTCTTGGTGCATTCTGGGTGCAATATTTTGAGAAAGCTCATGATATTTGAGCCAGATTTTTTTAAAAAGTGTCATAAAAACAACAGGGAAATACTATATGTCCATCCAGGATAATGTACAAAAGGGGTCAATATTTTCTGACAGAGTTACTACTTCAACAGCTGAACTGCGGGGAACCTATGTGATCTTTGAGTGTGAGGCTGATTGGTGAAATGCAAGAATCCAGTTTTCCTCTTCACTTTGCACTTGTTCATATTTATTCAGCTTTTATGAAAAACATTTTAATTTATATCCCATCAGTCCATATCAGAGTGAAGAATTCCAAAATCTATTCATCGCAGTGCTGATAGAATAAGCATTAGGGTATAGATGTTTACTTTATGTGATTCGCCGCAAAGTGGTACAGCCTCAAAGTGATTATGTCAACACGTGTATTTTTTCCTCTGGTCACGTCTCACACCCGGGCATGCCTGATCACCTGTCAGGTGGCACATGCGTACTATTGTTTATCGTATTTGATGAATACATTCGTGCCTAATGCATGTTCGCCACTTGTGCCATGCTGATTATTTTATGACAGAGTAATGGCACGGTATACATGGACACCTTGTCGCATTACCAAAGCCTTATTGTATGAAAAAATTATTTCAGTTGAGGAAAAAAAAAAAATCTCATTGGTGCATAAACTAGGCTTTTCCTGTTGGAAGTGCTGATGGTTATTGAAGATTTTCATGTTGATTGATATTCACAATATTTTTAGCACAGCCACCTTGCATTGTCTGCCAGCAGAACTTGAAATCCATTGGTGTCCTTTGTCCATGTGTCTTTCTCACTGAATGACTTCTGAAAAAATACAAGAGTGCATGGAGTGCTTTTATTTTGTACATGGATGTTGCCCAGGTGGGCCTGTGCTAAGTTTGCAATGGAAATGATGCAATAATGTTAATTTTGTTTGTATATTTATTTATTTGTTTATCTATCTATCTATCTATCTATCTATCTATCTATCTATCTATCTATCTATCTATCTATCTATCTATCTATCTATCTATCTATCTATCTATCTATCTATCTATCTATCTATCTATCTAATTTTATTTTATTCATTTATTTTTTTTTTAAGTCCAATTTCTTCCCGGGAACTATGTGGCCAATGAGGGATATTCTCATAGAGCAGAAAAGGCTGAATTTACAGACTCAGCAGGGCACAGGGACATCAGTGGATGACCAAAGTTTGGTCAATCAAGACAGATAGTCTTTCACAGGAGGTATAGACAAGATGCAAAGCACTTCGGACAGCATCCACAAAAGATGGTCTGCCGAGAGGGGTGGGGTCCCAGAACAGGGACCACTGTATGTAATATCAATCAGTGTAACTGTACGTTATTGATTCTTCGCTCAGCCGTAATTCATTCTTGTCTGCTTAGCTGATTTAGTCAGCATATTCCTGTGATATGGACAGGGATCCATTGACCCTAAAATGAAGTTCTGCAAACAAGATTTGATCTGTTAATTTTGAGCAGTGGTTGTGAAATGCTTGCATGTATGTTTACAAAAGTATGGCCAAATCTGGCAGTGGGTCCCACGTGATATCACCTGGCCAGTAAACGGACATGATTGCATAAATGTGTCAGATATGAACATTGCAGAATTCCTATAATTTCAGTTGGACTAATCATGCTAATGCTGTACTTCTATCTGTTTCCCTCAGATATTCAAAGAAAGAAGAGACCTGGTATTAAACTGGGTGAGTATATGTTTTGTCTTATTTTGTCCTGTAGTTGCATGGTTAACAGAAGGGGGTAAGGGGGTGTCTCAGTACGCTGGTACAGGTAATTATTTTTCTAGAGTACGCCGTACGGAAAATAGAAATCTTTCAAAATCTTAGATAGTACAAAGTACGTAAAATAAGAGTGCTTCCATTACACCAGTACGGTAAACAAAAAGCCCCAGTATGTCAGTACGGGAAACCCCTTACCCACCCTCTTAACAGACCTATCTCCATATTTTCTCCACTCCATGTAGTAGAGATCAAACCGAGCTCGGTCTGCTTTGGGCAAATTGTAGCAGACCTAGAATCCGATATACAGTGAAACATCCTTCCTCTGTGTACAACATTAGTACCAGTGATTCACTTTGATTTGTGATTTACTCTACTGTCTTGTTTTGCTGTCCAAAAAGTCAAAACTATCTCAGAATTAAATGATATAACACTTTGGACACAAAGATGAGAGAGTAATATGGATGAAACTTTCATGTCTGTAAAAGCAGAGATCAGAAGATTTGAGGTCCTCTGTTTTATCCCATTTTCATTAAATTTCTAGGCATCTGATTGGTTAATAGCTGTGAGGTGCTTGTCGCATTTGATACAAATCATAGTGTTACTGTAGTAATGGCAGGCCTGTGGAAATACGGCACAGTGCCACCTAGTGGTGAATGGTAT
This sequence comes from Hermodice carunculata, assembly GCA_964020975.1. Taxonomy (NCBI): domain Eukaryota; kingdom Metazoa; phylum Annelida; class Polychaeta; order Eunicida; family Amphinomidae; genus Hermodice; species Hermodice carunculata. The sequence continues at coordinate 109,348,169 of OZ026614.1, read as the reverse complement.
GACCGTGGAGGCAGCATATAGCAGGTGACCACTCCAAGCAAAATGGTGGAAGGAAAAGAAAACACAGGCAAACAGTAAAATTACAATAAATATGTTGTATTTTGGTTTTATTTGTAGTGAAATTTTACAAAAATGGGATAAATTCACTACCCACTGGTTGACTGGGTAACACAGGAGTCATCACCCACTCAGGAAACTGGTATTACCCTCTGCGTCTAGCACCTTGGGCAATACAAGTTCCCTTCATGGGAGATGCTCGCTGTATTACCCAGTCAACTAGTGGGTAACTAATAGTATTATGAAAATAAAAGACCAAACCATTTCAGTAATTTTACACTGTATCTTTTAAATAATTACTCATCCTGGATGTTCTGATGACCTCATTTTCAGTTTGATCTGTGGACTGACTCTCAGAGGAAACGTTTTTTGGACGTGTTGCTGAAAGAGTGTAGAAGATCACAACTTCTGTTCATCCAGAATTGGTTTACTGATCATGTCGCCCTGCGCCACCTGGACTTCACCCTGGTACTACCTCGCTTCCTTTCGCTGTATATATTGTCGTTCCTTGACCCACGTAGTCTATGCAGAGCTGCCATGGTATGCTGGCGCTGGAAATTTCTGGCAGAGCAGGTACGACTTGTTTCAGTTTAACATTTTTACAGGTTTTCTGGTGTAGAAGGAAATAATCCACTGTTAGGGCTTAAAAGTAGCCATAATGTTATGCTTGCAAATTTCCTTCATTGTGTGTGCTGGTGAAATCAAATTATGGGCTTCTTGATTTAGAGACCAAATTATGCCAATTATGATCACTATGTGTCTGGGCTCTGGTGTGTGAACCCTTTGATTTCCTCTGAAAAACAAGGCAAAGTCACTCTTGCTTTTCTGTTTGAGAGAATTAGCAAAAATATACACATACATTTTAGTCTTTCAACTGATTCTTCTTTATACACTTTAAGTGCAAAGTACTTGACAGGGATGAGGAAAGTAATTTTCTCATATTCACTCACAGAGCATATTGAAAATGCATATGGATACAGGATGTCGTTAGAAATCAGATGTTCTGTTATACACTGCTGCAAACATATCCCACTGCTGATACCCAGTTGAGACAAAGTCTATGGATCCTTTTTACCATGTACATGTATTTTGATTATCTGTGCATTTTAAGTGCAAGATACCTAAGGGATGGTTCAACATATATCATCATTTTTGAATTAGTACTTAGGGTACTAAATTTCATGACCCCCCCTCCCTCCCCCCAAATTAGTACTTTAAAAATGATGATTTTCCCGCCAAATCATAGCAAAATTGCACAAAACAGGCCAACAATTGACCATCATTTTCCATATCCTGTGAAAGTGTACAGACCCATTTAATCCCCTCCCCCCTTGCGTACTGTAAGTACTAATTCAAAAATGATGAAAATGTTGAACCATCCCTAAGACTGATGAGGAAAGTGGTTTTGTTTAATCATTCACAAAGCACAATAGAAAATGCACTTATGATACATAGTATTAGGAATTAAGTGTTTGGTTGTGTGCTGCTGCAAACATATCCCACTGCTGACACCTAGTTGTGCACCTGGAGGTGACAAAGTCTGAGGACTGTCTTCACCATGTATCGACGCTGATCTCAAATGAAGTGTGACGGGTTCACATCAATGGTGTGTAGAATGTGCTCGGCGCTGTGCTTACATGGCTGTCATGGTCTGCTATCTGTATCTGGCTCTATGTGTGTTCTGTCTGACTATTAACAATTCTGTTGTAATGTTCCCATTGTGTAGTGCTTGACTGACTCCCATGGCATGTTCCTGGTCTCAAATGCCATCTGTGTTTACACAGAATTCCAGACATGCTGTCTCTAAGCTCCCTCAACGGGCAGCCATTTTGTCTCGGGGTCCTTGGCCGAAGTATATGTAATGTATATTTTCACAGGTGCCCAAGCTTCTGTTTTGGCAGACTGCCAGTTTATTTACCTGCACTGGTTTCCCCTAAGTGGTAGTCGCGTTGTTTTTAGAGCCTGTCAGTAATCATTGTGTCTACCTTGCTCCACCTGCATCCAAATAAAGATGAAATAAAATTAAATTAGAAAAAAAAAGAGCAGCAGCACATGTTTGGGACAAGCCCCAAGAGAGGTTGCCAGTACCCTCATGAAGCCAATTTCTCTAGCTCAGTCACACTACTGTGACATTTCATTGTGATCCCCAGAGAGGCAATCTTTGCTACTTACTGTATGCTGTGAATTGCTTTATTTTCACATGTATAAATTTTCACGTTTGTTGTATTTTTTATATTTGTATGTCGAGGACAAAATTTTTATTCAAACAATGTTAAAATACTATTTCTGTGTGTTTTTATTTTCACGGTTTTGTGCCATCAACGAAATAAGCAAAAACAAGAGCAGAGCAAAATCAAAGCAATGAATGGTACTTCTGTGCCAAGACCCCCTGTCCCCCCCCCCCACACACACACACAGAACATAGGTCTACACAGATTTGTTCACAGTCTACAACCTTGTCTCTAATCCACAGCTATTTCCATTCTAGACATAATTTTAGACCAGCACTGATGATTAAGCAAAATACGATGATAAGGGTTTCAAAAGACCCTAAGACAACCATTGCCTGTTCCACTGGAGCTCCTTGCTTACTTGCCTCCAGATCACACCATACTAAATGAGTTGAGTAGAGTCACATCTTAGGGTGTTTTGTGTGTCAATTTAGCAGGTAAACATTCACATTATGTATGCACATGACCTTTGTGCAGAAAAAATCTTGACCCCTTGGCCCATATAGGCCATGGGGGTATTGCTGTCGCGTCCATCTGTGTGTGAGTCCGTCCATCCGTCCATGTGTCCCTTCACCTTGCATGCCATTTCAGAAGAACCAGATAAGCTGGGATCATGAAACTTTTAGAGTTGATCACCCTTGTGGAGATTTTTTGCAAGTTCAGAGGACAGTGACCTTGACCCAATTTTAAGGTCACCTAGGTCAATTCTCTATTAATTTGTTGCATGCAATATCAGGAGAACCAGAATTGCCAGGATCATGAAACATTAACAGATAATTGCCCTCCTAAGGGTCTTCATCAAGTTTGAAGGACAGTGACCTTGACCTAATTTGAAGGTCACAGAAGCAAATTTCTCTTTAATAAATGTTTTGTACATGAGATCTTAAAAATTGTTTGAGTGCCAACCCAGACATACTGTTTTTCCTCACGTTCGATGGTACCCAAATTTGTCCGGAGTTTTTCTCAGACACTATTATTCTCAAACCACCAAACTTGCCATAGTGACTGACCTACCAATGAAATTTTGCCATTTGGTTTGGAATAGTCATGATCTTTTTTCTCGGAGACTATTCTAGATAGAAACTCCAAACTTGTCGCAACTATAGTTCAATAGATAAAGCCTTTTCATAATGAGAGGTCGTGATTTTCAAAATAACGCTAATGAGGGCTAATTGAAGTTTTAAATCTTCAATATCATGTATACCAAAGTAGATGTGGTTTTGAGTGTATGGGAGCTTGATCATAGCAAGCAAAGGTCATCTCAAATCTCAAGATCAAAGTCGAAAATCAATTTTAGGTCAGAGTGCCATTTTAAAGGTCAAAGTTCATTTCAAGGTCAAAGTCATTTGGACCTTTGAAATTTTCATCTAACCATAACTCGGTCAATTTTTATCCAGTTTTGATCATGTTGGGCTCAAATTGTTGCTATTGTAAAACTGCACATTTTTATAATTTCCATGTGACCTCTAAAGGCCAAAGGTCAAGGTCATTTGAACCTTTAAAATTTTCAGCTAGTCATAACTAGGTCAATTTATATCCAATTGTGATCATGTTAGGCTAAATTGCAGATATTGGAACGCTGCACAATTTTGTAAGGTACATGTGACCTCTAAAGGGCAAAGGTCAAGGTCATCTGGCCCTTTGAAAGTTTCATCTTGCCATAACTTGGTTAATTTTCATCTGATTTGGTTCATGTTGGGCTTAAATTGTGGGTATTGTAACACTGTACATTTTTGCAATTTACATGTGAACTGTATTTGGTCGAAGGTCAAGGTCATTTGGACTTTGAAATTTTCATCCAGCCATAAGCTTAATGGAATGTGAAGTACCAAAGGACCAAAGTTGTAGCCCGTAATATTTACAACTTTTGAGGGCACACAGACAGATTTGCTTTGAAACAAATCTTCTTTTCTAGTTTGTGTATTTGATTTTTATTCAGTTTTTTTTTTTTTTTTTTTTTTTATTTTTTTTTATAGATTTTGCAGATGTATCTTTTGCCAGGTGAACAGACCAAGTTCTAAAGATTCTGCACTGCGCACCACGTGAAGTGGACAAACTGCGGAGCCTGGTCAGTGTTGTGACAAAGGCACATTTTACCTGATAAGACTGCATCACAGCTAACAAGATAGCGTGCGGTTACCTTATATTAATGTCACCCATTAACCACAGCAGATTCATCAAAAGATTTTTTTTTCATCTTTCCAGTCACCTTCATGTGTTGGTAAAAATATGTTGAAATGTGACCAGAATGCGTAAGCTTATGCTTTCTTTGAAATTTATATACACCGTATCAAAACTTGGTTCCCACCCATAGCTCACATAACACAAGCTACATAGAAACAGCGAGCAGACAAGACCAGTCTTTAATGGTGCGGGGTGGCGAGGGGGAGGCGGGGAGGCGGAGGTCACCTCTAATGCGTTGGAGTATAACCCCTAAAGACATATATTGATTAGATAATATTCTCTAAAAATAATATGCATGGAACATAATCTTTGCACATACACTAGCCCCCCCCTCCCCTCCCCCTGGAATAGATCAATCCTGTAATTTCAGATACAAGCCCAGATTTTGAATCAAACCAAATCGACTTTAGCTTCTCAAGCTCAAGCAATACCTTTGAATGACACAATCCCTTCGCAAGATGATACGTTCAATGGCAGATCAATCAATTCAAAAGGTATGGAATAAATGTCAGAACACAGGGTCGGGTCAGCAAAGGCCAATAACTTGGATAGTAGCTCAGCCACCCACAGGTCAGAGCATAGTCAGATATCTCTTGATTTTCCCCTGGACAGATGGTAAAAGACTACGGCAGCCCCACTTCTGTACTTATTCACGATATTTGTATGTATGACACGTTTTGTTCGACCAAGAGCAGTGCCTGGTGAGAGATGTGTTACGATATTTTTCTCCCTTTAATGCAAAATCGATTTAGGCATGACTCTCAGATGTTTTAACCATACGTCAGGAAATAGAACTTGGTGTTGTGTACTTTTTCCATCAGTGGCTCTGCAGCAGATCTTATCTCTCTTAATAAAGTGTTGTTAGTATTTTAATTTCATCAGGCATTTTCTTTGCCTGCTGAGCAATCCAGGATCTTTATGGTCATTTACCCAGTTCAATGGAGCACAGAAAATATGCCTTGGAACTTGATAAAAGGGGGGTGGGGTGGGGTGGGGGTGGGGGTGGGGGTGGGAAGTACTTGCTTAAATTTTTGGTAAGGGTGTGGGGGTGTGCACTGGTCTTGTAGTCTACAAAATGTATACTCTTCATTAGGGCCTTTTTCACAAAAAAATCAGTATCCTAGTTAGGGTATTTTTAATCAGAAGAGTATACATTGTGACTAAATATTGTGTCAAAAGTGATGAAACAAGAAAGTTTTGACCACTTAGGCAAAATATGATGGCATTTTGGGCTCTCAGAAGTAAAAATTATCCCTTCACAGGGAATGTTCAACAAAATGTTAGGCCGATGTTTCGGGAACCTTAAAGGTCAGCCAGAATTATCAACATTTTCAAAAGTGTATACAGAGTACTTTTTCTTGTAACCCCCTCCTTCCCCCCAAAAGAGTACTAAAAAAATGTTGATTTTTGGCTTAATATATTAATCAAAATTTTTAAAATTAGCTAAAAATGTAAATTGATCTTGACCCTCTCCACCACTGCATAGTCTATGTACTTATGTAAAAATGTTGATAAAAATGGCTGACTCCTTAGTGAAAAAAGTGCCTTTAGGAGTGGCACGTTATGGTCAATAGTGGGACTGCTCCCCCCCCCACCCCACCTCTAGGGGAGCTTGATCTACATGGGGGCAACATGTAAGTATATGAGATTCATTCCTACATTGGGCAAACAGGCTACTTTTTGTTGGTAACTGAGTGCCATGGAGGAGTCATGAGAAGTTCTGCTTTTTTTTTTTTTTTTCACACAGTTCCCCTTCCCATGCAGAGACTGCTAGTGATATAGTATCCATGCCGTCTGTGTAGTGTTGCATGCTGGGACTTGTTCACGGCCAATCATAACAAGGGGTTTGCTCACCAGAATAATTGTTGTTGTCATTCCAGATTGAAAATGCCTTGTGATAAAAAAGAAAGACTTGTCATTCAATTCCCAGCATTGGGAAAATACCCTGGGGGGGGGGGGGGGGGGAGGGGGGAAAATGATTTCAGTCTAGCAGCTGTCTCCATGATAAATGTCATGGGGGCATTGTGGTTAATGCACACTGAAAAAAGCTGTTGACCCAATCTCCAATCTAGCACTGAAATGGTTAATGGCTACCTCTCCTGCCTAATTCAGTTGTAAGTGGTGGCCACAGGCCTTGCATGTGAAGCTTTATTCTCTTTTTATTGTTCCTAAATTCTGCTCAGCGGGCAACTGATCAATATAGCTCTTAAATAATGGAGGGTGCTTGGCAAGGTAAATTGCAATGTGCCACCAGTTCCTGTTGAACTGAAATATATCTTATGCCACTTCCGGTGGTGGACTGCCCGTAGCCAGTCAGTAAGGCTGGATTTGTTTCCCCATTGGGTGACTCTACTTGTAACAAGCCAAGAACCTAAGTTACCAGTGGCGCCATCTGCATCACTCATCCTCCAATGCTCAGACATTCTGATTAACTGCTGGTTCTTGTCCTCGTGTTGCTGGTCCCTGTGAAACCAGCCATCATTTCCCTGTGAAACCAGCCATCATTTCCCTGTGAAACCAGCCATCATTTCCCTGTGAAACCAGCCATCATTTCCTGTATGTGCTGTGCTGCTTTTCACCTTGTTACTTATAACAATAAAGGGAATACAGTATAACCTCCCTATACCGAACACCCTTGGGACTGGAAAAAAAAGTGTTCGGTTAGTGAGGTGTTCGGTATAGGGAGGTTTGCTTACATTGGAAGTATATATTTGGGACCGAGAAATGGTGTTCAGTATAGAGAGGTGTTCGGTTTACGGAGGTGTTTGGTTAGACAGGTTTTACTGTATGTTTGCACACACAGGGACATATTGGTTTGCAACTTTTTCCCATTAGAGAGAACACTTTATAAATGGTCCAGTGCTGTCATCTGCCCCTTGTCTTCATCAAGAATGATACACATGTATATATGTACTTATAGTCAACAGCAATAGGGACTAATGTGCCCTGAATGCATTGAGAACAAACCCGACTCATTGTCTGGAAGGACCTCGGTAAAGGGTCAGCGAATGTGGGGTCTAGTATTGCTTGCGCACAGACATATTTCTGTGCTAATACAAGATGCGGAAAATAAGAAACTTTGACAACAACATCTGGCATGAAGTAGCAAAAACTATAAAGGGGCCTGCAGTACACAAGTGTGGTAAATAACAATGCCTGGTAAGCCAGCATGAAAAAAAAAAACCCTCTACCCCCTCCTGTTAGAAGGTAACCAATTGTCTCTATGGGAGCTTCCTGACCGGGCGACCCCTTGAAAGAAGCCACGATTTTACCTTGCTATGGGAATTTGCGACCTCTGCAATCAACGGCTTGAGTCAATGGCAAGAAAAGGCCCATCCAGGTGTTAGAAATGAGAACAACAACAACAACAACAACGAAAAAAAAAAGTCATTGATTTAGGCTGCACTGTGTCTAGGTGGTCCCTCAGATATAACATCTTTGAAACAGGCATCCAGAGACAGCCGCCCTGAAGCCAGCTGAATTAGGTAAACAGACCCCTGGATAGCACTGGGTTCTTTCAGGGCCCCCTATACCTGGGGGAGGAGGGAGTATAGCTAGGTCCCTGACCGGTGTTTACAAACATCTGCACAATTAGTTTATTATTGTACTGATGAGACAATGAGGCGTGAAGCATTGTCATCTGGTAGTGAGTATAGCAATTAAGATAACTGTGATTTGGTATAAACAAGCTAACAATGAGAGGCCCCTATCAGCATACACCATCTTGAAATAGTGGACACAGTGTACCTTATGAAGCAGACAGGCTGAAGCCGTGCACCCCCACCAGGGCATGGAATTAGCTCAGCAGGAGCACCCAGTGTAAAGCTGTCCACATCCCAGGGATCAAAGAGATATATGGCCTGTAATTACACCTGGACCCTTCTAATACAGAGGGTAATACTCATCCCCACTTAGTTCCCTCTCAATCAGGCCCCACATGTGTTTGAATGATGGCTTGAGGGGTGTGGTGGGGTGGAGACGAGGAGTAGGGGTGGGAGTGGGAGTGGGAGTGGGAGTGGCTCTCATGGTAAGGGTATTTCTGTACATGTACTGGCAGCCTGGCGCATTTTAATTGCCATGCTACTGTAGAGAAAATTATTTAATTTTTCCTTACTAGGTGCCAGCCACTATGCATAGAATATTTCTGCGCTCCATACCAAACAAAATTTTTAGCTGTACATGTACCAGCATTTTGGGACACCCTTTCCTCCCCCTTGCTGTAAGGGCCTGGTCGAAGAGAAGTCTGCCATGCAGGCAAGTCAAACAACTGGAATAAAACCATATTACACCTCCTTGGTCCTAGTTAGACCTTTCCTTCAAACCATTAGGGGCAACTGCACTGGCATGGTACCTGTATGGATCAGGGGTGTGGGAGTGGGGCTGGGAGTTAGTACTATAAATGCACACATTGTTGCGTGCGTTTCAGGTGTTCTAACTGTCAACATAGGTTTGACAGGAATCACGCTCACGTATGTCCAAAAGGAGTGAAATGTTAGCTGTGAGGGACTGTTTTCTGATGGATCTACAAGCAACTTTTTCATGGGTAGAAACACTGTCAACAGTCCAGTGTTGTGGTCTACCTCTTGTTCCTGTCAATTTTTTTTTTTGGGGGGGGGGGGGCAGGTGAACAGGTCCCTTAGCACTAATATCAAATTGATTTTGGACATACATATATTCCTATTGAAGTATTGCTAAAAGTACTATTTTATTGTGTTTTCAATTTTCACACCATGTGGCAACAGTGAAATAAGCAAAAATAAAAATACAGTGGAATGTACCGAATTTTCATGTACACTATTTCAGAAAAGGGGAATTCCATCTGATCATTGCCATTGGGCCAATGCAGCCAATGTCAAAATTCTACACAGGATAAGGGGATTAGGGGTTTTCCTAATTACTGGCATACTGGACACTTTCATTTGACATGCTCATGTACTGGAAGCCCTTTTAATTTCTGTACTTTGTACCAACCATTATAATTCTCTCTCTCTCTCTCTCTCTCTCTCTCTCTCTCTCTCTCTCTCTCTCTCTCTCTCTCTCTCTCTCTCCCTCATGCAGAAATTGTGGTTTTTACAATGTCCTTTCCTCTTCCTGAAAGTCCAGAGCTTGTATGAGACCTTTTTTGACTGATTGCATTTGGGTTGACCTTAATAAGTACATGTAAACTACACATGTGAGATGGAACTTCAATAGGCACCAGCCAAACTGCTGCAGTCAAGCTTGGTCATGTCTTTTCAATCTGCAGACCCCCTGGCCTTTGACTCATTGCAAGGGAGGTTAAGCAGGCAAATTTCCCATATGGGTCGGTACTGATAGCTATTATATCCAGTAAACCACACAGTCATGACTCTGTTTCACAAGCATTAAGATTCAACTTTGTTCAGTGTGCAGATATTTTCAAGCACCAGGTTTTTTGGGGAGGAGTCTTTATCAATTGTCAGTAATCGAAGAATCTCAATCTGACCACAGGGGGCTCTGGAATTCCCCAATTAAGACCTGACTGCTTGGGCTGGGTCAGAAAAGTTTCTTTGAAGAGCTACCACTTCGAATGGACCAGACAGCCCAGACTGGAGCCAGCTCTACTGCAACATCTGGGTGTCTCTTTGGCCTGATAGGGATAGTGTTGTCAGTGCTGCAACATGGGAGCCCCCCCAAATCCCTGTGGCATGGAAATAAGAGAGGAGAGGTGATTTCAAAGGATCAAGGATGATAAAGAACTCAACCAGGAAAGTTGAGTTGTTTTTATGTTGGTCATGGCGATGAGTTTGAGACAGTTAATGGGGCATGGAAAAAAACTCCCACATCACGGCATCCAGCTGTAATGAGATATATGTAGATGCATTATTCTCTTTGATCTTAATTTATGCAGTTTTCTACTTTTGAGGGTTCCACATTAACTTTGCTGGTATTATTTTAATGAAAATTTTTACTATGGCTTTGCAAAAAAAAAAAAAAAAAGAATAATAATTTAAAAAAAAAAAGAGAAAAAAAGTAAAAATAAAAAATAAACTAAAAATAATTAAATAAAAATCCAAAGTCTGCAAATTGAGGCCATTCTGAGAACTTTTAACTATTTGTGAAGGCTCAGGGATTTTGGGTGGGGGTTTTCCTTGGAAAACATAGACCTTCAATAAGATTTTGTGTTTATCCCCCCCCCCCCCCCCCCCCCAGCCACATTTGGCTAAATTGTAATCATGCCTTCTGTCTGTTTGTCATTTGTCCATCTGTCCACAACTGATATCAATGTGATCTTCAGAGAACAGGAATAGCTACATGAAACCAAATTTGGTATGTGAGCCTCTGGTGTGAAGTGCTCAGGCAAGTTTGGATAGGAGTGACTGACCATGTTTCTAGGTCACAGAGGTGAAGCATATGCCAATTTTATGCCATGTTCAGTTTCCCCTGTGATAGCATAGGAATGGAAGAGCTGCTCACTCAAATTTGGTGTGTGGAACCTGCATATAAAGTGCTCAAAAAGGATTACATATGAGTGACTGTGACCTTGTTTTAAGGTCACACATGGTCAACTTTCTCAGTTTTATGCCATATACACATATATACAATGCCACTGCAATAACTTGAGAATTGAAGGTGCTCCTTAACAGAATTTGATGTGCTGGTTCTTCTTACGGAATGCTGGGAAGGGGTTGCATATTAGTGACCTTGACATGTTTGAAGGTCACATGGGTCAACTTTGTCAGTTTAGTGCCAGGTTCTGTCATTGTGAATGAGGTAAGAGCTGTGGCAATGGGGCCCTTGCCTGCTATTTGGATTGTGTCATCAGGCAAACGAACATGTGGAGATATACCCAACACATCTCCTGGTTCACCATTCAATACAAATGTACATCTTTTTCACTGTGCTGCTGCAATACGAGGCATGCAAATTAATTTCTCGCCACAACTGCTTATCGGTTTGGCTTTGTAACCCCGGTCTCGCATCGCGATATACGGGCAGCTGCCCATGCAGCAAGTGGGGTATTTTTTTACAAATATTTTGGAAGCAAAGAATACTTTGTACTGGCAGGTGGAAATTTCTTATTTTATCCAGTTTAGGAAGTGCTAAATGAATATGACTTTGCCAATTTGATGAACTTAAATGTCTCTGCAAAGCACTTATTTTGTGAGAAAGGGTTATGTATTCCTGTCTGTCACAGTAGTATGCCCATGTCCTTTATGATTGACAGGTGCCCCCCCCCCCCGCCCCCCCCCCCTGGTTTGTGGGGGGGGGGAGGGTTTAATATGCATGTCTGGTATTTCTATGTTGTGTGCATTGTATAGTATAGTGTGCACTCCTGTGCTGTATACTGTAAATTGCTTTATTTTCACGTGTTTAAATTTTCACGGTTTTTCAATTTTTGAAATTTCACTGTATTTTTAATTTCACTATTTTGGACATAATTCCTATTCAAACAATGTTAAAATACTATTTCACTGTGTTTTTATTTTCACGGTTTTGTACCATCAGCGAAATAAGCGAAAATAAGAATACAGCGAAATTAAAGCAATTTACAGTAGTTATATGGAGAATAAACTTGACATCCATGTGGCTTGAACTTTTTGTGATCCTTGTTTTGTACAAGATAGACAGGACGTTAATATTGTCCCAGCTGTCTATTGCATATGAATAGGAAAAAAAGAAAAGAAAATCCATTTTTTTCCGTCAAAAGTATCTGATGACCCATGATCTAAGTACATTTATTTGAACCTGAAAGTCCGCCCAAAAGCACCAAGTGACACAGTAGCCAGTAGTTGAATCTGTCTATTAAGACCAGCCCATGGGGCTGTAGAAAAGTTGTCGTAATAGGAAAGTGGTCTATAATACAGGGTGCAAAAATGTTGCGTATGAATAGCAGCAGGACTGTAGAAAGGTGGTTGTAAAAGGGGAGTGGTCCCTATATGGAGAGGTCTGTATTGTATTTCAAATTTCCAGACATGCAGAGGCAAGCCCCCCCCCCCCCCGCCATTCCCTTGATTCCCTTCTGGTGACGCATTGAAAAAACCTAAATGTTGACAGCCATGAACTCCAGACAACAAACCTTTAAGTGCAGTTTTTTAGTGATCTGTCCACACAGCTGCAGTTACATGTGGGGGGTGAGGGTGGGGCGGGGGTGGGTGGGGTGGAAGGAGGAGCACACATACCAGTAAGTTACAGTGATCCTATACTTGTAAACAACAGTCACCCGATACTTGTCCCAGTTGGTAATAGAGTGTAAATTTACACCACACCTACATGCATGTGATGCTAAAATTTGTTTACTGCAAAATACTTTAATTGCACTGTATTTTTAAGGGTCCGCCCCATAGGGGGACCCTTTCTGTTTTCGGGTTGTCTGTCTGGATGTCTGGATGTCCGTCCGGATGTGCACATCCTCATTACTGCGATATCTACAGAATGCCTCCATGCATTTTGCTCAAATTTGGCAATATGCTCATCTTATCTGGCAAGATGAACTGATTAGATTTTGGTGTCACCATGACCTAATTTGAGCAAATGGCAGACCCTTCAGTCAATGCTTTGTGTTGAAGGTATGTCTAGTTCTTTTGCTTTACTTCGCTGACGGAGTAAAAGCGTGAAAATAAATACATAGGGAAATAGTATTCTAACATTGTTTGAATAGGAAGTATGTCTTAAATAGTGAAATCAAAGCTACAGTGAAATGTTAAAAAATACAAAAACTGTGAAAATTTAGACACGGGAAAATAGTATGCTGCCATTTCATTTCTATGAAGCAAAGAAAACCTGTAAGCAAACAGTGTCTAAAACCAGGCTTTAAAAATTAACAATCTGGGATTAGTGGACCACTGTGCCTCATGTATGTCACCGATATGTCGGGGGGGGGGGGGGGGGAGCGGGAAATGTCCCAATACACTAGTACTGGTGCTTATTTTGCCCTAGTTCAAAGTACAGAAAATAAGAAAATGCAGAAATATTGGCTGGTATAAAGTACAGAATATAAAGTGGCTTCCAGTCTACAAGTACAGTAAATAAAAACACGCAGGTTGCTTGCACAGAAAAACCCTTTACCCCTTCTTCAGGGTTACATAAGTATACATGTATGTATGGAATTATGTGTGTGTATATTATGCACATACATACATGTATGTGTACATGTACATATAATACCCTTTGTTACAATTTTCAAAGTCTGGTTGTCATAATATGTTAAAGTGTATTAACCCTTTCCCCCATAAACTGGCCAAAACCGGCTGGTGGTCAAATGTGCTCTGCTTCAGTGTTTTCAACTAATTTCAACAGTGATGAAAAACAATTTGACTGAGAATTGTAGACGAGACCTATCAAGATTACATGCCCCAGGTCAACAGCTTTCCTTGGCATGGGTTGGGCACTTACCCAACCCATGTCAAGGAAAGCTGTTGATTCAGTCTTAATTCAAGGGGGAAAGGTTTAAAGCGTGGCATAAAAATTAAGTAGACTGGCATAAGTTGCTTATGAAAATTAAAGGATCGACAATCAATTTGATTAATTTGAATCCTATAATCAGTTTGCTGTTGTAAAGGGAGAACTGAGCCATCAAAATTTTGGAAAAAGGTGATTTTTTTAAAAAGATTTTCATAACTTTTCTGTGTGGAGACTTGCCAGATATTTTACTTCTTTGGAAAAGCTAAGTACAGTCTGACCATGCCCTGCCCAGTTGAGCAATCCCCAAATACATTGGCTTCCCCTTTCAGATCTACTGCAGCCAGTGGCTACTGCTCTGGTGAAAAAAATAATAAAATTTTGACCAGGGCTCATCTGGATAAGTGCCATCTACTGACCACAAGAGGAACTACTCTCAGATTTGACACAGCAGACAGATTCGTAGTCCACTGGTAATTAAGTAAATTTTATGACCAAGCCGGTTCTATAGAGGCAAAGAGTTAAAATAAAGCAATGGCAGAGAGTCCCAAGATGATGTCAAGTTTTTTATAGCCCAAAAGATCATACACCACTAAAATTTTGTGACAGATGGTCTCAATATAAAGATATCCACAACCTGAAGTTTCACTGTTGCATCATTGTATTTGGATGTCATGATGTGATGATGTGTGTTACTCAGTTACCCACCTACTTACTTACCTGCCTATGCTGACCTAAATTCATGGACCCTCATATAATTTTCTGTTTTTATCTGACAGGATGTGTTATGGATGCCAAAGTGCACAAGGTTTGGCTGGTATCTTCCCTACTCTCCGTCTGACAATGAGTATGGAAGCTGGAAGAGACACTATGTGGCATGTATCAAGACACTGGATGTGGATGTCCTGTCCAAAAAGGCTGTAAGTATGCAAGGCTGCTGACCCCTTGTGGTCAGATTGGGAACTAAATCATGGGAGCAGTTGGGCTGACATTTGGGTGACACTCCGACCTCCCCACAGAAAGTAGTGTGACTGCTGAATACCTTCTTCACAATATACCAATATTTGAATATTTGATATGATGGGCACTTTGGAAAAAAAAAAAAAATTAAGAAACATTGGAGGCCCACTTCTTGTCATACCAAAATATTCAGGTCTCCCCCCCCCCACCCCCCCCACCCAAAAAAAAAAAAAAAAAAAACTCTTTCAGTGCCAATCTCATCTTAAGTCGATCTACGTAAGTCAGACTAGTCTGAATTATCATTAGGATCCCAGATTCGTATTCCTCATTAAAAAGACCTTTCATTTAAGTACCAGTATGCCTAATAGTTCCAGAGAGAATACTCCAAGTCAACAGCTTTTCTCGGCATGCATTGGGCAGATTACCCCCCAATGCGCACCAAGAAAAAAAGCTGTGGGCTCAGTCCAAAATATGGCATAGAAAGGGTTAACAGTTCTCATGGTCCTGCTTTAAAAGTAGTGAGAATTTTTTTCTGGCACTTCCCCCAGTTTCCTTAATTTCCCTTACCCCATGGTAGACCTGACAGATGCTCTGACAGGGCCCTAACCTGGAATAAGCTGATTACTTTTGCAGTGCTGGTGATAAAATTTCTGTGAACATTGTAGCTACAATCAGATGTATGGAAAAGAAATTTTGGTATTTCCACATTATTAGCATTCTTGACACCATATGGCCTGTACTTCCAAATGACACGATGAAATGTAAATGGCACTTAGAGATTAAAGTGCCCTCTGTAGGATGGACTAAGAACCTTCTCTGTTCCCTACTGCCTGTGCAGAGACAGGTGCAGTGCTTGTAGGTGTTTAAATGTACATGCACGGATGGTTCCATTAGTGAAAAAACATTGCTGCTTCAGTAATTTTTTTATTTTGTGGTAAAAATGTCAATTTTATGAGGTGATTTCAAAACACAAAACAGCTTTAAGTGGTTTTATCTGTTGAAGTCATTATGTCCTAACGGCTTTTAGTATATTGGGAGATGGCATCAATGCACAGAAGTAATGAACTGTGGCGATGATATATAGCTTTGCCCACTTCATAATTCATTGAACACATATTTTTTCCGCAATATAATTAGCAGTAGCATATTTGATTGCATGACCCTGTTGTGGTCCAAATGAGATTGAGTATACACATTTTCTGAACATGTTGGGTACTGACAACTCACAGAGCCTGAAAGTATAAACTCTTATTGAAATCCCTTGTACTTTAAATTCATGCTTTATTCTATTCTTTTCAAGACTGGGGTGAATGATGTCTATGTAATCAGGGTGTTATCGAACATTCTGGATTCAGACAAAAAAAAAAAAGAAAAAACAAAACAAAAAAACAACATAAAATTCATTGTTCTGGTGGTGAAAGAGTTAAGCTTATCTCTTAACCCATGTGGAGACCACATTGTCTGCAGGTAGAACCTTTGACTACTTAATGGCAGAGTTACTGAATTCCTGCACTTTATTCTGGAAACATTCCAACAATCTGGAGCGACTCGATTGCTCGATCTCCACCAACGCTACCAACTAACTGTTCATGCACCCTCAATGCTCAGGAGAAGAGATGTCGCAAATATTTTTTTCTTGGAAGTCAAAGGATACGAGGGCTTGGCGTTAAAAGTTTTTTGAACTCTTCTCCGATCACCACCATTTAGGACAAGTAATCAGTTATATTTCCTTAGAGTTCAGAATTTTCAGTTGTCCTGACTAAAAAGTTAATTGTCACAGACAAAAGGGGCTCACCTCCATGTCAAACCTGGGATGCTTTAAGTATCTTGGAGAAAGTTATTGACCCCGACCAATAGGTCACCTGATAGCGCAGTATAAGCTGTCACGAGAGACCAGCCCCAGTGGTTACAAAAGGGAGGGGGGTTCTCGTGACCACGCAGTGTATTTGGAAAGTCCTTGGGCAAAAAGATACATTTTTTTTTACAAAAATGTTAAAAAAGCAGGTAGTTTCCCTGTCTCTTTTAAATAGTGGTCCATTTGAGGGGTAAAAGAGTTAAATGGTTGAGAGACAGCTTATGATGACTGCATTGTCAACAGCATGCAGGATTGTTCTCAAATCAAAAAAAAAAAAAAAAAATCGTAAATATATGCATACATATATATAGATGGCAGTTGTAGGCCAAGCTGTACAGCTATCAGTGCGTGCTGGTGGCAGCATTTTTAGATAATTTTGTGTTATCAAGTTGACAAGCTTGACACACACATGGAGCATCAGTGTACACACAACTGTGCAGAATTTGTTGGTAATTTGGAAGGTGCTCAGTGAATTATTCAACAACCAAGAGGCTTAATGTGGATTTAGGGTGAATAATAGATAAGCCAGTAACTTGTAGCATGTACAAAACACCTGTGTGGTAATATAGCTGATTGTCAAATGCAACTGAGCCACCAATTGGCCCAAGCCAGTATGAGGGATTTGATAGCGATACACGTGGTGTAGAGTACTTAATTATGTATCATCTCTGGAGCTATATTGTGTACTTTTCGTGAAATGAGAAATCAAGAAAAAAAATGCATATGCACACAACCACACAGATTTGGCAATATTGGCATTTTGGTTGAATGCTTTCAGAAAGTTGACCCTGTTTTATAGAGTCCTTCTATCCACAAAGGAAACTGGATTGATATTAAAAAAAGGGGACTCTGACTGTCCTGTGCTTTGCTGACTGTGCATGTGTAATTTATGGTGGCCCAGTACAACCATGGGTGCCCTATGATCGTTGATATGAGGGCTATCTTACGCAAAAAAAAAGAATACTATATGGCTTCATGAAAGAAGAAGGTTGGGATTCCCGCTGAAGGGTTTATATGCAGTCACCCTGCCCAGGTTAGGGGTGCATTTCGCAAAACATTTTGCAAATTTTGTGATTGGGAAATTCATTTGTGGTGCCTCTGACTGTATGATTGTGTGCATTTTCTGACAAAAATTGCAAATGTCATAAAATTTCTGATGTTTGGAAATTTGCACTGGCTAGCATCAGATATACAGAGTTGGTGACACCTGAGTGCATTGTGTAACCAAGGTAACCAAGTTGTTTGGTAGTGAATGGGAATAGATTTTTATAACTAACGTTTGGTTGCCTGTCATTTGTAACAAGTGCTCTGAGACATGAATTAGAAAGTGAAAGCACCCAATTTCTCAAAAACTGAAGTGGCTTTGATAGTCAACAAATGAAACAAATTACATTAATTAATTTTTACCCTCGGTACACAAACTGCTGGAGGGTATCGTCCCTCTGTCCCTCTGTCTTGTGGACGTTACCGTGATATTTAAAAAATATTCACTGTAGCTGTACCAAATTTTTGTCACAGAAGGACCTTATAATGGACCAGTTTCCTATTGACAACCAGCTTCTTCTGATTATTTTCATTTTTTTATTTTTGAAGCTTTTAATGTATTTATTTGAAGGCCTTCTGAGTGGCGTCAACCCTGACAACATTACTGCGATATCCCAAAAAATATTGACCACAGCTTTACCAAATTTTTGTCAGAGATGTATCTTATGATGGACCAGGTTCCTATTAAAAAACAGCTTTCTCTTTGTATTTATAAACTTCATATGAAATTTTAAAGGATTTATCTTAAAGGCCGTCTGAGTGGTGCACAAGGGGACGACGTTACCATAATATCTCAACAAGGATCCAACGCAGCTTCAATTTTTTTTTTCAGAGCTGCACATTATAGTGGACCACATTCCTATTGCAAACCAGCTTCCTCTTATTATTTTTCAACTTGTTATGAAACTTTTTAAGTTTTTATTTGATGGCTGTCTGGGTGACGCACAGTACAGTGGTCTCTGTCACCAGAACTTGCCACAAGAGCACATCCAAAAGTACTCTTTCATTTCATAGACAGTGATATGGAAACTAAATGTAAAGTATTCTACTGTGAGTCTCAAAAAGAAATTTCAGAATTGAGGAAAAAAAAGATTGTGGGCACCAAGGATAATCCATTCTCTGAACACTATTTTTTTTTTTTTTTTGCAAATGGTATAGGAGATGGGCCCGCCTTCTCCTGCTGCTGCTGTTCCTCCTCCTTCTCCTGCTGCTGCTGCTGCTGCTGCTGCTGCTGCTCCTCCTCCTCCTCCTCCTCCTCCTCCTCCTCCTCCTCCTCCTCCTCCTCCTCCTCCTCCTCCTCCTCCTCCTCCTCCTCCTCCTCCTCCTCCTCCTCCTCCGAAAAAAATACAAAAAAGCCAAAGCCAGTTTGTGATGGGCCAGTGATGGCATATTGCTTGCAGTGGCTTGTAAACATTTTTTTCAAAATTTACCCTCCCCCCCCCCCCCCCCCCCCCCCCAGCTGGTTCTATGCCAGGTATAGTACAATTTGTGGGGCTCACCTGAGTATTGTGATGTGGCTGCAGTCAGGCTGACCCCTTCAATCACCCATTCCTGGTCGGAGTATGACTGAGTCAATAGCTTTCCTTCGTGCAGGTTGGGCATATTGTGCCCAACCCCACACCAAGGAAAGATATTGCCTTAGAGTGTGCCATCTTGAATGGTCTTACGTACAGTTCCCAGCAAAAATGTTTTCTGGTGACTATGAATTTAAGTAAAGGTGATTTTTAGCGGGGACAGTTTAACAGAGAGTCTGTGGAACTATTCGCAGGTCATCTAGACAGGAATGTTTTCCCCTGATCACTTGATAAAAGACCATTATCAATGTCATTGAAAGTTTTTTCCAATGTCAGATCAGTGGAGTCGTAGCTGACTGCCGCTTCTTCTCATCATCAGATCAGGGTGAGGTCTGTTGTGGAGGTCTGCAGACTGAAAGCTTGTGGGTCATGTGTGGCAGACTGATGAGCTCATTTTTCCCAAACATGTATTATGTGGACTCTTCACTGTGTTGGTGTTTGGAACACATAGCATATTCATGTTCAGGGCCCATATGACATCAGCGTAGAATTCTGTCTGAAACATGCAACCTACGACAGTGCAGGAAAAACAGAGGACCCAAATTCAAGTAAATTGCTGAAATTTAGCCGTTTTGTCACCTGTTGCCTTAACCCTTTGGTATGTGAGTCAACAGCTTTCCTCAGTGCACTCTGGAAGCATGGCTATTCTCTGATCTATTGCCTTAACCCTTGAGAGCCAGAGTCAATATCCTTCTTTGAGAGAGTTGCATACTAAGCGCCTGTATGATTTGTGGTAAAACCAGACAAACAAGTGACGTTTATGACAGCGACCCATATCTGGTTGTTTTTAATGGGAAAAAGTTGCATGATGCTACATTGTCTTCAGGTCCCTCAGGGTTAAAATAAAAACCTAATTGTTACTTAAAGTTGATACAACAAAGCTGAAGGCAGTCATACACACAAAAGGTTTGTTGTTTTTGCGAACCCTATGAGGTTTAAAAGAAAATTACTTGATTTTATATTTGGACAACTGAAATTCTTGCAAAAGATATCGGGCAAATGAATTTTTCTTGAAAATCCTTTAGAAAATTATTCTTTTATGTAGACAAAAAATTGATTCATTGAATTGAATATATATTTCATATTTGTATGACCAAAATTGTTTGAATGTTGTGACTTGCATATAGCTTGCCATTTGTGGACTTCCTTGCTTTTAAACCTCTTGCATCTTTCTCTCGGCATCCAGCACAACCTTTGATTCTGGTTTTATGTCATGGCTCAAAGTAATGCACCACCTGTATGCAAACCAGCTGAACCTCTTTCAGACAGAAATTTAGCCCTACAACTGTATGGGACCAAATGCAACCAGGGTGAAATACAAACTCCTTGATTGCAGGAATCCACGTGCAGCTCATTTCTTTTTCGTATGAGACACATGTCCTTTTGATCTACGTCATCACAAAGACATATGCTTGAAGACATATGCCATCTATATTCCTGTGACGCCTAGCTGCAACAACAGTTTACGTATACACATGTGTAAATATCCTATGTACCTGTAAAACACAAGATTTTAATAGGGTCCCGGGACAGAATAAACAAACAGTGATTAGCAGGTCACGTCTGGTGTACATCTGATGAATTGACTCTTTTCTGATCAGACTGAGCTGGCTCTTGAGCATTTACGTGAATGAATGAAAAAATTTGTTGATTTCTTTTTTTTTTAATGCCCGAGGCAGTGTATCTTCGGAAAACAACGTGACGTGAGCTGTTCTGTGTGGTTGTTTTGATAGCATATCTCGTAGTAAGTTAACAGTTGTCCCTGTCTCATGGGAGTCCACTTGAATGAGAGACCAGCTGCTGTTTAAAGACGGTAATTTTTTAAGATATCCGTTCCAGTTCTTCTTCATATCGTTCGTACTTCCCTGCAAGACTTCCTGTCCAGTGAGGCCAAAGTTTAGCCATCCCTAGGGCGGCTTGTGGAGACAGGTTTCACTGTGTTGACATCACGTACCCAGACTTGGCCGTTGTGCTCCCAGTTGGTATAGTCTCAACCACAACAGAATAATAACTTGAAACAACACTGACTCAACATTGTTCGTCCACTATGCGTGCAACCCATGCCCGGAAAAAAGTTGTTTTTTGAAAGGCTTATCTTGATGGAGTACGCCTTTTTGAAAAAATACAATTCTCATTCCAAGTTTGTTTAATTTAATATGTGTTCAAAATGATGTAATCTTTTTTGAAGAATGAGATTGTATTGGCAACTTTCCCTAAGCTTTTTAACACGTCAAGGAAAATTGTGTAGATCTGATGGATACTATTCTGATATGACACATTTCCAAAATTCTCCCTCAAAATATTTCTGTTACTGAGAAATTAAGTTGTAAAGTTATATCCTTTAAGTTTGCACTGCAGAAATGTAAAGCACTAAGGGCAGCCCTGGAACTGAAAAGGAAGCTTGAGGTTCCACGGCATCAAAATGGTTCAGGCAGCATGACAGGAACTGGAAAGGATCAGTTTAGTCCTTATGGGCTGCATTCATTGAAAAGCACCTATATGTGAACTGTCAGCTACATTTATGTTTTCACTTAAATTTTGTTGATAATATAGAAAACAAATTTGTTGAGAATGGCGCATGGGTCACCTGTAGGTGGCTCTGTGGGTACTGTGACATGGATGATAACCTGTTGCAGGTGGAGTCACCTTGTGGATAAACATAACCTGTGTAATTGATTTGTCAAAAATGTGATGTGGCACAGAAAGCAGGTGCTGCCACCTAGCAGAATAGTGTGTATGACATGCCCTATGGTAGAAAAAAAAACTATCAGGAGAGCAGGTCAGAGGTCAACAACTTTTCATGGTGTAAATCTGCCCTATAGTGCATATGATGTGTGCCAATTAAGGAAAGCTATTGACTCAGTCTTATTCTAACCAGGAGAAGGACAAAGCTTATATATTCTACAATGTTAAGAAGCGTAATTTGACATACAGTTGCAGAGGTGCCAAGTTGGAAGCATCCCAAGTAGGGAGATCTCCCTACTTGGAGTGATTGGAGTAGCGAGACTTTTCGCGTGGGGGAGGGTGTGAGAGGGGGTGTCCCCCTCCGACGGGGGGGGGGGGGTGTGTGTCTGGGAGGCCTCCCCCAGAAAATTTTTTTGAAAATGATGCAAAATGGTGCCATTTCCTGCAGTTTTGAGCATAAAATACCTATAACCCGTTGCAACCTCGCACATTATTTATAGATCCAGATTATCGACAATGTTGAACGCACAGCACGCAGTTCTCAGAACAAGTTTGAATGCAGTTTGGACCCTTTTTTTTTTTTTAAAAACAAATTCACACGTTTTTTACGTACTTTTTTTTTTTTAGTGAATATTTGGTTTTGTCGGGAGCTTTAAATTCCATGTCGGGAGGTCGGGAGCACTGGTCAAATTCGCTGAAAAATCGTACAATCTCCCGACATGTCGGGAGGTTTGGCAGCTCTGCAGTTGACGTAGATGCCTCATAAAACTGTTCAAATTTTCCACAAAGTCCATGTGTACATGTAGGTAGCCATGTTGTTTTTCTTGGCAGCCATGCTGGATGTGGCATATCTGTCCACAGCTTATTTCTTCAGCAGCAGGTCAAGTGCTACTCCAACATGTGCATGAAAGACGTTCAACCCGTCATGGGAACTCATGTAAAGTGGGACCATCAGGAGCCTACATTTTCAGAAGGGAAACTGCTAATAAAGTTGATTCAGTAAACAGAGGCATAAGGCTGGCAGGCCATGTATATGGAAGAGTGATTGACAACAACAGGCTGCAGTATCTAAACATCTGTCATGTGATCTAGTTTCTGGATTCTCATTGGCCATTGGCAGAGATGCTGACTGTCCCTCATCCTCAGGGAAAATCCCTGAAATTAGCTGAAAATTTACCAACTTTACGGTGTGTGTTCCTCATCAAAATTGAGCATTTTCTGCTATATTCTTTGGTAATCATTTTGTGTCCCTGATGGCCTTGACTACTGGTCCCTGAAATGACATTTTAAATGTTGAAATGACTACTCCTTAGCGATTTTTAGACTAAAAAATAGGGCATGTCTGAGGCACCAGTCTGCATCGTGGCAGAGCCTGCATCCAGTATCATGACATTTTTGGCCAGGATATGACACAGGTTTTGTTCATCCCCCCAGGTGTCTCTGCCTGCAATGGGTGGATACCCGGGGGAAGTTACCCGTTGTGCCTCCTGTAGGTGATAAGCTCCCTTGTCACATACCACACCACTTTCTTTCATCAGAAATCTTACTGTAATATGTGGCGACGAACGGAGATGCCTCCATCATGGTTTTGTGAAACTGAAGATTGAGAAAACAGAGTTATAGGCTGTGTACATGGATAAAACAATATCCCATAGATACTCCTCCTCATTGCTTGTTTTGCAGTAAGAATATTTCAACACTGCTGGCATTTGGTACAGAGCAATTTTCTGATGCTGAGCTCTCCGTGGTTCCGAAAACAGACCCCGATTCTGAAAACCTATGGGACCTTGTTGAACCACACATATTGACATTCATTCTGTGCAAACAATTTCTCATTTGGCTAAACCCGGTAAAAAATTATTTTTACATTTCTGTGTCCATATGTTACATAATTTCTGATCAAAGAAATCGTTTACACAAAAATTATAACGAAATGGGCATAATGTTATATTTTTAGCTTAGCCGACTTACTATCCAGTCAGAAGCCAAGAAATCAACAAACTCAAAAAGGAGATAAACGATCTTCACCTGAAGTGACCCCTGGTGGCTGACTAGCTGTACCCTGTGATGCTACTGTGTGCTGCCGTCTTAGTTTGCCCAGAAAGACTTGACTTTGGCAACCTATCAGTATTTAGCCCACAGTGTGCCCAGAAAGACTTATGTTTTTAAGTGACCAATCAGGGTACAGCTTATAGCAGTTCCCATTAGCCTTAACCCTAACTGAACTGGAATAGGAATGGCTCGACAGGAATGATTCGGCAGTTGTACAACTTTGTTCAACATGTTTTGCCTTGACAAGAAAGTTAAGGAATTCCCTGAAGCAGATTACAGTCGACATCAGGGTGTTTTGGACTGTTTGAGTGGGGAATGGCGAGTGCCTTGATTATGCCTGGGTCAATAATGTGTCATCAGATTTCGTTTCGTGAGTCCGGACAGACTGGCCCACTATGTTTCTTCTCTGCTTGGTGAAGAAATCACCCGCACACATAATTAGGTAAGACAGAACCCACAGTGAAAGTTGCCATGTCAGCATTTTTACAGACTGCTCTTATAAAACTTTGCATGGTCCAAACGCCTGCCAGAAATTACCTGCTGTCAAAGACTTAAAATTAGACCAGGTCAGATGCCCTCTGTTAGCAGGCACCATACGTCAGGATGGAGCCAGCATTATACCCTACCATATGCCGACACTGTTTGTTTTCTGGGCCTTTTTTTTTCTCCCCACATTGTGCCATCTTGACTTCTGAGGATCTGTGCTTCAAGTTAAGGCAACACTGGCAGATCATGTTGAATCATAGCACAGACTGGTGGAGGGAGCCACCAAACGATCTAAAATTGTGTGTGGCATTGCATGTGCACAAAATGTGGTGGTGATGGAAGTGGGTGGGGGTGGGAGGAGGGGAGGAACTCCAGGGCAGTTCTCCAGTGAGCTATTGTTATGTCTTCACCTCCTGAGTGACTTTACATTTGATTAGTCCTCTTTGTCTGTGCCTGTATTTTGGGAAAATGAGTTAACATTCCGTCTATATCTGCAATCGATAGACAGTACATATATCTGTAGTTGAGTCTGTCTTATAAAACTCAGATGGCTATATTTGTCGAGGACTTTCTTTTATCAGGTCATGTGACATAACAGCTTTTAATACTAGTAACGTATTTATACCAGTTGATATTACCAGACATTTGAACAAAATAAAGGAAAATTATTTTTAATTGTGAATCTGTATCTAAACTGTACATGTACCAGAATAATTATCGTTAAGTTGATTCATGCGGGGGGTGGGTGGTGGGGGGGTGGTGGAGAGGAGTATGCTCTTATCAGTTTGATTGAGTGTTCAACTATATGTCCATAGCAGAATCCTTGCAAGCAAAGTGTGATTCACGGTTCAGAATGACATCAAACTCAAATTTATTTTAATTGTACCTTGATACTCAGACTTGGGAAAAATCCTTCCTACGTGTTGTTTTGTCCAATATTGGTGGTAAAAAGGATTGTGATGATCATTTTGCATGTGTCAAAGGCACAAACTTATTGTGCAAACAGACGAAGTTCAAGAGGGAAGAATTTGGTTGAGACTGATTTAGATATCATGCAGTGCCTTCTGTTGATGAAAAAAAATTTGCTCTGTGCTTTTATTGGGTCTCTACAAAGTTTTTCCTGATTGTGACGTCATTCTTGTAGTGGTTGACGCCATAGGGAAAGGTACCCAGATGGGATTCCCCGCTTCCAGTAAGATGCACTTCATGCACTTGCACCCTCAATTGGCTGTCAATTGCAGATGTCAGTCTGCACCAAGTCCTTCCTTCCCCTGCTCACACTGTCTGTTCCCGCAAGTAACTGTGCGCCTTCGGCTTAATCATCGCACTCGATTTTTATGGCCAATGTGGGACAAAACTGCCCAAGGGAAGGACTTCTCCAAGTCTGCTTAACACTGTTTCCTGACCTGATTATATTTTGGTGACCTTGACCCCATTTTCAAGGTCACGAGACCCAGATGTGTGCAGAAAGCCAGTGGTGTCCAGTCTGTCATTGATGACTGTTTTATTTCATGTATTTTTCATGCGTAAAAGTAGAAGGTAACACATACATGGCAGATCACTCGCAGCGAGGGATGTCAATGAGTCAACAGTACATGTCTAGACATGTAAAGCTTTTCGCTGAGGCAGCTTGGAACTTCATTATTCTTTTCAGCAATAAATTAACATATTTTTGTGTAATTTCAGGCAGGTGATGCTTACAAGTTCAGTCCCCAAACTGGCAATTTATTTTTCATTGCAATGACCAATCAAAATGTTATTTTTATATTTTTGTGTTTTTTTTTTTTATGTCTGAAAATGAAGATGCCAAATGTTGAGCCCAAAAAGGATACCTGTGAATCTTCAGCTGCCATTTCATTCTGCTGTTTACATACAGTGATTAATTATTGATAAGGTCTGCAACTGAAAGTTACCGTGCAGCATCAGACCCTGTTACTGTGTATATGTGGTTAAACATTATGCAACCACATGTACTTTCAATTTTTGACCACCAGGTGACAGTTTGCAACTGCTGGTGAAGTGAAGTGAAGTGGCAGTGTGTTCTTCAATGAGGAACACCAGTCTACTCACTTCAGTAGCTTGCAGTGCTTTTAGCTCCAAAAAATCCAGAACAAACTACATATGATTTGCATTGTTATGGTCTTTATGTTAGGTTTGAATAGATTAATATTCTTGGAAATATATTCATATGTGGGGATAAATCTTCCTCTTCTCCCACAAGCATATATTTTCAGAGAGAGTAAACTTCATGACAGCTTTCCCCCCCAAAAAAGTAACTCACTTAATATGGAGTTCCAATATATTTTCCAGGTAAACATTTTTACATTTTTACATTTTTACAAATATCCTCTAGTTTCAATTTTACGGAACTTTGACAGACTTGATTTTTTAACCAGTATAGTGGTACTGAGTCTTATAAAACAGAAGTACAGATGACTTCATGAAGGTAAATGAGAAAAATCTCACTGGAAACCATGCCAGTATTAAACTCAATATTCAGTAATTAAGTTTTGGATTGAACAAAATAAAAGTTTTTCTAAAAAAAACTTTTACAAAATTCAGTTTATCAGATCAAATTTTGGATTGAACAAAAGAAAAGTTTTTCTGAAAAAAAAACCTGTCACAAAATTCAGTGTCTCTGATCAAATATATTCTTGTGAGAATTTTCATGTTTATTGAATATATTTCAAGGAAAACTAATTCATTGGAATTAATGTTCATGATTAAGACTATAACAATTCCAAAAATATATATAGCTTTATATGGACATTTATAAAACAACAACAAAAAAAATCTTTGAGATCACTAAGTGAAGGAACTAGCATTCCACATTGAAGAAGGGGAGCTTTACCCAACCCCAACACCCCAATGGCCTACTGGTGTTTTATTTTATTTATTTATATGTACAGTGGTACCTGCTGTAAAGACCACCTCTCCTGGAAGACCACACTAGTTTTTAAGACCACCATTTCAAAACACTAGCCTTTAATAGCTTTGCTAGCTTACCTGCAGTAAAAGACCACCTGTCATATGTGACCACTTTTGTCTGGCATTAAGGGTGGTCTTAAATAGCAGGTACCACTGTGTACATACATACATACATACATACATATATATATATACTTTTTTTTTTTTTTTTTTTTTTTGCAGGTTATAGATGCATGATGATTATGATGACAGTGATGGTGATCTCACGTTTGTTTTCCTACACGTATTTGCTGTCTACACTTGGTTCATGAAATTGGTTCAGTCCATAATGTAATTTGCTCATTCTAGAACACGTACCTTCTGCTGATTGCGATATCATAAAGTGGCAGCTTAATTGCTTTCAATGCACTGAACTCTACATGTATGCGTACATGTATATATGTGTGTACATATATATATATATATGTATATATATGTATATATATGTATATATATGTGTGTATATGTATATATATATATATGGAATTTGTTATGATCATTTCAGTCAGACCTGTATGGGACCATGGGAGATGGGTCAGACAAAGTCAAAAAACCGAAGAAAAGTAAACTGAAGTTGTCCGTCACCATGAGTAGTAAGTTACAATTTTTATGTGTAATGTGTGAATTCATGCT
Organism: Hermodice carunculata; assembly: GCA_964020975.1. Lineage (NCBI taxonomy): Eukaryota > Metazoa > Annelida > Polychaeta > Eunicida > Amphinomidae > Hermodice > Hermodice carunculata. The sequence goes on along the minus strand of OZ026614.1, from coordinate 109,320,081 downwards.
GAAAGCAGTAGAAGTGGACTCCTTTGCAGGGGGCAAAATATATGTGTGCAAGTTGAAGACAAAGTACATGAAGAGAACAGTGAGATTCGGTCTTTCATCATGGTACCAAGGTGTGAGACCTCTGGTGGCAAGTTTTCACACTAAACTATAATCGCTTCTTGTATTTGTTCACATTGAGAATCATTCTTTGCTTTCCTTTGTGGAGGATCCCAGTGAAATTTGTTCTTGAATTTTCAAATATGATTTTGTCTGCCGTGTAAATTATTAATATCAATGGAATCATTTCTTTCTGCTGTCTGCAGATGTCTAGTAAATGCTTTACTGGGCTGCAGAGCACAACGGAATGCAATCACCAGACTCCAGTGGAACTGATTCATTTAACAACAAAAAATGTACTCTTTCCGTGCCAATCACATCCGAAGTTGATCTACTAAAGTGAAACTAGTCTGAATCATTATTACGATCTCAGATTCGTATTCCTCGTAAAAAGACCTTTCATTTAAGTACCAGCATGTCTCTATTTGCAGAGAAAATATCTCAGGTCAACAGTTTTTCTCGGTGCACATTGGGTGCATTGCGCCCCCCCAAAAAGCTGTTGACTCGGTCCAAAATTTGGCACTTAAAGAGTTAATAGTTCCCCCACAGCTTGAGTGGGTGTTTGTTGTCTTTCCTTCTGCCTTGAATTGCATTGTTATAAGACTTTGGATAAAAGCTTGACAGTACAGATTTACAATGTTTCATTTATCAGAAGCCATTGTCCTACATTATACATTTACATGTATGTCTGCACAGAACAAAGAAGCGGATTATCATTACAAAATTCAATTCAAGGTTTTGAGGGGGCAATGTCATGACAAAATATGAATCCTTATTATTAATATGTAAAAAAGTTAATATTGTTGGTAATATATGCAGAATGTGTAGATTGAAAAGATATGTCAGATGAAAACATGATGTTACGGCAAAAAAAAAAAAAAATAAGAGTTGAAAATATGGTAAGTACTTACAGCAGACAAATGTTGAAAACGTGTGGCACAGTCAGGCAAAATGCCAGATGTGTTGTCAGGAATTGTGCCAGGGCACATCAGCGTTATTTAACATCCTTCTGCGGCCCTCCTATCATCAAGTTCATATCAATATCGTGTTGTTAATCAATGATGGTGACTAATAATGTGACTTACAAGAGAGAACTGCAAGTCAGAATTGGCAGAGAGGTCTCCCAGCACAAGGAACCACACTGTACAGTGATCCCCCACTGATAAGACCACCCCAAATACACCACAGGTGTGGCCTCATAAGAAGGGTGGCCTGCACTGAGGGGGACAGTACAGTCCTCCATGTCTTGAGAGACCCCCCAGGGGAGGTCAAAATGTGGTCTCTCAAAAGAGGTGGTCTTTCATTAGAGGTATAATAACATGGAAAAGATAGTACAGTGTTCTGAAAGAGCGGTCTTAAAAAAATATGCAGTCTCTCATTGGAGGGGTCTTTAAAGCCAGGTACCACTGTATAATGAAAACGTCACCTCTGTTACACAGATAGTTGGCCTCACTAGAGGGGAGGGCCTTTCTTCACTGGGGCCTTGCAAGAGGGGGTCCACTGTACCTGGGCTTGTAAGCAGAAGCTACGTGTTGTTGGTCAATTTTTAATTGATGCTCGCACATTACAGTACCTTCTGTATGTATGAAGCAAGTACATGTACAGTTGCCCCTCCTTTGGGAGGCCACCCCAAGAGCAGGTCAAACAGCGGTGAGATAAAGCAGGTGGTCTCTCAAAGGAGGTACATTGCATCATGGACATGTAGATTTAGGGACCTGTTATGTGGTCACAAAAAGGCAGGTGGCCTCCCAAAGGAGATGGCTTCTGAAAAGAAGAACAATGGTATTTCAATTGTATTTATAAATTTTGCTGTAGAATTGCTCATATGTGCTATAGAAATACTGAATTCTGCCATTGGAAAGGATTAAAGAGTACCGGGCATGGGATTTGAAAAATGGAAAACTCTGCAATAAAGGATAATAATGCAAAACAGCAACCAGAACTCTGGGATTCTGGAATGAAAAATATATCCCTATGTATCAGTTATGCGACTTAAACATACAGAAATCAGAACTGTGGAATCATGGAATTATACATTCCTGTATATCCTTATGTATTGATCAGTTATGCAACTCAGAATGAGAAAAATTTGGTGGACAAAATTCTGCAAGTGTGACCTGACAAATTCTGCAACTATGTGGAGTCTTTGAATAAAACACATAAAAGCATTGTTTAATTTATTTTATTTTGAACAAAATTCATGACCACATGATGAATAAGAGGAATTTACCATTTGTTGTACAGGATGGAACACAAGAACGTCACAGCAGCTATGTCAGCCAAATCTCTCTTCAAATTATTTCAACATTTCACAGGTGCATGTAGACAAGTTGTATGCAATAAATTTGAGATTATACTTTCACCAGGCACTTCTGAGTATTTTTGACAGGAACAGGTTAAGTTTCTTTTCCGTGCATAACCATGTCAGATGTAGACTGTGATGACTCATCAATGCTTTTTTTTTTTGCTTTTTTTTTCGTTTTTTTTTAGTCACTGTACAAAGAGTTATTGCAGAAAAAAGGAGCTTTGGCATGTGCAAAACATATTTGAAATGGCATTTTTGTTGAGGTTTTTTGCTTATTAAGTTGCGTTGCCTCTCACCTCCTGCTGTTCTCTGTATGAAAACCAAGTGACAATGTGGCAGATCTATACATCATCTATGTAGGTATATGTACAGTAAGAATTGATCAACTTCTGTGAATCCTGGGGGAAAAATGTTTTTTTTTTTTTTTTTTTACCTGAAAAAATAACCTCAGTCCTTTGGGAATTAAATAGAAAAATAAAAACGAACAAAATAAAATAAAATAAAAGCACAAAATCAGTCATATGGTTAAGCTTGCAGACGCTGGCTAAGTTTAGTGCAGCAAGACAGACAGAAAAATGGTTGGTTTTGCAGGCAAAGGCTTCTCTGAAATAAGAAAGCTCCCGCCTTCAAAAAAAAAAAAGCTGTCATTTGGTCAAGTTTTCAGGATATACTTCAGTGAGGCAGAAAGCAGACTGTGACTGAGCCATAAAATATTGTCAGTTTTGCATTCAAATCGTCCAGGCAAGCCAGAAACATTGATCTCTCAAGTTTTGGATGATTCTCTTGAGAATAAGAATCAGCCTCTAAATTTTTCTTGACTGGTTGATTGGTTCTTGTTGTTTATTGCCCAAGTTTAAGCACTAATAAATCATTATTATTATTCAGTCTTGTGTGAACCCAGAGGTCAATATATTATTCTGCCCTGTTAGAATTCAGTGATCCACAAATTATTCAGTTGTGTTGGAATTTAGTGATGCACTTATATATTATCAGTCTTGCTGGGAGATCCATATATTACTTCAGCAGTCCACATATACAATCTTATTGGAATTCAGAGATCCTAATTTCATTCAGTCTTGTTGGAATTCATAGATCCACAATGTGCACCTAAATGAAGCGATTTGTTCGCCTCATATTGTCGTGATCACATCTCAGTGGCCATTGCAGCCATGTTTGTGTACACTTCACACTTCAAAACACCATTCAGCACTTTCGCCTGTCGACATTTGCAGGGCTAAAACATGCTTACTGCTATAATACTTTAAATGCTTACACAAATTTTGCTACACACTGTCTTGCATTTTATGGATATTTTTTCAAACCACAACATGCACACCCATTTAACGGTCATTTTTGCCAGTCACACCAGCAAATGCCACATCTCTGCTGACCATGCGCACTATCCCTGGCAAGTTGCAGAATAATTTACGCTGCAGATTAATACCTTCATCTGTCTCGCTCGTACATTGTTGCAGCCTTTGGCTTCATGATGTACCTTGCTCCAAAGAACACACTCATCTGCCCCAAAAATTGATAAACCCAATCTACTGTTCTAGTATTGAAAGCTAGACTACAGCCCGTTGCCCCCTTTCAGCACACCAGGTGTTTTGAGGTCTTTAAGTCTAGTGAATAGCCTTATATTCAAAAAAAAAAAAAAAAAAAAAAAAAAAAAAAAAAAAGCACAGTAGCATTCAACCAAATTAAAGTGTGCTAGACATAATGTCTCCACTCACTTCTTATAAAATCTGAGACCAGGATGGTCGGATCTCAGATACCATTGAACCTTTTTGGATAAAACCCCCACTACTTTTTTTCAGTAATTGAATTCATATTGAGAGGGCTTACATGTAGATGTCATTATCATGTGCAGGATTCAATTTAACTTTTTTTCCCCCTAACTTGCCGTGCGGGCGGGTTACATGTGGTCATTTTTCCAGCTTGCATGGGACATCTTGGCTGGCCCCATATGATCTTGACAAATTTCAAGCAGCCAATTTATACACAGTGAGAACACAAAGCAAAGACCCAGCAGCAATATAACGAGAAAAAAAAAAAGAATTTGTTGACTGGTTTCGCCGTTTGAGCAGCTCATCAGGGACTGGGCTTAACAGTTAAGTCTTGTGTATATATACCATGTACATACACTGTAGTGTCAACAATAAATGTTAACATACTACAGTGACGTACAGCTAAGCTAACTGGCCTGGACAGTTATTTCACCGGTCTTATGATGTGATGATCAGCCGCATGTAATTAACACATGCTGTAATGTTATGCTCTTTGACATGAGGGGCCTTGTTGATGGTCAATGGCATATCCCAGCAGTATCTGGGGATCCCCTCTCAGAGCAAAGATGAGTTGTTTTTGCATATGATAGAGGCTATTTACAAAACAAAACAAAAAAAAAAAAAAAAGACAAAACAAAAAAAAAAAAGTAAAAAAAAAGACAAAACAAAAAAAAAAGTAAAAAAAAAAAAAGACAAAAAAAAAAGACAAAACAAAAAAAAAAAAAAAGTAAAAAAAAAAAAAAAAAAGAAAAGTACTCAAACAATCCTTGTTTCCTACCACACTAGTACATAAGCAATCATTAGTGAGACAATTTAAGCTGCTGAATCATAACTTCTGTTCAATACCTTTTTGAAAACAATTTCAAGAACTAATATGCTCACCCTTGAACACGCACACTTCAAAGCGAATGGCAGCATGAGTGACCTTTGACATCAAAGCGATCACATTATTATAGCACTCGGACATAAAAGGGAGAAGCCAATTTACTAATGTAAATTACAATTTGATATTTGGTAGCATTCAGTCTCTGTTGAACGAGACAATAGAATGTAAAAGGACTGTTCAAATATTGAGACAGAGATTGACCTTGTGTATATGGCTAGTGTTCATCCTCACAGAGTTCTTCTTGCAATAGAAATCATAACATGGTGAAACAATCCGGGTAATTCTTTTTGTGACGAAACTTTCACAGCATCCAATTGATTACCAACTCATTACTGTGGGTTTTATTTGTTTTAAAAGCTGCGTACGTGCACACACTGAAGTCTTCTTGCATATCGACATACCTGCATGATGACTCATAGTATTGCATGTTACCCAACTTTGTCTGCCGTTATCCCTTGATTTAGACACATACATTAATGAAATCAAAATACAAATCGGCAAGTTTTTTTTTCCTGTTAGTATAACTAAATACCATGGGCCAAAAAAAAAAAGAAGAAGAAAATGAAGCCATAATTTTTTGAATAGGAACAGGATCAAGATGATCAGGCCTGAAGACCACATGGTGTCTGGATTTTGGGAATTACAGCCATCAGGTCTGACCTGTCTAGTCTGTATTCTTGATGGATAAAAATATTCAGTCACGCGTTTCTACCAGACGTCCAGTGACGTTTTTCAGTTATATGTCGAACATAATGGCAGCGAACAAATCACCGGGTATGGTCGATGTAGAAACGGCGTCAGAGTGCACTTGGTAAAATTGTGTTTCAGCAAGAAAACAAAAAATGTGATACTAATTAAAAGAAGAAAAAAATGCAGACAATTTAGATGAAAGAGAAGCAGAGACTTCTGCCGCAGGTCTGTCATGCAGTATGTACTATCACAATGCATGTGTGGAGTTAAATTGTCATTCGGTTTGGAGAAAAAAAAAATTCAGTGCCGACAATTTGGTGTTTAAGGGAAAGGTGAATGAAAGGACAGCCACTGATACTGTGGTCCCGATCTTGAGAGGACACCTGAAGGGACGACCAAATTGTGGTCTTTAAATGCAGGTGGTCTTTCGAAGGGGGGAATGAACAACATGAAAATTACTAAGCAAAGTATCCTGAATGGGCGGGCTGTGAAGACAGCCAGTCCGTCATCGGTGGGGTCTGAAAAAACAGGGAGCACTGTATATACATATAAGAATCGATACAGTACCGGCCAGACACAGACAGTGGGATGACATCATCAATTCCATTGAGCAGGATTAACCCCTGTCTGGCTGAGGCCAAAAATTCAAACATTCCGTACAGACAAGTTGAGACTGGAAATTTAACATTCAGAATCAGTATAGAGTCAGGCCACAATTTCAATACTGCACTCCAGACACTTGCATGTAATTATAAGTTGCTACTGGAAATTTAACACCCAAAATGTAAGAGCCGATGTTGGAATTCTGACACTGAAAATGCGCAGACTGAGTGGAGATGGAATTTTGAATGCCACAGCTGTGAAGGCAGAGACTATAATTATATGATTATGGATGTCAGGTGCACTTGATGGTCTTTCAATTTTTTTAACTGAGGCCAGCTCTGGTGTTTCTCAGCAGAAATTTAGATGTATGTTATTAAGGAAGACCACAGGGGAGGGAGGGAGGGAGGGAGGGAGGGAGAGAGAGAGAGAGAGAGAGAGAGAGAGAGAGAGAGAGAGAGAGAGAGAGAGAGAGAGAGAGAGAGAGAGAGAGAGTTACAGGTGAAAAATGTTGGCTGGGACTTGACTTGTTTGATCTGTGCCTGTTCTTGATTTTCCCATGATTTTTTGTGGCTCAAGCTGTTTTGCACAACCCTTAAGGTCAATGTTGCCATAAAAGAAATCAATATTTTGCCCATATGTAAATAATGGCAGCATAAATTTAACAACAAGAAGCTGACAAAAAACACCCCACATATCCACAAAAACTAAAAAAAAAACGAACAAACAAAAAAAAAAAAAAAAAAAAAAAACCAACAAAACAAAACTAAATAAAAACAAACAAAAAAAACATGCCCCCCCCCGCCCCGATTCTAAGAAAAACTGTAAATTTGTTCCTAGTCATGGGATACCATCAAATAAAAAACAAACAAACAACCCAGATCATAGGAAAAAGTGTAAATTTGTTTGGAGGCTTGTTTTACTGTCACAAAATAATTGTTAAATTCATCTTCTGGCCTGCATTTTTTCTTAGGATCATTCTTTGGCACCAAGTAAGAAATCATGCGAATAATAATGAACTTAGTTCACTTTTCACCAAGTTGGCACATTATAATCAAATAGACAAAAAAAATGATTAAAAAAAAAAAAAAAAAAAAAAAAGAAAACTGTGGGAATGTTTTCTTGAAAAGATCCTTGGGGTACATTCTGTTTACAAGATAAGATATGGTCTCCAGAGTAGCTAATTATATGACCGCAAAATCTTACTGCAGATTTGTCACATATTCTCTCACATTCTGGCAGTCCTTTCCTTTTGTAGGATGGTTGTGTATGTATTTATAAAGTGGTACCTGCTATTTAAGGCCCCCCTTGATGACACACAAAAGTAGTCACATATGACAGGTGGTCTTTCACTGCAGGTAAGCTAGTAAAGAAATTAAAGGCCCGTGTCTTGAAAGGGCGGTCTTAAAAACTAGTGTGATCTTTCACGAGAGGTGGTCTTTAGAGCAGCTACCACTGTATTCAGTTTTATTTTTGTGTTGAATTGTCGACTGCCAACATCATGTGCATGTATCTATAGCATTTTCCATACTATCTTTCAGAGTATTGTGCTCAGTATTTTTCCTGTAGTTTACACCTCCCGTGAAGTACCAGCTAGTTTTAGACACCACAATGTGGCCATCAGTAGGATTGGTCTTGGAAAATAGGTTTAGTTGTAGTAACAATCATACCCCTCCTCCCATGTATATCCAAAACTGAATACCGCAATTTGATTGGTCATTGTAGAGTCGGTCCTAGAAACCAGACCTCACTGGCAGCCTCCGGACAAAAAACCGCAAGATCTGGCCAAGTCGCAGCAGATGTATCTGGACGGACTCAATCCCAACGACCCCAAACTCCCCCCAGGTTACTTGCACCACCACAACAAGTGGGGCATTCCCAAACAAGGCACCACCCCACGGAATGAACCAGTCCAGGAGTATGGCTTGGACTCGCACAACAGGAAGACAAAGCATAGGATTACCATGGTAACGTGTGCATTAAAGTGTCCAGTTGCAAATGTGGTCTCCTTTGTGTGCGATATTGGATGACATACGTAAAACGCTTTTGACTTATCTATGTTTTATGTGTGGAGTGTCATATTGTATAGGCCACCGAATGGAGGCAAAGTTTATGAATCAGAACACGCATATTTCTGCAGTGAATGAAGATACTTTTAAACAGCTTTCACTTTTGCTGAAGTGCACGGGACATTAAAGGGATAAAAAGTGGAAACATTTTTTTCAGCTCGGTGAGCATGTAAAGAAATTGATTTCTCATAAATTCCATTCAGGCATAACATAAAAAGAATGATTAAATACCCTGGGTAAAAAAAAAAAGACATCCATGATAATATAGAACGTTATTGATAATGAGTGGCGTGGCATTTAGGTGTATGTCGTCACCTTGAGTTAGGCTGAAACACTGAAATGAAGCATTGTATTATAACTTTGATCTTGAAAATGAAGCTCAAGAATATGCAGGAGAAATGATGCAATTAGAGGACTTAGAATGGTGCCATATTGCTCCCTATAAGCTGCCAGGGTGCTGTATTCCTCCATACAAGTGCCTCAGGCAAGGGTGCTTCCAAAATTACGATGTAACAAGTCTTCAGTTTGGAACCCTTATACTTTCAGCAGCTAGTTGAGCATTATGGGTAAGGGATGGTTCAACATTATCATCATTTTTGAATTAGTACTTAGGGTACTAAATTTCATGACCCACCCTCCCTCCCCCCCAAATTAGTACTTTTAAAATTATGATTTCCCCCCCCCCCAAATCATAGCAAAATTGCACAAAACAGGCCAAAAATTGGCCATCGTTTTCCATATCCTGTGAAAGTGTACAGACCCATTTAACCCCCTCCCCCCTTGCGTACTGTAAGCACTAATTAAAAAATGATGAAAATGTTGAACCATCCCTAAAATGCTGTGAAAAAGATCATTAAATGTAGTATTGTTTGGTCTGAATTAGACTATTCAGATTCCAACGAAGTAGCGGGTCCCTATTAGAGCTGGGGCTCTTACTGAGGGGAATACGGTAGCAAACTGGTGATGTTCCCTGCACGTCTCAGTATTCTCTACACAGTGGTGTGAGTTGTTGTCGGCAGAGCAGCTTTCTATCTGAATTTCATATCTTCAGATAATTATTTAATTTCATTTGATTCAGAGGGTAAAAAAAAAAATTTCCACAAGTCTTACATCAGAACTTATTTTGCATCTGGATCAGTACAAATGTAATTTGTTTGACAGTGTTGAAACATACACAACGGTCCCCCTCTTATAAGCTAGGCCACCCCAAATACAGCCAAAAAGTGGCCTTATTAGAGGGGGAGAATATAATGGAAATACCATACTTTCTGCACAAGAATGCTGGCCTTTTGAGAGGGGCCTTATAAAAGGGGGACCATGCGTACTGCGTTATCCCTTTGAAGTGTCCCTCCCCTCATAAGTGCCCCCCCCCTCCCATTTTCTGGCTTGAAAATTTTGAAATATTGGAAAATTATATTCATTTCATGATGATTTTCCAGTTGATACTGCTGGAGCGTTTGGAACTTAGGTATAAAATCAAAATTGGAGCTTATTTTAATTCACTTTCTTTAGCACCCTGTATGCTTCAAGGGGTCAGCCATTTAATCAACATTTTCACTTTAGTACAGAGAGTATGCGGGGTGTGTGTGTGTGTGTGTGTGTGTGTGTGTATGTCTGTGTGTCTGTGTGTGTGTGTGTGTCTGTGTGTGTGTGTCTGTGTCTGTGTGTGTGTGTGTGTGTCTGTGTGTGTGTGTGTGTGTGTGTGTGTGTGTCTGTGTGTGTGTGTGTGTGTGTGTGTCTGTGTGTGTGTCAAGATCAATGTATGTTTTTAGCTAATTTTGAAAATGCTAATCAATATTTAGCCAAATATCAACATTTTTAGAGAACTGTTTTGGTGGAGGGAGGGAGGGGGTTACAAGAAAGAATACGCTATGTACTTTTTTGAAAATGTTGATAATTTTTGGCTGACCCCTTTAAAAAGAGATAATACATGTACGGCATACATTTTTTGTTTGGCTGCAAAATGTTGTCTAAGAAGACGGAAGTTGACCCGTGCTTCCTCAGTCTGACAAAAAAAATCTGGATAATCCTGCAGCTGTAGACATGAAGTGGACACAGATACCAGGATATGTGGAGCCTGGAGCTGGAGACGAGTTACTCTTGGTTATGTCGCATGTAATGGACCCTGTCTTATAAGGCCCCTTTGACCAGAGGTCACCTTTGTCATGCTGAAAGTGTGGTGTTTGCATTCTAGTTTTCCCCCTCTGCAGAGGCCACCCGTCTGATAATGCCACGTATTGACTGCCTGAGGGTGGGCCTGGCAAGAGTGGGACATACCACAGTCAGCCAAATTTTTAGTCCAGCAGTACATTAAATGAAAATCGATAATAGAATGTACATTGAGATGGGGATTATATCGACCAGAATATAAATAGAATTTAAATTCATCATTGCATACAAAGACCTAACAGTCCTTACCTGACTAAATATTACTGACATTTATGTTGTGTGTCATATAAATCCATTGTTATATAATACCAGTCCGGGAACAATTAAGAATTAAAACTCATCGTGTCATAAAAGCTCAATGAGAAATTACATAACATTTCCATCCCACGCTGTTGATTCCAGGGCAAGCAGAGTTTTCCATATATGTATATATGTAATATTTATGTCCATTGATTCCATTGCACTCCCATGTAGGATAGGTATTGGAGGTGCTGACTTGAGGATCTGCATTAGAGGTGAAGATGCAAACATTTTGCTTCATCTTGTATGATGAGGGTTCCGGGATGTCCTGAACAGGTGTCCCGCAGATCTCGTTTGCATGTTAAATTCAGGGAAACCTGTCTTCAAAGACGACCCCTTAGGGATGATATGGTTGTGGTCTTTCAAGACAGGTGGTATTTCATGGGAGGTGTAAATAAGATGAAAAGAACAGAACAAACTATGTTGAAAAAGCTCGTCTTTTAAGCCAGGGACAAATAACTTGTTTGTGAAAGCCACATAAGAGAACCAAAAGTGTCTAGTTTCTCCACAGGGACAGAGTTTTAAGGATAAAAATAAAATAGGTATGAAAAAACTTAAATCTGATAGCTCTCGATGTGAAAGTATACTGTCTATGATCCTGTCATCTCCCTCCCTCCCTCCCTCCCTCCAGTAGAGTACTTAAAGATGTTGATTTTTGCCAAATGTAGGCCAAATATTGCCCAACATATTCCACATTATATAAAAAGATACATTGATCTTGCCTCTTCCCCCCCCCCCCTATAGATATACCTTATTTATTTTATAGAGGGTATAAACCTGGTAACTCGCATATCTTCCCCATGGCCCTCTTACATACACAGTCAATCATTCACGCACAGCACACGTCTGTAGTGATCTGCATTTCTTAGAGTGGCCACTACTGAATCAGGAGACTTGCAGCTCTTGTCATCACTGCTGACATAACTGGGCACAGGTAGCCCAAACATGTACCACCAAGCCTTTGAGCAGTTAAGTGGTCACCGCATGTGAAGAGTCAAAGAGGTTGAAGTACCTTGGATAGGACAGGATTTAAACTCGGTACCCCTTGCACAGAAAGCGAGGACCGTAACCATTCAGCCTTGGTTACTCTCCCCCCCCCCCCCCCCCCCCCCAGTGTATTCTGTGTTCCAATTAAAAAAGTGCAGACATTGCAAAAAAAAAAATTATGATAGAATAGAATAAAAATTATTCTTTTATCGATATTATGAGAGAATTGACCTTGAAGGATGAAAAATATAAGGAGGAGCCACTACTTTTCTGACAGAACCCGTTTAAAAATATGTTGGACCTTGTCTTAGAGACTATTCCAATGAGACACCAGCAGCCTTTAAAGACCAAGTTTTCAAAATCTTTAATCAGTACACTATATATTATGACCAATTGTCAAAAAAAACCAACAAACAAACGAACAAACAAACAAACCAAAAACAAAAAACCAAAAAAACCAAAAAAAACCCCCCTTTATTATACCATCCATGAGAGACCTCATGTCTTTAGAGACTACAATTAAGTCATCCCTTGGGGCAGGTGGGTGTGTTGGGTGGGTGGGTGTCATTGAATGCAAGTTTCATGCTGTAGACATAATAAAGATGCAGGGCATAACACAGTTGTCCTCATCTATTAAGACCAACCCTATGACAGCAGAGAAGTTACCATATTAGAGGGTGGCTTTTTTAGGGAAAAGAAAAGATAGTTCATGCTTGCAAGAATACATTGGCCTTATAAGAGGGGTGAGAGGGGCCTTGTCAGAGGGGAATGAAAGATTCCTCTAACATGTGACCATAGGCTGGTAATTGACTGATGTAGTGTGCATGTGTGAGGATTAACTGGAGTGTTTTTAGCAAAAAAAAAACGTTTGTCTTTGCAATTTGTCCAAAGCAGACCCAACTGCACATTATCTCTATTACGCCAGTGCAGTGGAGAAAGCAGAGATGGGTCAGTTAAGCAGGCAAGATACATGTATATTGAGCATGACCGTACATTTAATTTTGCAGGCCAATGAGGACCACGAGCTAAAGGACGTTCAGCGGCCACACCTGTCCCATACAATGGAGTTGGAGAGTTTCGAGGAGAAGCGGTTGATGGAGCTGAATCGCCAAGCATGGGAACCTCCTCCTCCACGCACTATGGTAACACCCAGGAGGTGGGTACTTGATGACACAAACTGACTTTTGCATTGTATGATGCCATCCTTGGAGGTGAATAAAAATGACACATTGGAATCAATGAAATACATTATATGGAGTTAAAAATGTCGTACTTCATAATATTTAGATCATCCGCGAATATAGAATTGGGGGAGATGTTGAATACAAACAGACATCGTCTTGTTGTATAGTCCTCCGACAGTTTTGTTAGCATGGTAGAACCTGCTATAAAAGACCACCTCTCGTGACAGACCATATAGCTTTGCAGACCACCTTTTTCCAGACACTTTCTTCTATATCTATTTTCAATTTAACTTGTCGTAAAAAAAACCAAAAACCCGCAATATGTGACCACTTTCAGTTGGAAGCAAGCGTGTTCTGTTGTATTGGTTGCGGTCAACTCTCGTCCTGGTGCGATGAAAGACGTATGCAAACAATATGGGACATTCATATTAGCTGCGGTCACGGTGCTGCTTTGCCTCGCGTCATTCAACAAAGAAATAGCCTGTTTGTAAAGGCAGGGCCCTATACCAAGTGCTTGTATGGAAAAAAACCAAAACATGTTGCTTTTTTCGAAACCAGCAACAGGGATGAAATTAAGTGTTTAACAACCATAGTCATGCTCTCCAAACACATGTTTACATGTAGCTAGATTTATAAGGAATCATCATACATTTGGAATAAATACTCGTCATTTGCACAAATATTATTAGCACCCTTGGTTTTCCATCTCTACGTTTGCATCATGGTGGGTGATTGTCATCTCATCACCATAGTCTATAGGTATATGGTTAGACATTTTGATGGGATTTTCAAACACGTACATGTCTTCGCATCCTGTAGCATGGTTAAAAAAGAAAGCATAGGCCTTCACTGTTGTAATACCAGGCCTAATTATTTTTGGAACAGCCGTTCTGTTCCTGCGTTGTGGAATAGGGACCTTAAAAAGGGAAAATGAAGTTAAAGTCAGTTGTGAGTCATCATTTGGTCATTACTGCAATACGAGACATGCATATTAACTCTTTCTCCCCTTGAATCAAGACTGAGTCAACAGCTTTCCTTGGCATAGGTTGGGCACTAAGTGTTGACCTGGGGGATGTGATGTTGATAGGTCTCGTCTACAAATCTCAGTCAAATTGTTTTTTCAGTGCTGTTGAAATTAGTTGAAAACACTGAAGCAGATCTCATTTGATCACCAGCCAGTTTTAGCCAGTTTAAAGGGGGGGGGGGGGGGGGAGTGGTTAATTGCCCATCAAAATCTCGGACCCAGGTGTTGCTAGGCAGCAGTGGCAATCCACTCTTGATGTGTGTGTCAAATTTGGTGTTCCACAATGGTGTCCCTGTGATTCTTATACAGAGCCCCTGGCCGTGGTTTTCCCTGTCAGGTGCTTATTTTTGAAAAGAACATCACTGCAGTTTGAGTTGGAGATATGTGTTGCTGGCATGTCATTTTGCGTTGCTAGTACATGTAACCGGTATTTTGGTTGCAGGTTGCAGTGATATGCTTTCAAGAAACAAGCCCCCTGGTTCTTGGATAAAAGCTGGAAGTTGAGTTATTTTGCACCTAGATGGCAGCACAGGCTTGGCCCCCTTGGAAATCCACCTGCCGCTAAATGTGTTTTTACAGCTTAAGATCTCACCTTTTTTGAAACATTGCAGTACTCTGGGTGAGAATTAAAACTGCAAATACTGACACAGTGTTGCTGAGTTTTTAGTGTATAGCATTTTTTTTTATTCATGCATAATCCAATCATATCCCCAGATACAATCACTTGTGAGTTTTCATCCCAATTGAAGTTGTTGAAATTTGCATGATGCTCATTAACCCTTAAAGTGCTAATCACTGCTAAAGTTGTTTTTTTCATTACTGTTAAACATATATATATATATATATATAAATTTATTTTTAGAGGGTGTCCTGGTTAGTGCTAAGAGCACTAATCTACCCCAGGGCCCTCTGTAAAATCAGTACATATGACAAAAGCATAAAATGATAATGCTAAAAGTAAAGGAAAAGATACAAGTTTACGCGACACTTCATAATTAACAACTGGCTATGTCACAGTCAGAATCATACTGCCCAAAACAAATTATTTTCTTAATCCTAAAATATACTTAGTACATAATCTTTTACATTCAGGAAAAGTTTTTGCTTTCCTTGTTTCCTTTGGCAAATTGTTCCATAGAATGGTTAAATGATTCAAATTCCTCATGAAGATGCCTTTTATTCAAATACCAGCAAGCCTAGTCTAAAGCAAAAAGTAGTCTTAGTCAACAGCTTTCCTGGGGGCACTTTGCACGCAATGCGCACAAAGTGCTCCCAGGAAAGCTGTTGACTCAATCTTAAATCAGCGCTTTAAGGGTTAAAGAAAAGTAAACTGTACTCTTGAATCCTCTGCCATTTTAGAGATATGTAATACACATAATATGTCAATGAATATACCACATTCCTCCCAAGGAAGGACCCTGCTATAATAAAGGCCCCTTGTAATCAGATAATCTGAATGACCAAACAAAAAAAAAAAAAAAAAAAAAAAATCAGACAAAAGAATCTACATTTGATTATCTTGTCACATTTTGTTCCCTACTTTGTTCAAAGTATAGGGCTGTTCTAAACTAAAAGCCTGTCACATTGTAATTTTGTAAGCGGCCAACCTAGGCATATATGATGAGGAATATGGCATATTGATCCTCTGGACCCTAAGAGCTGATATACAGCTCTGAGTATACATGTATTGCGTTGCAAAATACTTTGGTTCAGGGGGTCAAGTTTCTTGAAATTGAGGGATACTTGGCAAATAGTTCTTAAATACTTATTATTTTGCGTACACAATTTTATAGTGTGCTTTATTTCATTTGTCACAGCAGTTCATTATGTCCCTTTTATTCTTTTTTTTTTTTTTTCATGACAGACCTAACATGGCTGGAGGGGGCGATTACCCCATTCCATGGAAGCACAATACCCAGCAGCCAGTGAGCAAGAGTTACCCCAGTCAGCCACACCCCCGAGTCATCTTCATCTCATCTAGAGTACCTGCAGCTGACGTATGTATTGTTTTTAAACACCGTTTTGGTACTTTCGCCATCAACTTTTCCTCCTTGAATTAATAGTGAGTCAGCAGCTCTTCTTGTCGTGGCTCGGGCGCTAAGCACTTCTCTGTCCGTGGCTCGGGCGCTAAGCACTTCTCATCAAATGTTCACTTTCTGCAGAGCTAAGTGCCGAACCCACTTCAAGAAAGCAGATGACATCTGAGCACCCAGCTGGTTTTGGCCAGTTTAACGGGGCTAGGGTTAAGATCGATGCTTTAAAGTCTTCTTGATGTGTCATGGTACATTGTCAGGCAAGTCGTGCTTCACTGCCCTTTGTGTCAGCTGTAGCATGCCATGTCAGGCAGTGCAAAAACCACTGACTTCTGTCATACTGACAATTATACTTAAACAAGTGACTTACAATGTGGCTGCTCTTTCATCAGGCCACAGGTTCCACTGTTTGAAGATATGTTTGAATGAAATCTCTCTGAGCATCACGATTTTGAAGTATATGACTGTTATGTACGTGTATGTATGGAACTATTTTGCAAAGTGATCCAGACAGACAGGCAAAATATGTTACTGCAGAATGAGTGAGTTAATTTGTGCTGTCGTGTGACATTCTGGATGCAAAATGGTCTGACACCATGTGAATGGTCCACAAAGTTTACTTTGTACAAAATGACCATTCAACGTCAAGGCAAAGAATGGGCTTGATGCTAGATGTGAGCATTCAGGGAGGATGCATTAACTGACTTAATATACATATATGTATAGACTTGTTCAGTAGCTTTATTCCTTGCCTGCTAAGTGGTGCTGAAGCTGCCCTTTTGGCAGCCAGAGCCTTGTCAGGCAATGAAAAAAACTATCCGTGGACCTCAGACTTGGGATGTGGGTACTTGCATGAAAAGTTGCTTCAACACAAATTTCAGATAGAGTTCTAAATTAATCCCAACTATATATATATATATATATATATATATATATATATATATATATATATATAGAGAGAGAGAGAGAGAGAGAGAGAGAGAGAGAGAGAGAGAGAGAAGAGAGAGAGAGAGAGAGAGAAATTAATCCCAACTATATATATATATATATATATAGAGAGAGAGAGAGAGAGAGAGAGAGAGAGAGAGAGAGAGAGAGAGAGAGAAGAGAGAGAGAGAGAGAGAGAAATTAATCCCAACGAGAGAGAGAGAGAGAGAGAGAGAGAGAGAGAGAGAGAGAGAGAGAGAGAGAGAGAGAGAGAGAGAGAGAGAGAGAGAGAGAGAGAGAGAGAGAGAGAGAGAGAGAGAGAGAGAGAGAGAGAGAGAGAGAGAGAGAGAGAGAGAGAGAGAGAGAGAGAGAGAGAGAGAGAGAGAGAGAGAGAGAGAATTATAATGGTTGGCGCCACCTACCAGCTCAAAAAGCTTGGACCTCTTTTTAAAAAATCTTTTTTATGCTATGGAGGTGGAAGAGCAAAATCATCACTTTTCGACATTTTATACCACAAATGTAGGAAAAATTAGTCTAAAATACAATTAATTGGAACCAAAAAAAAAGAAAGAAAGAAAGAAAGAAAGAGAAAGAAAGAAAGAAAGAAAAAGAGAGAGAGAGAGAGAGAGAGAGAGAGAGAGAGAGAGAGAGAGAGAGAGAGAGAGAGAGAGAGAGAGAGAGAGCTGTATACTGTTTAATTTGGACACTGTAACAATGGTTGATATTGTTTGTGCTGATGCTAATGTTACTTAGTTTTTTCCATGTACATGTGCACATTACATCTGCAGTGGTTGAGATTTGGTTTGAGAGTATATAGCAACATTTGGCATCTTCCTGCTGCAGATTCTGGTGGATGCGGTCAACTTTGGTGTCATTCCCATCGTGTTTGAGTATGAAGGTACCACACTGGAATCCCTCATCAGTCAACTGGAACTTTGTCTACAAGGACGCAACGCACAGTGAGTGAATACATGAGGAATAATTACCTACTATATTGTAAAATGTTGTTGAAGAAGCAGGCATATTAATGAATTGGTGAGGTGTAAAATGTGGCTTTAAAATTTGTGATTGTATTTGGTTGCATTGACTTTAACTACCAGAAAGTCTGTAGAATTTGTTTAGGATGAAAGCATACATGTATATGAAATAACATACATGGTGGGCAAATTTGACAAACAGGTTACTTTTGTATGGTGTAAAACCTGCTGTATGTGGCGGCCCCTTCTGTCAAGAAAAAAAGGTGGCCATGTACAACAGATGACCTGTCACTACAGGTAAATCAACAAAGAAACTAACTTGAGTGTCCCCAGAAATGTGGCCACAAAGGGCAGGTGGTTGTTCATGGCAGTGGCCACATACCACAGGTACCACTAGTATACTTTATGTGTCACAGGCAAAGGCTAATTTTCACTTTATTTTTTTGTAAACGATAATTTTCACTTTAACTTCTGTGTTTTTATCTCTGTTGGCAGGAGTGTGGGTATATTTGTACACAGTGATTTTCCCGGGGAGATTCGTATTGTTCATGGTGCTACAGTCACTCTCGAGAGCCTTGATACCCCCGAGTTCATGCAGTTCTTTGAGACGCTGGCTAATTACGTACTGCCATCAACCCAGGCTGGCCACATCGATATATTTGTACCTCTTGCCTCCAGTGGTGTGTATTAGTGTTACTTGATGCTCCCCTTGTAAAATTCTGACTTGGAGTAAATTTTCTCCAATCTCAGTTGCGATTTTCCAAGTAATTAATGTATGTGTTCCAAAAGCAAGTGGTATTTAATATATTGACTGGATAGACTCAACAATAAATCTTCGATATAGTCACAAATGTTCTGGAAGAAATCTAAATCATGGAAAGAGTTTTCTTTTTGTTTTTGCTTTTGGTTGTCAGTAGTGGCGGGCGAGTGGGTGGGAGGAGAGTTGTCTCACATAACTATCTTGCTGTAATGTGTGAAGCCACTTAAGATATGTCAGATTTCAATGGAGGATGATATCTGCAGGTGGCACTGCAAGTAACTTCCCTTTAGAACACACCTATTGCAGGTGGAGGCGCCTGGGGAGAGAAACCTGTGGCATTCATTGGTTGAAAATGTCATGTGACACAGGAAGCAGGTGCTGCCACTATGCAGAATTGTATACCTGACATGCACTACTCAAATGCACCGAGATGGACCGGGGGAAGCTTCTGTAGTTATGCAAAGCACAGAAATTTTGTTTTCCACACGATTGGCTATGTCTTTGAATTTCATACTGAGTGATGATACACATATTAATTCAAATTCTTGGTCTCAGTGGATTTTTTTATCAATATGCTATGGATTTGGACATTGGGGAGCTCCACTTTAATTTTTTGCGATGCAATTTTCAAAATGCACATAGCATTTCTTAGATTGTAAATTAAGGTGACATTCATAAATCTGCATTTGAAGGTAAAATGATCCTGTAGTCCTGTCTAGATAACAAGCCATATGAAAGTATACAGGATTGCTTTTTTAATTTAGTTTGATAGAATATTAGTATATTACCTGTCAAACTACTGATTATGTGTAGCTCGAGCCTTTAGAAGGTGTTTCTGGACACCATATAATTTCTAGCATTGTGACATAGGGTCAAAGGTCAAATTTACACTTGGGTAAGAGCATGTGACAAACACCTGGAATTTCAGGAAGCTTGTTGTCATGGCAACTAGGGGCAAAATTGTCAACCATTCCCATAGCACCAGTCCTATCACTTAATTTCAATTTTTACAAAATAAGTAAAAAAAAACAAAAACAAAAACAAAACCAAAAAAACCCCCGGTAAATATTTTGATTGATTTTATTTGAATAGAGGATGAAATAAATGAGCCAGGTAAGTTCAAAGTTGAGCGTTTCGTCACAATACATCTAATGACAGCTGCTGTTTTACATTTCAGAGTTAGGGATGGAGATGTTGATACAGCTGGACACTCTGACTGGCATGCACTTCTCAACTCCCACAGGCATCATTGGCAACTACAACCACGGTCAGTTTAACCCTTAAACACCCACATGTAAATTGTCATCTGCCTCAATGTTTTCACTTTAAAGTTTACTTCAGTAATGACTTTTTGGGGGGTGGGGGGGGGAGAGAGAATTGTAGATCAGACCTATCATGATAGCGTTCCTCAGGTCAACAGCTTTCCTTGGTGTGAGCTGGATGCATCGAGTGTAGCCAACACAAATGGAAGCTGTCAATTCAGTCATATTCTAACAAGGAAAGGGTCAATCTGTGAAACTGTAAAGTTGGTTTGAAAAAAAAGTACCATAAACGAGGAAAATTAAGAACAAGTGGAGGTATAATTTAAGCTGCAAATTAAATCAGGGAAATTAAAGAGAAGTTGGAAGCGAAGCATACTCAACAGGATCAAAGAATGAATTGTGACTGCAGTGAACAGCGAGTGGCTGCCGACGCCAGAGGCAGTGCCCCCTCCACAACACTACTTCTGCAGCAGCAAACTCAACGTGTGGGCGCGGACAGCTGACCAGGTACAGGAGGCCATCAACGTGACCAGGGAGAAAGTGGGCACCTACTTTGAACAAAAACAAAAGGAACTGGTACAACAAGTCACGGGTAAGGCACTCTTGATGTTGAAATGTACGTTTTTTTTTTTTATTCAGCACTTGAGTCGTCTCTTTTTAATGTATTTGATTGATGTATTGCAGAGCTTGCTTTCCTGGTAGATCAAAAGATTTAACTATATCTGATAAATTATTGACATAGACAGCCACCACTGAGACGAACAGACGCAGCAGAGGCAGCTGCCAGTCTGTTTCATTATTTAACAAAAACAAAAGCATGGGATTTGTTACAGAATGGACTGTATTCTTACACCTTAGTTGCTTTCAGGAAACGGTGCAGTTGAAATTGTTATAGAATTGACACACACCTTATGTGTTATAGGATGCACACAATGGTGGCATGTTGCAAGAATGATGTAGTGGTATCATGTTACAGTGTTGACACAGTGGTGGCATGTTACAGGACTGACATAGTGGTGTCGTGTTACAGGACTGACATTGTACTCTGTAAATGCAGTAGAATTGAGGCACCTGTGTTATGTTACCAGACTGACATGAATGAACACGTGTACATGTAATACAACATTCACAATGTATTTTTTTTATAAGACAGACACAATTAAATCTGAAAACCATAACTTTAATGCATATATGGTATCATGACAATTTTGGAATTGGCACCAGCCTATTGCCCATATAATCTCAGATTATATAGGACTTTCATTGTTGCAGTCCCAGAGCATGGTATGATTTTTTTCTGCGTGATAACTATAAAAAGCTGACTGTAATATTCCATAGGGTTAATGACATGCAACCTTCTATGCACAATGTTTTGAGTTAATAAAGATGCAGAGATTTTTATATTTTCCACCCAGAGGAATAAGGGCACCCCTATACATGCTATTATACAGCTTACATGGCCAAACCACACAACTATGGTTTGTGTGTATCTTGAGGTCTAGAAAATAGCTCTACTTTGTTGTGGCATGTATCTTCAGATTTTGCAAAATATGGGAAAAATATTCACATGGTAAGTGCTCCATGTGGTTTGCATAAACAAATTGTCTAACTGAAACTGTAGTACATGTACTAAATTATTTGAGCTGTTGAACTGTTCCTTGAATCCGTATATGTCTCTGTTTGGTGATTGCCTACTGAAAAGTAGGGAATGGCCAAAGGGGTCTCGCACAATAGAAAAAAATATTACATGCATGTTTGGCATATACTACTCCGACTGTAATGAAATTTTTGTCAAATGTGGGGCCTATTTTATGGGTTTTGCATGTCAACATGACAAGGCACTAAATGAGCTAAATTTCTCACAACGTGATTTTCCCCAAAAAAGGACCTCACTTATGGGGACAAATGATGTCCTAACACTCACGTATGAATATATGTGGCTGTCAGGGTACACTAAATCACATGGGCTATCAGCGAATGTACACAACCACAGGTATGCGCCCAGGAGTGATTTTCCGCTGTGTATCATTGTATGCATATTTTTTCCAGCCTTCGATCATGAATTTTATTCCTATCTTGTTCTGTCATTCAGATTTGTTCCATTCAAACATTTTAATCAAATTAAAACAAAAAAATTTTGTTAAAAATATCAGTAAGGACGTGATGCTTTGGAGACATTGTTCAACAATACATCGTGTTGACGCAAATCTTCTGTAGCTCTCCGCTTATCTGCTGCGGTCACCGTGCGGTGGCTTATATGCATATTTTCCTTGCCTTCCATAAGGAATTTTCTCACCTGACTTTATCTGTGTCGAGATTTGTGTGACCAAAGTCTTTTTGTGAAAACATGATATAAAAATGTAGTATCTTGGTCCAATAATCTTTGTGTGAATACAACTTGTTTTCCAACATTGTGGACATTAGACCTGCCATATGCCACAAGTCAAGTTTGATTGAACAGTGAGAGGCATGTGATCAAAGCAATGATGTAAAATGACATTTTGAATGCCCATTCTGGGCTATTTTTGGGAGGGATACCCCAGGGAATTATTTTTTTCTTAGACAATAGGAGAGCTTGTTACATAGAAAGATGAAAATCTGAAGATTCCTGCAGTATGAAACATAATGGCGGACGATGCAAAACATCTTCACAGCAAAGGTGCAAAATTACTAAGTTTTGGGGTAAATTTTACAGGTGTATTGTTCAAAATGTCACAAAAAACGGAGATTTGTTTGATTTCTATCCATTCAACAAGAATATACTTTTTTTACCACAAAATCGAAATAGGCCTAGCTGTCTGCAAGTATTTAGGGTTTGTCTACGATAAAATACACATGCTTGCAGTTAAATATACGTTGTCATTGCAGGCCAGAGAGAAGCTGCTTAAGGTTGACTTGCATTGCCCACAGCTCGAATTCTCAGCGGTGGCAAACGATTTTCAAATACATGTTGGGTGTCCCCGACAACAGCATGGCAGGCGTGTGCTGTTTATTGATATGCTCACATTAATAAGAAATATAAAGATGTATTTTGGTGATGGAGCCAAAATTATTGTCCTTACAATTGTTGTCCAGTACGTTGGGAGATCTTATCGTTTATCTCAATTATTTGCTTGCATGATAAGTTAGTAATTACATGATGTATCAACCATTTATGATTATAGTTGATTGAATTTTAGGCATGGGGTGTTTTACCTACGTTTTGTCTTTTTTGTATAATTTGGCATCTCATCTGGCATCAACTGTACAACTGTACTTTACCAGACACTCAGCAAGTGCGGATTCCATAGGGCTTAGCCCTTGTTTTAAATGTGAAAGGAACTGCAAACTGAATTTTAGGCCTAGAACCAGAAAATAAACCTGTGTGACTGTGGTTCTCGTGATTGGACCAGGTATAAGAGATGGGATACAGATACCTGGCTGCTCTTGGTGTCCCATGTGATTTCTTGAGTGGATCTGATTTGATTTCATAGCTTAATATTAGCCCAAATTATGACGGGTTGATAATTGGTGAAAAACAGGTGCTTGATAGCGTATTTACACTGAATGATGGCAGCTACATTTGTGTGCCTCATGTGTATTCATGCCTTGAAGCTATATTTTCTAAGGACCGAGCAAGGGTCACAATAGCTAGTAGTTGAAGAAGTTCGACTGGTTTGGTTGTGTTTCACAACTCATCAGGAACTGTGGGCTAACCGACATTACGTCTGATATATATGCCGAGGGGTAACTTTCTGTTGTCACGTAAAACAAGTTATTGTGATTGCGTAACACAGAATCTCAGTTCTACCAAGACGTTATTGTCAAGGTGAATTAGGTTCAAAAGAATTTGAATCCCGGCAGGCCAGTAAAATAAGGACTGCCGTAGAAACCATGCTGGGGGTCAGCAAGTGTAATTAATCAGACTTCTGGATGGTGGTACTACCGTACCACAAAGCCCTGAACACAGGAGCTTGGGACTGTGTGTGAGAACACAGTGTGGGTACGTGTGTGCGGTTTCCCAATGGGTTGCATAGGTAATATGCTACCCAAAGCAGAACCTCATGCCTTGAAGGTTGTGTATATTTTTGTGCATTTATTAGTCCCCCGCCCACTTGGTGGGGGACTATAGGTTTGCACTCCGTCCGTCCGTCCTTCCGTCCTTCCGTCCGTCTGTCCAAAGCTTCTCCGGGCCATATTTCCAACACCATAACACCCACAGCTACCAAATTTAATGTGTTTGTACCTCCTAGAATAGAGGTGTATGGTGTGCCAAAAGTAGGTCACTAGGTCAAATATCTGGGTCACAGAATACATATGTATGAAAAATCTTGTCCGGGCCATAACTTTTTTTGTCCTTTTACTTAGAGTCATGAAATGTTACACAAATGTGAAGCTTAGTCTAAGAAAGTGTCATAAAGCAAAACTAGGTCACTAGGTCAAATATTTGGGTCACCACGATATGTAAATATACAGAAACAAATTTCGTCCGGCACATATCTTCCCTATATTAATGCTACCTCTTCAATTTTTTTATGGTGGGTAGACCTTAGGTAGTAGCTGTGCATAGGCCTTGTTTTGTGTGGCTAATTACTTGCATTAATTAATTATTTAACAAAGTTCGTTAAGCAAGACAAATTTTGTCCGGGCCATATCTTCTAAACTATTAATGCTAGCCCTTTGAATTTTTTGTGGTGGATAGACCATAGGTAGTAGGTGTGCATAGGCATTGTTTTGTGTGGCTAATTACTTGCATTAATTAATTATTTAACAAAGTTCGTTAAGCAAGACAAATTTTGTCCGGGCCATATCTTCTAGACTATTAATGCTAGCCCTTTGAATTTTTTATGGTGTGTAGACCTTAGGTAGTAGGTGTGCGTACGCATTGTTTTCTGTGGCTAATTACTTCCATTAATTAATTAATTAACGAAGTTCATTAAGCAAGCTCAAGATACAATACAAATTTTGTCCGGGCCATATCTTCTAAATTATTGATGCCAGCCCTTTGATTTTTTTTATGGTGGGTAGACCTTCGAGGGGATATGGTAATGGGCGCCGTCCGTGTGTCCGTCTGTCCGTCAAATATTTGGGTCACAGTAATACATAAATGTACAGTATTTTCATGTCCTTACTGTAATTCTTAAAAAATTTTGACTTTTTGTTATAAAAGTTTACTGATAATGTATTGTGACCTAAAAGTGTTTCATGACGCAAAACTAGGTAACTAGGTCAAATATCTAGATCACAGTGTAAACTCCATGTAAAACCTTGTCCATGCCACATTTCCCTTACTATAATACCTACAGCTACCAAATTTATTATTTTAATACTACCTGGGGAGTTGTTGTGTCACATGGAAAAAGTAGGTCACTAGGTCAAATATCTAGGTCACTGTGAAATCCATTCAAAATCTTGTCCGGGCCATAACTTTTTTGTCCTTTTACTTAGATTAATGAAATTTTACACAAATGTGAAGCTTAATCTAAGAATGTGCCATACTTTCAATTTTTTTTTTCATGTAGGTCACACCCCTATATAGTAGTCCATTCAACCTCGTGGGCGACGAGCGGGGGACTATGTATTGCGCTGCAATACTCATTAACTTGTTAAAACAAAATGACTACAGTGAAACTTCATTGTGATGATGACACCATTTGTTCCCTGCAAGGCGTGTCAGGTGTTTGAATATGTTGAGTAGCCACAGTCTTTGGCTTCATGTGTCACAGAACTTGTGTCAGTGAATGAACATGTCGTTAAATGGCTACAAACACAGCACATGTCCCGTCAGCTGATTGTTTACGATCAAATGTTGTGACTGAACGTGTGTCTGTATTTATAGGCATTCAATGGAGCATGCACAATTGCAAACTTTTTTCCAGTTTATAGTATAATGGCAGACACATCTATCGTGTCCTTGTGTTATGTTACAGGGCAGATTATATTTGATGCAATGGGCCAAGCAGACATACAGGGGGCAGGGGTGCTGACTGACGCCATCACCGAGGGACTCCTGTCCATGGGAAATACTAAAAACGTAAGCATTTGTCTGTTGGTTTTGTTTTGCGCTATAATGAAAGATTACGAAACAGCAGCAAATTTGCGAACAGTTCGGAAATGTCTTGTATGCTGAACAGACCTTTCTCCTTGTTTTCTCCACTGGAGCTTTGGAGCCCAAAAATATTTTGGCACAGTGGAGAATTATTCAGGAGAGACTGTGTCTAAACTTTTAACCCCCTTAAAGCAGGCAAAACTGGCTGGTGATTAAATATTGTCTGTTTTAGTGTTTTGGACTAACTTCAACAGTAGTCAAAAGTAATACCGATGAAAGTTGTAGTTAATACCTGTAAGGATGACATGCCCCAGGTCAATGGCTTTCCTTGGCCTAGCACCCAACCGATGGCAAGGAAAGCTGTTGACTCAATCTTAAGGAGGAAGGGGGTATAGTTCTTTCCTAGTGAGTGACGGAGTCAACAACTTTCCTTGTTGTGGGATGGACTCAACGTGTGCAGAGGAAACCAATTGACTTGTGACAATCTACTGGTTTGCCGAGGGGTTCCAAAACTCCTGAATTTTCCTGATGTTTCCCAGAGATATTGTCTTTTCTTGAAAATGCCCCAACCTCCCGAACCCTTTCAACTACTCCTGAGCTTTGAATGTAGAACCTCTACCCATGTTATGTAAGAGGTGCTTTGTTTGCTCCAGGTACATTCACATGGTTTGAGTTGAATGCACCATTTTTACCTTTTTTTTTTTTTTTTCCAAAATGTTCTCCTATGGGGGGGTGGGGGGTGGGGGGTGGGGCACACTCACTTCCCCTCCTGCCCCACCCCCATTGAGACTCACTGCTACTAAAATCTTGTGTGATTGAAAGAGCAAATCCTGAATTTAGAAGAGTAATCTCTTTGGAACCTTTGAGGATTCGTCCGCAATTTTTCGACAAGATGTTTTTTATTGATGATAAGAGTGAGGTAGGACCATTGAAGCAGAGGACCTTTTACATTGGGCCACGTTTTGGACAATTTGAGTAGTTAAAGTGTTAATGTGTAAACAGTAGATATGATATGTTGTCACCAAGGCAGCTTTACATTTCTCGTTTTCATGTAATAGATTTTGAATGACACGCTAGAATAGCTCTGAAAAGAACGACTGAAAAGGAACATTGTTTGGTCCGTGCTTGAAGTCATCCAATACCAGAAACTTGAACCAGAACAGGAAACAGTCCACATGTGTAGCTTGGAATTCATGGTGAAGTGCCTGGTATCTTTCAGCTGACAAAGGAAGGAGATGAGGAAGTCAGGATATTTCTGGCATGGATGCCACAACCCTGGATTTTTTTTGGAGTAGCTCCTAGTATTTAATCAATGGACTGCTCCAAAAGCAGGGGTGACAGGGTTTATAGAACATGTAGACTTTTATACACATATATCATGATGTATGCTGTCTCTGTTTGCACTGTTGTTTCACGTCTTCTGTTCATACAGCTGGATACCCCCAACAGTTTGTGACCTCCAGGGAATAAGCACTGCTCCCTCTCATGTAAAAAGGCAAAAATTCCAAGGCCTTCAAGTTTACAAAGTAGTTCTTCAAAAATATTTTGATTGTGGCAGGGGCATCATGATTCATATGTGCTGTTGCTATATTATCATTTCTGATATGGTGGCTTTGTTCTTACAATACGTGTAGCTGTAAATTTTGTTTTGTTTTCAGAGCGTATTATGCATAATGTTCACACACTGAACTTTCCCATTCATTATAACCCCTGCAACGAAGTGGCGGGGGGGGGGGGGGGGTATACTGGTTTCACCATGTCCGTCCGTCTGATATAATACATATTGGAAAACACTATAGTCTGTATTTAATGAAGAATATTTTAAAGGTTGAGAGGACCGGTTTAAAACCACCAGTTGCCTTTTGTGGGTGACTGCCTGTCTCGAGTCAGGAGTGAAATTTGTTTCTTCACATTGGTATTGGAAGATGAATGTTGATGCTTTGGTAACTCTGGAATTTCTTTGCTGTCATTGTTTTGGTTTGATATATGAATATGGGTCATGTTTTTCTACAGAAGTGTATCAAAGTAGAGACATCCGTCTGACGGTCTGTAGACGTAATCTTGCCCGGACTCCTTCAATAGTGCTACAATCTTCTTCACACTTTGTATGGTTATTCTCTGTCACTAAAGGGTGTGTCATGAAACAATGATGACCTTCAGTTATATAGGTCAAGGGCACTGCAGGCACCTATAGACATAATCTTGTCCAGATTCTAACTTCTTCATTAATTGATGGATCTTCTTCCAACTTTGTATGGTAATTCTCTTTTACTAAAGGGTGTGTCATGGAGCAACAGCGGCCTTGAGCTATGTAGGTCAAGGTCACAGCAGGCATCTGTTGTTAGACCTGTAGACATAATGATCTCTGGCTTCTTAACAGAGGGGGGGTTATGGTTATTGTCTGTCACTAAAGGGTGTTATGAAGTAGCAATGACCTTGAGCAATATAGGCGAATATTGCAGCTGGCTGAAAGGGAGTTTTTTCTCAGCTGAAGGTTGGGGAAAACATTGAGGCCCAATGTACTCACATGTTGCAGGGGGGGGGGGGGAATCCAGTATGCCTTTCGGCTACTGCTTCTGGTTGACCAGTAGTTCCATTGGCTAAAGCATGCAAACAAACTTGCACAAGAAACACACTGTTGTTATTTATGTATATTATTAATGACTGTAACAGGGTAATCTATTAGATTCCTTGTCATAATTATTGGAAACCTCCTTTTCTGAGAATATTCCATTTGGTATGCTGTAATTTGCTCTTTATTTTATTGATGGCACAGAGAAAACGCAAAAAGGTATCTATGCTATGCAGGAATCACGGACTCATCATACATGTATTGTCACTGGCTGTGACCTGGTGACAGCTTACTTGCTCACTCTTGCAGTCTGTCACAATCATTGTCACCAGTGCTGTGACAGTCATGAGCACAGTCACCAATCCTGTCACCAATCTTTGTCACAATTAGTAGACAGTAGTTATAACCAAAGCTGTCTAAGGTCAAAGCCATGGTCACCAGTATTGTCACAGTTATGATTAAAACTTAGTACTGTCACAGTCTGGTCATCAGGCATATCTTTGTCCGAGTCATGGTCAGCAATGCTGTCGATCACGGTCCTGGTCACCAGTGCTGTCATATGCCACAGTCACGGTCACCAATGCTGTCACGTCATAACTCTGATTGCCTGTGTTGTGACAGGGGGTGGTCATTGTGACAGCCATCTTTCCTCTTCCACTTGTAATTTTCACATCGTCATTCTTGTCTTCACCATTAATATTTTCATGATCAATGTCATCATTAATTTATTCGCTGTCTGTGCTGATATCAAACATAATAACATTTTGGTGCTTTTGTGTCCACATTTTTTTTTTTTTAAATTGAAGTCATTACATTGGGTATTGTTCTCCACATTGGATATTGTTATTCCTGTCATTGTTTGACAATTAGCAAGGCAGCAGATAACGTATAGTATCCTTGGATGAAACTTCTGACAGACCCCCTCTTGGACACAATTAAGTGTCATTGTGTCTGATTAAAAAAAGGCTCACAAAATATGTTTCCCTTCACCAGTGCACTCACAAAGGAAGCATTTTATTTCCGTGTGCTTAACTTATTATTTTTGCATGCAGCTCTGTGGTAATCAAAACTAGTGGAATGTGTGTTGCACCAGTATATTTGATGGTTCACTTTTACAGGTAGCACTTTGTAAGAATTAGATTATCTGATGTGGATATATTGTGACCAATAGTAGCAGCAGATAATGTAACTGAGCTTCAGTTCCCTCTTCTATTCTTTTTGGTTTTTGATCTATAGAACATTATGTAATTTATGTACTACTATATCGCACAATTTGTCTTGAATTGACTGTACCTCCGGGTAATTTAATGTGATCAACACATTTTATAAACCATACAACATAGATTGATTTTATGACTGATTTTTGTCATTTAATTAACTTTTAAATTGACTGGCAGAAAAATTTTATATGTCGTAATGGAGTTTTAATTTGAAATCGGGCATGGAGACACAATGGATAAATAAAATAGAGAAAAAATACCTTTCATTGTAAAGAAATTCAATTGGTGTTATTAATTATTGTTTGATGGTGGAATGCAGTCTATGTAAATTTGTCATCTAGGATGGGTCATTTGCCTGTTAAACAGACCAAATTTGGACCTCTGGACTTCATTCACAAACACTTAGAGAATACAACTCTTAAAGAGTTTGAGAAAGGGTAAGAAAACTTGAAAGTGGGTGAAAATCATCCCAATACATAATTTTAATGTGACGCATCTGTTTGAACAGGTGAAGCCACTGGAGTACCTCGGCAGATATCTGTTGGAAAAAGCTGGAATAAAAAATCTGGATCTGGTTAGCCTGGGCAAGATCAAGCAGGTTAGTACAGGCAAAACGTGTGGCAAGGAAAGTGTTGGATCCTTTGTGTATTAAGCTGAATGGCGATTCACAGACAGTGAAACCTCACCAAGATGACACTCAGGTATCTGACTTATTCACTTAATGACAAGTTTTGAAGGAGTTAAAAGTCAACTCATTTTCTTGTTTGACTCATTTTTCTGACAGATTAAGATACCTGATAATTTTCAGGGAATAGATGGTGTGGTCATAATCAAGGCTTCACTATATGGGATTTGCTTCAGACATAAGTCATTTGACAAAATTGCAGTGTAAAAGGTTACAACAATAAAAATGAAAGAAACCAATGCCCTAATCAATTCCTCTTGCAGGCAAAAATACCAGAGTGTATTATCAGTATGGTTGTTCTAGAATGTTCATGCAGCCTTAATTTTGTACAAACATGCTTATTTTAAAAGTTGAAAATCTTTCTATCTTTTAATTTTTGAGCATCGATGCAGAACACAAAATTAAAAAGCCACGAGAATAAGTGGCAACCTTGCTGCACTTTACAGGCCAGTGCTGGGAGATCCCATATTGCAAACTACAATGAATTTGTAGTGTTGCCATTAAAATGGAATGTTATATTCTTAACTTTCTAAGAGCACATGAATCTGCCTTAAACTCTTTTCTTTTTGTTAGATTTTTTCATGCATTTTAATTGTTTGCACCAAGTGATAGCGCTAACATCACCATATAAAATCCACTGGAAAAATATGTGGCACTATATTTGCCATGACACTGTACTCAGTGTACAGGAAATATATGAGTCTGAAAAGAAAAATAATATTGTAAATAAATTAAAATAGGAATAAAAAAAATATTTAAACTCAGTTTATTGAGCTCATTTCCATTGTATCTTTCATTTTATTTTCAAGGGTCGAAACTTGTAAACAGGAATAAAAGGATGAACTAAATCCTTTTAAAATATTTCTTATTCAGAATCCTGGGGAGACCCTGGCTCCTGCGCCCAGCCTGCCAGCCAGCACTCTGACCCACCATCTCAGTCTGACTGAACGCTATGACGCCAGCCTGGAGAACAGCGACTTTACAGAGGAGGACCACGAGGTGGGCAACATTACAGACCAGGAGGAGAAACAGGTCAGTCTGGGTACAATATGCTCAAACTTGGCACAAGGGGCTCTATAAATGGAAGATCAGCGAATTATTTGTTGCTGTGACCTGTTTGAATATATTTTGTAAACTGGTCCATGGGTCTGTGTGATGGTCGGAAACTTTGATGCTGCTATGGAAAAAAAATGCCAGGAACTTCCAAGGTGGTTACAATGAGAATGTTGTTACCATAGCTTTATCTCATACATACATGTGTAATAGCAGTTGACGGCACAGCCTTAAAATTTTGTTAGAATCTAGAACTGGAGTGTGACGGCGCAGTCTTCGGAAGAATATATAACTAGAGTTGATACCACAGCTCTTGGAAGAATATAGAACTAGAGTTGACAACACATTGTCCATTCTTGGAAGGATGAAGAATCAGTGTTGACAACACAGTGTTTGGAATAATATAGAATTAAGAGTTGCCAGCACAGCCTTTGGAAGAATATACATGTAGAATTGAAGTTGACAGCACAGCCTTTTATAGAATGTAGAATTCAAGTTGACAGCACAGCCTTTGGAAGAATATAGAATTGAAGTTGATAGCACAGCCTTTGGAAGAATATAGAATTGAAGTTGACAGCACAACCTTTTATATAATATAGAATTTCAGTTGACAGCACAGCCTTTGGAAAAAATATAGAATTGAAGTTGAAAGCACAGCCTTTTAAAGAATATAGAATTAGAGTTGACAGTACAGCTTTTGAAAGATTGAAAGAGTTGCGTTGACTCCCTCTGTAGAGAGTAAAATTTTCAAACAAGTATAAGAAGAAAATCAGTTGACAAATGAAAAGACAGGCTAACAAATGGAAGAGAAATTTTGAGAGTTACATGTATCTCTTTTTCCAATTTCACTGTCCAGGACCAGGAGAAGGGGGAGAAGGAGGAGGAGATTGTGGAGGAGGTAGCGGAGGAGATTGTGGAGGATCTGGACGACACTCTGGAGGCAGAGGACAAGGTGGAGGAGGAGATAAAAAAGAAGAAACCAACACCACGACTTCGAAGCTCTCCCAGGGCCACATGTACGTGCAAAATTTATGATCTGTGCTGGGGTAATAGGTGAAACTGTTACTGCCCAGCAGTTTAGCAACTGAAGCTTTACATAATTTGTGATAATAAATAAAAAAGGTGAAAAGGTGGCTGACTTGATTGTTGTTACCAAGTGTTAAACATGTCCAGCTGGAAAATAAAAATGTTAACAAATCAGTTTTACAGAGAGAACCCATCTTAATTTTTTCTTTTCTGTTATGAAGAGTCTGTTCTAATCAGTGTACACATATTGCCAAATAACCATTGCAATTCAGTGACGCAAGTTTGTTATGCTCCCCCTCTCCGCCCCCCCCCCCCCCCCCCCCCCCCCGACTCTGAAGGAAGAGAGGGCATATAGCGATTACTTTTCCATGTGTGTATGGACGGACAGTTTTCACATGATAACTCGAAGAAAAGTTTTTTTGCTTTGGGCTTGCATATTGTACATACTTATAGTCCTGAATGAGATCTGGGACAAGTGTGGAGATGGGTGAGCTTGACCCAATTTCGAAGGTCACAGAGTCAGTACTGGCAGCTGTAGGATGGAGGGGTTGGTGGTGGTGGCGTAGATCTAGCAATCCCTAATTGCATTTTAATTCTCATTGCTGAAGGTCACACTTATATAGCAGGAATAGTGGTCTGCGAAGACTGCACAGTGAAACTCTATGTGGTGTATTTTTATTTACAGTGAAACCTGGACATGACACAATGGACACCTTGGGCACTACGGGAACTAGCGTATGGAGAAGTGATGAGGACACGCCCAGCCCTGGACCTCTGACCAGCAGAAACACACAACCAACCATCAGACTGGTAAGGACTGACATCATTACTGCTGCTAGTCTCCCAGTCTGTCTAGAGTCTTCCACATTTGTGTCTTGCTTGCTTAGAGTTCTGACAAAATGTGCTCTTTTTGGGCAGTCCCTTCGACTTTATTCCTTCTGTATAGTCTTTCTAATTTAAAAAAAAAATGGTTTGAGGCTTTATTACTAAGGAGCAAAGATTCTGCACATTGCATACAATGTGATGTTGGCAGATACACCAAAAGTTTTATAGAATATAGACGTAAGAGAAAGTACATTCATGTGTTTGCATAATATTTTGAAATTTGCCTTTCTTTAAGCATTTCATCTAAGGATGGCCTTATACAATGTAACTATTTTGGGGAAATTTCACCGATGTTCTGCTATCTGTGATCACATATATTACACAAAGAGGTTTTAACTTGACAGTTTTCCCACTTTTGAGGAATTTTTTGAAATTTTAAAAAAAAATTGTACATGGCGCTTTAATACATAGAATGACTGTGGAATCTCTCCAGTTTCTCAAAATTCAGCTGACGAGAAGAATATAATGATACAAGCTTCCATGCTAGCAATACGTGTAGGCTTGAACGTTCAAAAGCTCATTAAGAAAAATTCCTCCTTCATGCAGACAGCTAAAATGCTGGCAGACCACCCGGAGAAGAGGACTCCAATAGCCAGAGAGATACTGGCATCAGAACAGGAGTACATGAAGTGCCTGGACATTGTCCGCAGCGTCTTCCTCCAGCCACTCAAAAATGCTTTGGGTTCCAACAGGTAGGTGGCAGCATGGGAGGTACAATTTAATCCAATCAGCAGTAGGTAAGTGGCTGCATGGCAATGACAATGTAATTCAACCAATCGGCAGTCACAGGAATGCATGATGGTTTCAGTATGTTGAAAGCAGCAACAAGTCCTCATCTGGAGTTTGAGGACAAACCTAGGGTAGAGATACAGATTTTGATATGTTGATTAATTCTGATAGGATTTATTACTCTCATGGGGGTGACTGCTGGATGCCGTGTTCAGTGGGCCCACATTGTTCGTCTGTTTTTGTCAGGACAGGAGCAGAGGGTTTGTATATGTATCCAGTGATTTCTACAAGTATTGTCACTGTGAACGTGGTTAAAATGGAATCAAGAAATCCCAGGGGAGTAATTAACAGTCACACGCTACCGTGAGCTCCTTTCTGGTTCTTAATTTGTAGCAGACTGTTTACAGCATCTATATGTGAACTCCTGCATTGAGATTATTATCTAAAGAAAAAAGGTACAGTGACAGGTACAAACAGGCAGTACCTAAAGCGAAGCCTTTAGGATTCCTACTTTTCCATCAGTCAGTGAGGCAGGCGAGATGTTTGGTGACTTGATGTAGAGAGAATATCAAATACATGTATCATTGCAAGAACTGTATCTCAGTCTTTAGACCAGGGTCTGTGTTGTGGAAGTGAAGAGACACGAGTAAGTACACAAAATAGCCTGAGAGCATTCCTTGGGTGTATTCTGCATCGCAGTTGATTAAATGGTTACCGGTAATGTCTACATGTACTTCCTTTCAGGGCCATCATCAGTGCCCACAGCCTGCAGACCATCTTCTCGGACCCCATGACTCTGCTTGATCTCAGCAGGTCAGTTCTGTAAACCTGCAGCAAATAAAATGCAACAACATCCACAGACTGTTTTTAATAACATCCACAGATTGTTTATAATAACATCCATAGACTGTTTATAACAACATCTACAGATTCTTTTTAATAACATCCACAGACTGTTTATAATAACATCAGCAGACTGTTTATAATAACATGCACAGGCTGAATAACATCCACAGACTGTTTATAATAACATGTACGGACTGTTTATAATTACCCTTTGTTCAGATTTAACTGTAAGGCCAGTTTATTTATAGGAATACTGCATGTTCTAGGGTGGGACATCAGGGCTCAAAATTAAGATTTGCTTGCACAAGCTGACTAAAATTCATAAATCAGCAAGGGTTGTTTATATTTTAATGAAGAATGCTTAGGTCGATCACCAGCAGAAGATAAAGATTCTCTGGCTAACTGCCAAATTGACTCGCATTTCACTGGGGGTGGGTGCCACTCTCAAGCTGTGGAATGTAAATCAAGTTATTTAGTCAGAGCATGCAGCTGGTTCACCTTGTATTGTATCCACATTGATTTCCAAATTTCAATACATTGGAAGAAAAAGTTGTGTTCAGTTGTTATGCGAAAGAGAATTTGCAGAGACATAATTACCCTTTCAGTGATAGTGCCAACTGTGACTAAAAGTCAAACTACTGAAGTCGATCTCCTCTGATTTATCACAACAACACTAGATTCATATTCTTAATATTGCACATTGCGCCTGAAGCCCACCGAGGAAAGTTGTTGACTCAGTCCAAAACTTGGCACTCAAAAAAGCTAAGTTTAGGCCAGCATGTAGATAAATATCAGCACTTCAGCAGCCTAATTTGAAACTAAGACAACAATTTTTTCATTCATTTTTTTATGTAAATTTTGATTTGTAAGAGTCCATCTGAGGACAGTGGTGGAAGGAAGGATAAATATTGTAAAACATTGTTCTTTTTTTTATCAAATTATTGTAGCTAATGAGAGTCAGGTTGAAGTATTGACACCTATATTTTATTGATCCTGGCTCTTTTGACTGATTGGACTAGTTTATCTTGCTCTAAGCCAGGGGCCTTTTGGATTGTCATGCACCGTCTTCCAGTAGCTGGGGCATGACGTGTTGAGCCATTCAAAAATCACTAATTTTACAGTAGGTATTTTGAACTTGAATGGAAGCCTTTTCCTTATGGAAAATTGAAAATGTTATCTCGGTGAGCTAAAACTGAGTACAAATATAGTGGTCTCCTGGTCATAAGAGACCACTTCAATGAGAGTACCTGCCTTCAAAGACCACCTTTTCAGCATTTGTAATTTGCTGAATACATTTATTGTTGTCAACCCATCTCTGAAAGACCACCTGTCTTGAGAGACCACAATTTGGTCATCCCTAAGGATGGCCTTTCAAGACAGGTTTCACTGGGCGGGGGGGGGGGGGATCATTGACTGGTATAGATGAAGGTCAGTGGAGGGGGGCATAACTGACATTTGCCTGGCTTGCCATCCTTACAGGGGTCTGGTTGAAGAGCTAAAGGGACGCCTGGACACATGGAATGCAGACCAGTGTTTAGGAGATATTTTTGTCAAGTTTTGTGGCAAATTGAAGCCATACACCAACTACCTAAACAACTACCCAGTCATCCTGGCCACCATAGATCGATGTGTCGAGCAAACGCCCCAGTTCCGTGCCTTCATGAAGCGTCATGAGCGACAGCCCAGTACAAGGATGCTCAAGTGAGTAGTCTGTTGCACAGAAAGCTTATGCATTAAGTCAGCATGGTGGTGACAGCATGCTTAAAGATTATACAAATCTTACCCTGATTTCTTCATACCTCTGATAAACTGTTTGACCTAAATAAGGTATACAGTGACCAGAATGTAACTGAATGACACGTTTCAGTGGTGTGCCACATGTGTGTTACAGCATCCATGTGTCCTGCAATTGGGAAAATGTCTCTCCTTATCAGATTATGTAAGATAAGGAAACAGAAGATCATAGGACTAAGATGCTATATGCACCCTAGCTGCTTTTGAAGTGACTCCTGTTGTTATTATTGCATGTGAAATACAGAGTCGTCGGTCTGAGTTTTAGAGGGAAGTTACCAGCATGAGACCAGAGACATACAACTAGTAGTACAGGGTTGGGTTTTTTTTTGTCCAGAATGGCATCCTTAAAATATAAAAAGATTTTATGTATTAAGTCCCATTAAAGTCTCTTTATCACATTGGCTGTATCAACTTCAGCCAAAGCAGTTCTGTCCACACCTAAGCCCGAAGAAAAGGGTATGCCACAGATACTGATTGCATTTTTAAACTTTGGTGTTTTTCTGTTTCTGTTTTGCGTCAGGCTTCAAGAGCTATTGCTGCTCCCCACGAGACGTATTGAGCAGTACGTCACCTTGCTCACCTGGTTCCAGAGGTACACGCCCACAGACCACGCTGACCGCCAGGACCTAGCTCTGGCCCTGAAGACACTAACAGGTCTCCAGAACTTTGTCAAAGAGGTACAGTTGGCAGGAATGATATAATAGACATATGTCAAATAATAAATCTACACAAGTGTAAGTGCCTGGCCGTAAATTGTGCATGGCACTCGCGTACCCGCGGAGAGGAAGGATACACGAGATGCAGCCCGCCGCACGAGGGCCCAAGGAGTGTATCCTTCCGCTCCACGGGTACGCGAGTGCCATGCAGAATTTACGGCCAGGTAATTGCAAGAGTGTTGTTTTATTTTTATCCCATGTATGTGTGGTCCAGAGTACCATTTCACATTAAAAGAAGTGATAGTGTTGTGTCGATACAGCAATCAACGACAAATGCCGCGGCAGACGATAAATCAACATCCTAGGTGGCCGCATGAAAAAGTGGTCAGCATGAAAGTAGGGCATGCACGCGACCATTCTACACGGGCATGTGGATCGGCAATAAATTCTACACAGTGCAGAATGGCCAGTCCGTGGTTACTCTGGACTACACATACATGGGATAAACTTATTTACCCAACACGTGTGGTGGACAGCAAATGAAGTTGAATCGTTTGTCAAATTTAGTACATGTGCTATGATGTATCTGTTATCCCTGGTGAGCACTTGGGATGCTTAGAAAATTAAACAGAAATAGAGTATGAATGCTTTAAATATTTTATCTGTAAAATTAGGAAAGTACGTAAAATCGAAGATATTTAGGAAAATATGCAAAATAGAAGATATTTAGTATTAGTTAAGGTTCTTTTTCTTAGTAATCAAATGGGGGACCCAATAGGACAGCGATGCCAGTGAGGGCAGAAGTCACAGGGAAAATTTTTTCGTACCCAGAATCCAAAAAGTGGAAGAAACTAGTTTTTATTACACAGCTATCCCTGACTGGAACATCCTCCCTTCATTCATCAAAACATCAATTTCTAAGACAACTTTTAAACAACAAGTTAAAAAATATCTAGCCCAAGAAGCCTGCAGGAAAGAAAGCAACCGCTACATATACTAGTCAATTTTTTTTTTAAATACTCTTGATTAACAGAAGATTTTGCTGAAGATTTTATTTGAGATTTATGTTTACACTTTTGAATTTTACCAGAGTTATATGTCTTTAGGGCACAAGACCCCAATGGAAATAAGCCACCACTGCTTTCTTGCACTATCCTGGTACATGCCGTTTAGGATCATTTTACTATAAATGTTTTATAATTTAATTCAGGTGCTACGTTTTTTGTGTGATATTATCTTATTTTGTGATGTCCATTATGATTTTCTGTGATGCATGTATGATTTACCGTGATGTTCATATGGGTTACTGTGATATATTATTATTTCAACAAACAGTTTACCGTGATTTACTGTGATGTTTATATGATTTACTGTAATGTTAACTTATTACTTTTTCAATGTACTATATTTTTATTGGTATATGCGAATAAAATAAAATAAAATAAAATAAAATAAAATCAGGGAACATATGGTACATTGTATCTGTGCCTAGTGACTACACTTATCCATTGTACCTTAACTTGGCCAAAACTAGCTACAGGTAAAGTGTCTTGTGCTTCAATGATCAAAAAAAAAAAAAAGAAATTGTGTTAACAAGGAAAAACAAATTGAATGAGATTTGTAGATGCTGCCTTTAAGGAAAGCATGCTCCAGGCCAACAGGTGTCCTTAGATCGGATTGAAGCACCCAACATGCCCCAAGGAAAGTTGTTGTCTTTTATAAAGTAGAAAAGGGTAAAAGCAGATTTTAAAGAGTTAAAAAATATATTTTGGGATCACTTCACTGCAGAAGTGATACTACTCTATGGATTCCTTATTTTCAAGTAGTATGTGTATCACAGATATCAAAGGATTATAGTGTCAATACTTAGGGTACAGTATGACTCTACATACAAAATTATGAAATATGTAGACTATATATAAGAAGCAATACACTATAATGCAAGCCACTTAAGGTGTGTTCACTGATTATTGCATTAAGTGGCAAGTCATGCCCAAAGACTCTTGGCAGCAGCTGGAGAATGATTCCACACTCTGGGTGGTAAGGCCGTTGATGGTTTTGGCATTCCCTGGTGAGTCATGCTGCAGCTGCTGCAAGGGCAGCTACAGTATGACTCTCAAGCCACTGCAAAAAGACCCACTGACTTTTGTGAACTACACGGGACTAATTGATGACTCGGAACAACTACGAGTGCACACACAGAACTGCTGCCTTT
This sequence comes from Hermodice carunculata, assembly GCA_964020975.1. Classification (NCBI taxonomy): domain Eukaryota; kingdom Metazoa; phylum Annelida; class Polychaeta; order Eunicida; family Amphinomidae; genus Hermodice; species Hermodice carunculata. The sequence continues at coordinate 109,280,316 of OZ026614.1, read as the reverse complement.
AATAACGTTGATTTTTGTACACTTCACATGACGCTGGTCGCTTACACCTCACCAGGTCTTATCCATTTACCGCTCAGCGTACATCGCTCATCGCATTAACTGCAATTACATTCATAACATTAAGTATCTCCATATCAAAATCGAACCTTTAACATAGTATATCACATATACAAAGCACATTCATTTATCACACATAAATTCATATGATTACATTTAATCGAAAAGTCCAAAATTGTATACATAAAGGGCGGCCCTTTTGTCACATATTACCGTGAACAAAAAATTGTAAACCACACAAAGTTGATCCGATTACCGTCAAACTTTAAAGTACTTTATGATAACAAATACTCAATCAATTATTTTAAACTACGACGTGAAAAGCAAATAACTATGCTTACAATATTACGGAATACCTACCCGGCATTTTGCCACCTTCAACACGTCGTGCACAAGTACCAAAACCAACAATATTGATTCTTATGTGCAAATTAACGGCACAACCGTATATTACAAAAGAAAACCCTCCAATTCTAGTTTGAAACCATCACATAAAATAACAATAATGCTTTTACTTGACACAGCGTGGCATATACGCGTGCATCTTACTTGGCACAGCGTGACATATACGCGACCTGGCAAGTCTTACTATAAACATACAACGCGCACATGTATTTCACCAAAGTTTTACCAAACAAAACATGAAGTTTGAAAAACCTCAATATATTTCATAAACTCGTACATGTAAGCGCACTTTAACGGCAAAAAGCATGACCCAATAAAACGCGTTTTCACGAGTTGCCTTTTTTGAACGATGCGTACATTTAGTTAGGAGTTCATTTAAGTATGTACATTTACATTTTAATATCAAGTTAAACTTCTTAATATACTTACAGGAACACTATTGCAGTGTCTGCGTTACAACCACCCCATATTAGTTACAGAAGTGAACTGTGCATTGGCCAAATGCACGCACCCTACGTGCCTGTAACAAGTGCAGCTACAAAAAAGAACCGCATGAATAAAAAACCCAGATATAACTCCATCAAATTTCACGCGGGCAAAAATAACGAGTTGAATACTCGTCACAAATTGGAAGTAAATCGACGGGAAATGGACAAGCACTTACTATTAGCTCCGATGTGTCCGTTAATTATATACAATATATGGGGAACATAGTCCCAAGGCGCCCGCAAGCGGGTAACGTAACCAGAGCTCTTCCACTCCCAGTGAACAGCGACGCCGGGTGACAAGCAGGGGGCTGCAACAAGATTCTTCGCCTTTATATATGCGCCAGAACGCGCGGGCAACAGCTGGGTCACAGTCAACAAGGTCGGACAAGTACAGAGTAAACCCACAACGAGACAAAAAAGGGGAAAGGCAGCAGACAGGGGTGAAACCTGCGTCACACAACGAGGACAACAACAACAAAAATCAAATACGACTCAACTGTATTTGACACTCCCCCCACTCTGGATATCTATTGATATCCTGAATGTATGTATGAAAGATGTATGCTATTGAGCACTGATGAGCAAACTGGCAACAACAACAACAACAACAACAGGCCCATGAAGATGCCTTATCACCATCAAGAGGCCACCTCTGCCAGTTTAAATATGAAATTGTTTATCCTTGCTTTATTAAAGTTTGTGTTTGACTTATTACCTGCCATATAACCAGTTTTACCTTCAAATAGCACGCGAATACAATCACCTGAGACCCTCTCAAGATTTACTTTTTTTTTCTGTTGTTATGTAATTCCAAGAAAAATAAGCACTTGAGACCCTCCCAAGATTTACTTATTTAACAGTATTGATCGAATTACAAAAGATAAGCACTTGAGACCCTCTCAAGATTTACTTATATTAACTCTGTACGACATTTGGTAGGTTTTAACCTGGCAAAATGAGCATGACACCTGTATGAAAATTCTGAAAACAGATTGTATGCTATAATACACCAACTTGCATCATTCAATAAAGTTTTACACATCGGCTTCTAGACGTACAAGCTGGGTTATTGGGCGATGCCGATGTAACTGTGTTACACGTGTCTTCACTAAGACGGAGCGAACTTTACAGTCATCGCCTGTGAAAACCTGCTGTACAATAGCAAGTGGCCAAAGATTACAGGGTAGTCCAGAATCGTGAACCAAGACCAACTCTCCGACTTTAATGTTACACGACTCAACCCTCCACTTAGACCTGACATTTAGACTAGGAATGCATTCTTTTATCCAGCGGCTCCAGAACACATTTGCTAAGTGCTGAACCAAAAAAGGGACATATTTCCAGCGACACCTGAAAGCGTCTGGAGCTGAGTAGCCACCTGGTGGAAGATCAGCAAACTGTGGTAGAATGAGTAATGTAAGTACAAACAATAACTTGTTGACAAGATGTGGGCCTTGAAGACAACGCTCATTGAATGAACGACCACCATACGAGGCAGCACGATCAAAACCACGCAGTTTGTCTGGTCTGTTTGGGTTTTTAACACAATGCTGGGGAAGATACGATACGCGTTTTGCGTCCCGCGTTGCTTCATCGGGAACAATTTCGGCGTATTTGGAATCCAGCAACTTAGTTTTCTCAGTGTCATACCTGGAAAATACATTTTCCCGTTCTAGACGCTTACCAAGACTATCAAAGCGTTTCTGAGCAAGGGAGATGTTGTTAGGGAGATCTTCCTCATGGCACTTCCAAGAAATGGGAAGCTCATAGTGACCATCAACCTTTTTACAGCTATCATCCCACAAGTCAATAACTTTCTTATCAAGTACAGACAGACCAGGTCGATCAAAAGCCCTATTTTCCAATTCCCACAATTTGTTTATGTCAGCAATTGGAGCTGCATTGTTTGGTTCTGTTTCAACATGACAAGCGGACACAAAATTGCAAATGACGACATTGCTGACGTCAGTTTTGGGACTCTTACCGCTGACAGTCCATCCAAACTTGTATTTTATGGCATAGGGTTGGCCAGGCAAGCCACTACGGACTTCCAGTGGGATTAAAGCGTCTGAAAAGTCCTGTCCTATCAAAATGTAAATTTCTTGACAATTTAACCCAGCGGACAAATCAATTCCTTGTAAATGAGAATACTCATTGAGGTCTATTGTACCTGTTGAGGCAGGAATATGGGGGATGACTTTCACCCCGGACAAAACCATGGACTCGTGACCTGATGTGACCTTCAAAGACACCTGTTTTGAAACAATGAGAGTTGTACCACTCATCGTCTTTAACATGTAATGCTGGTTTGCTCCTTTCAAATGCAACAGATTGGCAAGCTTTTCTGTACAAAATGAAGACGACGAGAAAGTGTCTAAAGCAGCATTAACCCACACGTTTCCATTTACCTGAACTCTGACTATGGGCATCAGGCAATTATTAGCGTCGGTAGCGAAGTTCGCAGACGCTTGGTCGGTATGCAAAAAACTTGTATGCTTACCTTCACAAACAAAGCATCGGCTCTTGCTTGTGCATACAGAAGTTTGATGATTGTCACGCAGGCAATTGTTACATAATTGATGTACCTTCACAAAAGCTATGCGGTCACGAACTTTCATGCTTCTGAACTGGGGACACCTCATAATGAAATGTGGCTGAGTACACAGTTTACAAGGAGGGTGTGGGCGAGTTGAACGTGAAGCACGTTGTTCATGTGTGAACCCATTAATTTCAAACTTAGTCCCCGGGACATCGGTGGAAGTGGACTCTACACCGTTATCATGAAAAGGGACTGACCCGCGACTGCATGCACTCTGATCTGCATGTGAACTTAATTGTGTTTGAGCATTATGGGATGTGACCTGCTTTCTTTGCTGAAAGCGATCAGACCGAGCGGCATTCCCGCAAAGCGGGTCATTCATTTCATCACTTATCATTTCCACGAATTCAACTAAGTCCTTGAATTTTAGGTAAGTACCTGATGTTCTTTTGTGTTTTAGTTCTTCCTTATACCACCGATTTTGTGCAAAGTTTGGCAAACGAGCTACGATATCAAAAATCACAACTTGTGAATCAACCTCACCCAGACCATCTATATTTTGCAAAATCTGAAAGGAATTACGCAACTCGTGAGACAAGGTACGCATGTCAGATGCTGATTTGACTGATTTAGAATTTCTCAGTGTTCTTATAACATCTTGTGTTACCCTGTGTGGGGACCCGTACAAATTTCGTAATGTGTCTAAGGCATTTTTGTAACCACTCTCACCACCAAGAAAAATTGAGCTACGGATGGCTTCTTTAGCGTCACCAGCAGTATACTGCAGCAGCCTAGTTAGCTTCGCGTCTGGGTCAGCGCAGCATTTCTCAACACTCAGTTGAAACGACTTGATAAATGTGTGATATTGCAATGGATCACCTTTAAACACTTCTAGCTCCACTTTTGGCAAACTCAACAGGTTAAACACCTCTGGACCAGGAACCAAAACTGGTTTACCTTCATGAGCCGGCACTGGTTTTATGCTCTTGGCTCCACTCAATACTTTTATGTAGTTAGTTTGTACCTGTTCAAAATACGCATCATGATCTACATTTCCATCCGTGTCAAGATTCACTACTTGCTCATGCGAAGATGTAAATTCACTGAATGCCAGCTTTACCTGCGACACCAAAGTTGAAATTTCCGACAGGTTCTCGTCCTCTGCGAGAAACTGGGAAATCTTATTACTCAACCTGGTTACCTTTGTTTTTGACACTTTACGTGCCGCTTTGGCCTCTGCCAAAGTCGGCATGGCGTGTGTAACGTGTGTGAACACACACACGGACAACAAGAACAATACACGTATATAATTCATACAATTTCCTGTAACAAATATATATATGAAGAAAAAACCACAGACCTTGAATGAAATCAACAAAAAAATGTCCTATGCAGCTCCTTCGGCGGCAGATACAGAAATTAGTCCATATTAGTCGGTGCGCTTACTTCCAAGCTTGCGGCGATTTTCCATTTGTAATTCTATGTTAGTCCATTTTACGATGGTAGTGTTCCTTTAATCTTTCTGTGAACTACACGGGACTAATTGATGACTCGGAACAACTACGAGTGCACACACAGAACTGCTGCCTTTAATAACGTTGATTTTTGTACACTTCACATGACGCTGGTCGCTTACACCTCACCAGGTCTTATCCATTTACCGCTCAGCGTACATCGCTCATCGCATTAACTGCAATTACATTCATAACATTAAGTATCTCCATATCAAAATCGAACCTTTAACATAGTATATCACATATACAAAGCACATTCATTTATCACACATAAATTCATATGATTACATTTAATCGAAAAGTCCAAAATTGTATACATAAAGGGCGGCCCTTTTGTCACATATTACCGTGAACAAAAAATTGTAAACCACACAAAGTTGATCCGATTACCGTCAAACTTTAAAGTACTTTATGATAACAAATACTCAATCAATTATTTTAAACTACGACGTGAAAAGCAAATAACTATGCTTACAATATTACGGAATACCTACCCGGCATTTTGCCACCTTCAACACGTCGTGCACAAGTACCAAAACCAACAATATTGATTCTTATGTGCAAATTAACGGCACAACCGTATATTACAAAAGAAAACCCTCCAATTCTAGTTTGAAACCATCACATAAAATAACAATAATGCTTTTACTTGACACAGCGTGGCATATACGCGTGCATCTTACTTGGCACAGCGTGACATATACGCGACCTGGCAAGTCTTACTATAAACATACAACGCGCACATGTATTTCACCAAAGTTTTACCAAACAAAACATGAAGTTTGAAAAACCTCAATATATTTCATAAACTCGTACATGTAAGCGCACTTTAACGGCAAAAAGCATGACCCAATAAAACGCGTTTTCACGAGTTGCCTTTTTTGAACGATGCGTACATTTAGTTAGGAGTTCATTTAAGTATGTACATTTACATTTTAATATCAAGTTAAACTTCTTAATATACTTACAGGAACACTATTGCAGTGTCTGCGTTACAACCACCCCATATTAGTTACAGAAGTGAACTGTGCATTGGCCAAATGCACGCACCCTACGTGCCTGTAACAAGTGCAGCTACAAAAAAGAACCGCATGAATAAAAAACCCAGATATAACTCCATCAAATTTCACGCGGGCAAAAATAACGAGTTGAATACTCGTCACAAATTGGAAGTAAATCGACGGGAAATGGACAAGCACTTACTATTAGCTCCGATGTGTCCGTTAATTATATACAATATATGGGGAACATAGTCCCAAGGCGCCCGCAAGCGGGTAACGTAACCAGAGCTCTTCCACTCCCAGTGAACAGCGACGCCGGGTGACAAGCAGGGGGCTGCAACAAGATTCTTCGCCTTTATATATGCGCCAGAACGCGCGGGCAACAGCTGGGTCACAGTCAACAAGGTCGGACAAGTACAGAGTAAACCCACAACGAGACAAAAAAGGGGAAAGGCAGCAGACAGGGGTGAAACCTGCGTCACACAACGAGGACAACAACAACAAAAATCAAATACGACTCAACTGTATTTGACAACTTTTGGCATGTCTATAATTAAATGACCGTCAAATGTTTTTATGAAGAATTTGGATACACAATCTTGTTATGAAGGATATGAATATACAAGGAAACCAGAGCCTATTTAGCTGGTATTTCAGTGCTAAGAGATGTAATGTACTTATTTTGCAGGTGCATCAGTGTCCCTTTTTTCTTTTGAATAAGTACATTATTAGAACATGTCCAGTGGCCTAAGTTTTCTGTGCTTCTTTAGTTTCATCAATAATGACAGAGCCCTCCAGTCAACTGCTCTCCCAGTCACATTCTTGAATACAAGGCACCAAAAGTGCTGCCAGGAAAGCTATTGACTCAGTTCCTAGTGGCTTAACTGCACTTGACCTGGTGTTTTAGTGAACAACTCGTTTTTGTTTTTATTTCAGTGCAAAGTACGACTTCAGCGGGACAGAGAACTGATTGCTCTGCAGAAGAGAATCCTCAGCTGTCCAGTGAGTAACTCTTGTTTGTTGTTTCGCTCGCCAGTGAAAATGTGTTATTTTGCAATATAAAATTAGTTACCAGTTAGCCATATTCTGAACGTAAGAGAAGATTTGTAAATTCTGGTTTAATATACATATATATGATTAAATATGTCATTCATCCTGTAATGCTTTTGTACTCTGTTTAAGAATCTGCTTGAGGCCAATAGGTTTCTTCTGAAACAGCTGGATGTAGCCAATCTGAAGCCTCCCTCCAATACTGTGGTTCCCGAGCTCAGGTGAGTGCCAGTAATAAGACTATTTTGGGGAACCAGCATCTTGCACATGAACTCTGGTATTGCTTCATGCAGTTATAACCTTACTGGGTGAAGTAGGCGTGTTAGCTTGTGTGGCTGGTGATATACATTCTGTTAGTTAGAGATTAAATAATCCCCTAATTGTAGTTTTGTGCCAGATTTATGTAATTTGTAACTGGTATTTGTGAGAGTGCACTTAAAGGAATAGCCAGATTATTGTAGTCTGAAGGATGGTTGTATGTGCCTTTTGTGAAAGGTTGCCATCGAAGTTTAATGGCAAGTTCTAAAATTATATTTTTTGGTTTCGAAATTAAAAAAACAAATCCTGATGGTGCAATTTTAGCTGCTGTACTGTAACTATGTAAAACCTTTGTGATTTAGTTTTGATTTCTTGCAAAAAAAAAAAAAAGAAGTTAATCAACAGTGATTTTTACATTTTGAAGAGATAGTCCAGATTGGAACTATCAAAGCCAGCATTCAGGCTGTAAGGCAAAACTGGAAGTTAAAAATAGTGCTCCAGGTTCTTGATTGTTTTGATATGGGAGCCAAGGAATCAGTTCTTTGAAAGGAGAATAAAGGTGTGTCTACCTTTGATAATGTGCTGTCAACTGATGTGTCACAAGAGAACAAATGAGGGAGGGAGGGAGGGAGGGAGGGAGGGAGGGAGGGAGGGGGAGGGGGAGGGGTGGGGGAGAGAGAGAGAGAGAGAGAGAGAGAGAGAGAGAGAGAGAGAGAGAGAGAGAGAGAGAGAGAGAGAGAGAGAGAGAGCATTTTTGCTACGTCTGCTAGTTCATTCAACTGTGCAGCTTTTAGTTGATCTGAATGTAGGGGCTTTGCATGCAGACCATTGCAGCTGTTGAAAACAAACCTCTGTTAACAGATAAGTCAATGTCAATATTTTTTTGTCAGGTTTGTTGGAATGAAGTTAGCCTGATCAGGGAATGGAAATGCCCAGTACTTTTATTTCTCAGGCTTGATGTCACAGATGCATATAGAATGAACGCACAGTATGCATGTCACAGGCATGGCTCTCAGTTACATCGTCCTCCAGCAAAGCGTGTCCTTTTGACCCTCAACTTCCATGAAGTGACAGACTTCTGTACATATTGTTATGTGGACGAGCATGACAGATTGAAATTCTTGATGGAAAAATGTCACCATTCAAGTATTTACATAGATTCTGTCCCTCAAGCAACATCTGATCCAAGACTTTTAAGGCATTGTCAGCTGACTGTCAGCATAACAGTTATGTAACTCATCATATATGTTATCATGTCTCTGAACTCTTTCAGTGCCAATCATGTCTAAAGTCGATCTACTTAAGTCGGACAAGTCTGAATCATCATTAGGATCCCAGATTCCTATTCCTCATAAAAAAAGACTTTTCATTCAAGTACCGGCATGCCTGTAGTTCCAGAAAGAATATACCCCAGGTCAACAGCTGTTCTCGACGTGCATTGGGAGCAATGCGCCCAATGCGCACCGAGAAAAGCTGTTGACTCAGTTCAGAATTTGGCACTGAAAGGATTTGTTCATCATGGATGATTTCAGAAAATGCAGAGATAACTGTTGTGCCGGGTGTCCTGGCAGAGCAGCTAGGTCAAGGACAGTCTGCATTTGTGTCAGACATGTTGATCTTGTCCGTCCTCTTGCACGCCTTGTCAGTTTTTCTGATTGGGTTGTCAATGGGCAATAAGAGGGATTCATTTGGGGGTATTTGCCCCCAAAGCAGACCAAGCTCTGCATCATTAACAAAGCAACATACAGACATCTGTATCAGGCATCATGAAAAGTCGTCGGCTATGGGCTTTTGTGGACAAAAATGACTTTGGGCTGACACCTTTCATTAATATGTTGGCCCAAAAGACTGGACGCATTTTTTTACTATCTGATATAATTTTGGGCTGACAAAAGCTCTCCTGGGCCTACAACATGTCATAATTACAGGCCCAAATGGCCTACAAACGAAACTTTTTGTGATGTCTGCTGTATTGTCTTGTTTGTTCTTGATCTTGCCCGAGACTGTACAATATTTCATTTATACTTCAGGTTATGAGTTACCTTTCTCATGGACTGATAACCCAATTAGGAAGTCGGATCTTTATCACCTATGCCATTGGCAGTGTGTATGCCCTGGTGTGCTGTAGTCTGTTACCATGGTAATCAAAGTAGACCAATTAGAAATGGAGTCACTTTTTCAGTGCTTGAACAGGGGCAGTGTAGGCGAAAAGCAAACAGAGTGGCGTGGAGAAAACGCAGAGATTGGTCTGTCCAGTTGGCAAGTAGTGTATGGCCCTGTTTCCTTGTCTTTGAAATAAAAGCTGTTTAAACCAATCAGCACATAACAGTCTCTGTTTGGAGTGGACGGTGACATTATGAGTTTACATCAATGTACCGAAAGGTTGAATATGTTACTGTTCACAAATGCAAACAATTGTTATCTCCAACTGCGATTGGCAAGCAGCTATGAGAAGTTTAATCAACGCCTGCAGATACCATATTATGGGCTCGGCCCTTCTGATAATTTGGTTGAAACTGCATGTTTTGCAGAAACTACATGTACACTACCTATGGGTAGCTATCTGAATCACATATGGCCAATAGGCCTGTATTCTTATTTTTGCTTATTTTGCTGATTGCACAAAACCGTGAAAATAAAAACACAGTGAAATAATAGTTTAAAACTGTTTGCATAGGAATTGTGTCCAAAACAGTGAAATGAAAACTACAGTGAAATGCCAAAAAAACGAAAACCATGAGAATTTATACACAAGAAAAGAAAGCAATTTACAGTCATTAGAATAAGGACTTTTTTGGCCATTTTCCTGCTGTTTGTCAAGTAAGCTGAAAATTCTTCAAAACTTGCTGGCAATTTGCTGTCTGAGTCATTTCAAAATGTGGCTGGTGCATCTGGAGAGTCTGGTACATCCCTCCATACAATGAAACCTGGCTGCAAAGACCCCCTTTACAGGTGACCAAATTGTGGTCTCTCAAGATGGGTGGTCTCCCAAGCAACTCAGCTATGCCTCCACCATGATGAAGGCATGCTCGTGGGACATCATACTTCAGCATATAGAAATGACATAACTTTAATCTCGCAAATGTAAATTTATAAGTATGTTATGCTTCCTACATGTATATATATTTTTTAAAAAGTATGCTAATAAGAGGCCATTTGATTCCCATGTTGTTACTATTGTGCAAGAGAAACACATTTGCCCATGCTTAATGGGCCTACATGGATCTGCCCTCCTTCTTGTCAGTTCTTTGCTGAAGGATAGTGGGACAGAGCAAGGCAGCAGTTAATATGAACTACATCTCCTATTGGTAGATTTAGGTTGGAATTTGGTTGAAATCAGTGAACTAACATGATGAATGCTACCACACAGTAAAATCAATTGCTGGTCTTTTGTCACGTTTCAGAGCAGCTGGGTAGGCCACGTTTTATGTCTCGTATACGTCTCTTATCATTGCAGCCTGTAACCTTGTCTCAGCTTCTTGTACGCTATCGTTTCAGCAAATCTCTTACATCTGTGCTTTTGGTAACGTCTATATTTTGCACATTTATTAGATTCTGGTAGTTATATACAATATCGTGTACTGAAAAGTCATGTGCCTAGATATTGGGAGATGTTTGTTTCCGTATTGAGAAGCCATTTAATTTGTTGCATGCACCATTGCCTGCATGGTTATCATTCTTGTTCAGTTTTATGTGTGGCTGTGGACTTGATTGTGTAAGGTACATATAGAATAGCTAAAAAGTATGGGAAATTGATCAGATGAAGGTCTGATTTGCAGGCAAATTTTTTTGAAGCCTTTTCAATTTTTTTCATTTGTGGAAGTTATTAGAAAGACTTTATTTCGTTTGTTTGGTGTTCAGAATATTTTATTCATGTCATTTTATTTTGGAAAAACGCAACCAAAAAAAAAGAAAAGAGAATTTACCAATCAGGAACTTGTGATATCAGTCCCAGTGCTTTGAATAAGGGCACGGAGGACCAGCTCTGGTTCCTCTGTGATGTGGATGGTCAGTTGTTAGCATGACAGCTTTCAATACTTACATTAACCATTGTGTTTGGTATCATGCACAACTTTATACAGTCAAAATCTCAAGTGGTCTATCACATGGAGCGTAGCATGTATGCACGAGCAGTATTAACCCGTAACAAACTGTATGCGAGTGCCATCAACTGCTGGTGTCACACATGTAGCTGTTGCAAGTGACTTTTGTAGTTCGTAAATAGGCACCAGGGGTCAGGGCCTTCTGGAGTTATCAATAATGATGTCACATTTACTTTTCCAAATGTCAAGAGTTGTGACGGAATGACAAATTGTAATGTGATTATGAAACTGAAATCTATGTTGCACAAAACGACATTTTCGCAAGACATGCTTATTTTGTCACCAAAAGGATTAACTATGTAACAAGTGTCCATGATATGTGATGGTTTTGTGCAGATACACAAGTAAAAACTACACGGCATGGAAATGTTTCTGATTCATGTATATATTGTGGTAAGCGCTATGAATGTTGTACAAGTTTCTAGAAGCAAACATGTAGTGTGGAAAGATCCAGCAATGCTTATGAGAGCACGAGTGTCTTTTAGGAGAGACATGGCTATTTGTGTCAAGCCCTATTTGTGTTGCACAGAGTCGCATAGTTTAAACACTTAAATGAAGATGTACATGTACTTTAAAAATGTCTTCTCGTATTTGCATGCTGTATGCAATATATTCTTGATCCTGTCTTAATGTTTTTCACTGGGACAAAATATCCGGTTCTTTTTCAGAACAAAATATTTTTAGCTAGCAAAATAATTAGTACAGGTTCACAGGTATTATTTTTTCAGCTTCATATGAAATATTTTATCATTTTCAACATCTAGCCCTGGTGCTATAAGTTTTTTAGATTCTATTTTTATAGACTTTTCGTGTTAGTTAAAGAACAGTTTAAATTACCGGATGGTAAATTTTTGAAAATGTGCAGTTAAAGTACAGGAAGAAAATCAGTTTTAAGCTCAAAAGAGCTGGTTTGGGGTTATTTTGTTGTACTTAAGAAGAAAAACTTTAAAAAAAGAAGGTCAAAAACACTGTAAGCATTCATGTAAATTTGATTGCCGAGACTTTGGACTCCAAATAAAATCTTGCTATTATGATCTGTTGAGGAACTCATCCTCCGTGTTTCTTTGATGTTTATTGATTTGTACGAAGTTCTTCTCATACTTTCCATACCATTGTTTTCTTTCAGAGTATATCAGCACATTGAGATGTTAGGGCTCTTCCTGTTCAACGACGGATTGGTCGTCACCCGTCGCGCTACCAGACACTTTCCATTTGAGACCTGTGTGGAATACATCTATTGCTTTGAAGCATGTCTGGGGCTGAAACGACTTCGAGTTGAAGACATTCCAGACTCAAAGTGTATGTAAACAGACTTGTGTTGACTTTTCACAAATTTGTTATAAATTACGCATTAATGCCGTTAACAAATTGCAGACCAAGTTTGTTCTATTTAGGACACAAAGGAATAAGTTTTCTCATGGGGAAAAATGAGTTGAACTTTTTCTTTGAAAAAATATCCATTGAGTAAATTTGGTGGAAGTTTAAACCCTTTGTTTTGCTAGACTGATATTTTGGTTTCATAGATTGTTCTGTGGTCACAGGCTTCTGTGAAATGTGCAATACTCAGAATTCATAAACTTTTATTCGACTGTATCAGAAAAATTGAATATAACATATGTAACGGGTATGTATTTTAATCATGATCGACTAAAGCTTATGAGAATTTTTTTAGCGCACTTTCAAATGATATTCATGCAAAATTCACACCTCCAGGTGAATTTTAACAAAAAACTACTACACATAAAGTTTAATTTCTCTCCACAATACTTTCCTAGGCCCTTACACATAGCAAGGACCCACCTAACCACAAGCCCTCCCTTCTTGTTAACCCAACAAAAAAAAAATTTCACACCAAACCAGGTACAAATGATAAAGGCGATTCCTGGCCAGGAATCCCCCCTCTGGCCCTCAATACACTGAATTGGAAGTTCAACCATATTTCAACTATGATGTACATACCATTGTACTCTGTCACAGTGTTGTTGATTCGTAAACACAAATACATGTTCCTGACGAGACACACAGAGTTTCGAAACCGGTTGAACCTTTTGTCTCTTTCACATGGCAACTTGCCAAGTTTTGCTGATCTGAGAAACATGTCAGGATGACCCCAGTAAAGGATTGAGATCCACTGTCACTGGGGCCACCTGCAAGGAGTTTCAAGGCAAACTTGACCTGATCAGATTTGATGGTAATTGGAAGAGAGAGAGAGAGAGAGAGAGAGAGAGAGAGAGAGAGAGAGAGAGAGAGAGAGAGAGAGAGAGAGAGAGAGAGAGAGAGAGAGAGAGAGAGAGAGAGAGAGAGAGAGAGAGAGAGAGAGAGAGAGAGAGAGAGAGAGAGAGAGAGAGAGAGAGAGAGAGAGAGAGAGAGAGAGAGAGAGGAGAGAGAGAGAGAGAGAGAGAGAGAGAGACTCTTTATGTCTGTCCCTATCACATTTACCTCTGAAATATCAATACAGAAACATTGAAAAGTTCATTTTTTATTTGTGCTCTGCTATTTAGACTGAAACATTACTACTCTATCAGGAGAAGTGGTCTTTAAAACAGGTACCACTGTATTAAACAACTCCCACATAAACTACTGATACTCTACTTAAAATTAACTTATGGAAAAAAAAAGAAAAAGAATCTGTTATGTTTTGTAGTGGAAAATCTGTGTACAGTGTCCTGAGATGCTGCTTGGCATGATACATATACTTTTACCCTATATAGTGGTCCCTCTGTGAAAAGACCCCTCTCTCCAGAAGCCACCTGTCTTAAAAGACTGACATTCATATTGCACAAAGTGTGACATTTCCATCATATTATGCCCCTCGACACAGGCTCTCCCCTCTTGTGGGGCCACTTCTTAGGTGCATGTGGAAAGGCCTCATAAGAGGGGGACCACTGTACATGGGTCAGTTTCCAATGACTGTTTTTTACCTCGACAGATGTGAGGAATGCATTCCGCCTCTACACTCCCAGCAAGAGCTGGACGTGTGCGACTGAGAACTTTGATGACAAGATGAACTGGATCACCTTGGTGGAGCAGACAGTTCTTGGGGCCCTCGAAAACAACTGACGATCACATGCAGAAAATCGACACATTGCATCCAGCAGGGATGAATAAAAAGTTGTTTACATGTACCAACCAGAAAACTGATACATTCATGTAGGTAAAAAAGTCCACATTTAAAAAAATGTCACAAAGAGTGCTATTTATGTAGACGTACATTTATTACAGTGTTTGTATTTTCTGACATACTCTTAGCAGCCGAAATCAGTATTTCCAAGATATATTTTAATCAGTTTTAATTATTTTCCAGTGCATATCCAGTTTTGGAGGATTTCTTTTTTTGTATTTGTTAGGGCTTAACAGCTGGGAAAAAAGTTTTTACATATCTATGAAGCAATACATACACACTGTACATAGTACAAGACTCAGTGAAATTTGCCAGAACATTGATGGTATATAGTTCAAATGAGGAAGTAGATCATTTTAAAATGTGTTTACATAGTTGTTTGAACGTAGTTTGATTAGTAGAAGGACCAGTATAATTTTAAAATTATAGAATGGGATTTTTTCAATCCAGGGATTGTCATAGATAAGTTGCAAAGTTGACATAGATGGTAGAGAGATTTATTGATTGCTGTGTTGTGGTTTATTTTTCAAATGTTTCGAGCATACACTTACTATTTAGTGCAAACTGAAGGCTGGAATGCTGGTCGAATCTTACGTGTTAGCAAAGATGGTATATTGATAAAAAATGAATGGTGTTGACATGATGGACCTCGCACAGACTGTTTACAGGTCAAATGGTGTGCTGCTCGTGACAGTCTCATGAGGCCTTTACTTGCACATTGTCAGTTTTCGTAACTTTCAGATGTTTGATTTCAATAATTCTTGTCTTTGAGAAAGCTACCAATCGCTCAGTTGATTTATTTTTCACTAAAAATGACAGTCCCGAAGACTTAATGTACTTACACAATAGATGTAGATGTAATAGGACTTTGGTTCCATTTTTATCATCACATCTTTATTCTGACATATACAAGTGCGTCGTTTGTACCATAGCAAAAATTTACTTAGGTATCACAGAATACCACTGTGCACAGTCCGAGTGGTAGGAACTCTTTTCGCGTGCTCCGCAGGCCAAGAATTGAACCCAGATCAAAGCGGTGAAAGGCAAGCGTGTTACCACTCGGCCAAATGCACACCTGCATACACTAGGGAGTGCACAAGTATGCCATGCAATCATTGCATTCAGTCCTCAAAGTACAATTTGCCATCTTTAGTTTGGCATAGTTCTCGGATTAGCTCGAGACACTGTAACTTTCCCAGCACGATTTTGTGCACTCCTTAGATTCAATAATACATGAGACAAGTCATAACACCGAAGAGTACATTGGAGAAGTCCATGTTTTGGCAAAATTAAAATTCAAGAGAATTGCTAACTGTTGGGGTGGGGGGGTGGGGTGGGGTGTTTCCGTCGAACACAAATCTGGCTGAGAGATCAACATCTGAGTTGTTGCTATGATAAAATGTGTACAAAAGTCAAAAAAACATTCGCAGAGTTTACATTCAATGTCAAGATCCATAATTATCAAATGTTACAGACCATTAATTTTTTAAACAATGAAAAGTGTTTGTTACTCTTAAAATCAGATACCTGTATGTCTGTATACAGTGTCATCATGGTTAACTGATTTCACCCTGAAAGGCCTTGGTCAGTGGTTTTGGCACTGCCTGGCAAGTCGTGACTTGCCAGGCAGTGCCAAAACCACTGACTTTAGACCAGGTATGTTAGTATTGGAATGAAA
Source organism: Hermodice carunculata (assembly GCA_964020975.1). Taxonomy (NCBI): domain Eukaryota; kingdom Metazoa; phylum Annelida; class Polychaeta; order Eunicida; family Amphinomidae; genus Hermodice; species Hermodice carunculata. The sequence continues at coordinate 109,264,102 of OZ026614.1, read as the reverse complement.
GCTTTTTTTGTAAAGAATCTGAAAAATGTAATCTGTAGTGTAAATCTAGCTTAATTTTATGCTGATAATTTTGTAGTGTCCCATTTATAAGATTTCACATGCACTGGGTGAGACTGTATTTTTATCAAAAGCCACATGGAAATGTTTGGAGTTTATATAATGGAAAGAGAATATGATGTCATGAGAGACTGCTCCAATGTGAGCCCACCTTTCTTAACAGACCACAACTTAGTCACACATAAGAGTGGCCTTTCAAGACAGGTTTCACTCTATATGGGAGAGAAGTGTAACCAATGGTTGTAGCTATAATTGTTGCTACATATTAAACTTGCCATAAAGTCAGTGCAGTCCTCCTGCAAACTTAAGTGTGTGGATTTTATCACAAAATATCACCATGCAGGGCAACTTCAAAGACACAGTAATAACGACAACACTGATTGTACACTTGGTGCAGGCAGATAAGTGACCAGTTATGAGAAAACTTATCAGAGTAGTTTTTTTTTCCTGTCTCCTTGGCAAACTAAGTTCTTATATAACCAAGGGCATGAGAACTTGTATGACTGTGCGTAATTGTAACTGGGGAGGGATGGGGGGGGGGGGGGGGTAGGTGTTGTTGAAAAATCCTTAGGAGGCTAGCACCAAACATATTGGTGACCAAAACATGTTGAGATGAAGGCATGACTTTCCATACCATACTTTGTGGACTTTCAGATTGTTGTATTTTTTATTGTGTGTCCTTTGTATGAATGGTTGGACTGCTTCACTGCATACATTAAAGATTCGTTGCAGGGTGTATGCACTGGTCTATTTGGGGATCTGGTTGTCTGTCAGTTTTTGTTTAATGTTAAGTTGGATTTTCTGTGATATTTGCTATAACAAGCTTTTGTGTGCCAAAGACTTATTATATGTGTCCACTTGCTAAGTACAGTTTCTTTCTTGCGTTCATCCAGTTCAACTAAGAGTCCAAAGACCTATCCTTATGCTCATACTTCATCTCGACTTGTACTTTGATGGAAAAGGCCCTGGGCAGTGCCATCTTGTGTGCAAGGTTGGAACTAATATTGCATGGCAAGTGGCACTGCAGCTGCACTTGCAGAGCAATTAAAAAAACCTCTGACTAAAGTACTACTTGTAAGGCAATTAAAAAACCTCTGACTTAAGGACAACTTGCAGGGCAATTAAAAAACCTCAATGGGACTTGAGGACTGGGCATGTTGGTACTTGAATGAAAGGTCTCTATTTTATTAAAACAATATGTGAATGAAATCACTATAAATCTAAGCAATATGAAAAAAATGGGGATTGGTGTGGATTAAATTAAGTGGAAAGGAGTGAGAGAGAAAGTGAGAAAGTACCATATGGAGAGAGGTGTAACACCTACACATACATGATCATCTTGTATGGACGTTTACATTGCAACCTCTGGAAGAGACCAATCTCAGAGTATACTGTGTAGAGTGCAGTGATTAACCAGGCACGTGCCCTGGAGGTTGATGTGCCAGTTTGCTATACTGCAAAGTTCAACCGGTTTTGCCGAGAGGAGGATCGTGAGGGACCTCGGATAAACCGATGTCCTGGATGCTTTGTATTACATACAATGACACTTTCCCCACAAATGTTAGTTACACAGAGACTTGGTACTCAATAATGATTTTGAGTGATGGGTAATGAACTCTCTACTTTGAATGTAGAACAAAGTAGACATTACATGTGAATCTGGCTTCATGTAAGTTTAGTGTCACATGAGTTTGAGTGTCAAGATTTGTAACCAAGGAAGGTGCAGGTTTGACTGCATGTGGTTTAAATAACAGAGAGTTCTCATCGAATAGCATCTTTTAACTTCTGTAAAATTTTGATTTTTAATGTGGATATATGTGGGGACGTATACCTGTACAGATGTGTACTCCACAGCCCAGGAAAAATACTTCTGGTTAAAGTGGGGTGGAACATACAGTCTGGTCTTTTTATCTGGGAAATCATTTTGTGCCAGAAAAAAAAAAACTCATCTGTGCTTCCTAAGGTATTACAATTCACAACTGATGTTTTACAATGCTTCCTTTTTGATACGTCTATATGAAAAATGAATTAATGAACAAGTCTTGTAATCATATTTTAAAAGCACACACCTGCATGCCCACCTACATACATACATACATACATACATACATACATACATACATACATACATACATACATACATACATGCCTTTGTGTATGTATATGTTAAGGGCGAGGTGATGCCTTTGTGTATGTATATGTTAAGGGCCAGGCAGGTACTAACTTGGGCCTCTGATCTACTGTTTAACATGTTGATGGACATGAAAAGCACTGGAATGTGATTGCGCTTCATGCGATTACTAACTAAGGTGTGGTGTTTTGTGCAATATCTATCCCTGTTCAGGTGTTCTTTTTTACTCATTAGTGCTAATGGCATCCACACTCATTAAATAACAGATTGAATGATGGCAAATGAACAGGCTATGCAGTTTTGTAGACCTGGTGTATTTTTGGGCTACATTAATGGGTCTTGCCCTGTATTTCACTGAACATTTACCTGTGCATATAATAATGTTTCTGGCAGGGGGCAGCACTGTCCAGTGTGCTAGGTTTGGACTGGCATTTGCCAGGATCTCAATGGTCGGAAGTCCAAATTTCACAAGTATATGTACATGTAGTGTGCGAACCCTGATGGCCACAAAAGGATTGATTCCACAATTTCTTTTTTTAAGGTCTTGTTTTTGCATGCTGGAAGCTAAAATCGCTGCTCCCATCACAACTTGACCAGACTTACCTTCCACCATTTGCATGAATGCACTGTGATCTTTTATACATGGTTATAACCTATATTGTATTTGAAGTGTTGCTTGTTATGGTTCACTATATAGTTTATATGATTGAATAATATAACCATATTTTTGATTAATCTTTTTAACTTTATCTTCCACCTCATGATTGAAGTTTGCTTGTTTATCCTTTATAATATTTATTTAACTGTAACTGATCAATATAGAAATAATAGTGTATCAAATAATTCTTCATACTCTTAGCATTTAATGTATCAGTTCTACAGACAATTAACATATATATTTACATATATTTACACATCATACATTGTTGAATGACATATCATAAGCTAGTTTATTACTTGTTACATGATTGATTGGAAGTCTGTGATAACAAATACACATTAGAATTTTAACCCTTTCAGTGCTTGGAAAGAGATTGAGTCAACAGCTTTCCTCATCATGTTTTAGGCACAATTTGCCACAAGTGCACAAAGGACAGCTGTTGACCTGGAACATACTTGTCTTCTCTTTAACCTGTTCCTGGACTGAATACATCCAAGTCAACAGGTTTCTTTGGTGCGGGCTGAGCGTGATGCACCCAACCCGTGCCGAGGAAAAGCTATTGACCTAGGGCGTGTCATCATGAATGGTCTTACATGCAGATTAAAAAAAATGTTCTCTAGTGAAGAGAAATTAAAGTAAAAATGTGAAGACAACAGTTTGCATCAAGGCATTTTTGGCTGATTTGAGCAGGAAAGGGTTAGGGACGGACATTCTGGAACTTGAATGAAAGGTCTTTTCACAAGAGATTTGAATCTGTGATCATTGTAACGATTAGATAAACATGGTGAGCAGCATTCTTGTGATTAGCACTGGCAGAGTTGAGTATTTGAACAGTACATGCCGCGTGCATGTCAGATTTTACTTCACTTGAACATTGCCACAATTCCTGACTGCAGATTAGAACTAAGTATTATTTGTATACATATAAATGTTATTGAAAGATTGACCTATAGGAGCAATAAATTCATTAGAAAGAGTCGTTTACTTGTTGTTTTCTGTGTAAAACAGGTGCATGAGTTACATAACGTTACCTCTCGACCACCATTGCCAAGACTTCCCTGTCTGCACAGATCAGCCAACACTATCAAGTTGGATTCACTCACTTGATTGTTTCCCAAATTCTGTCTGTCTCATGGCACCATCTCTCAGTTCCTCTCAGACCTGATGGTGACTCAGGTGCGCATGCTCCCCTGGTACCTCCTTCCTCCGTGGACGCCTAACAGAGTCATCGAAATTTGAGCTGGAAGCTCAGTGATCTTTGCTCACAAATCACTGTTAAGTGCTTCATGCATGTTTCCTTCTGCAGAAAATCTTTTTCTGAGTGGTCCAGGACTCGTCAGAGGCTAGGATAGCTTGCACTTGATCTGCAGATAACCTTGAAATCGTGGAAAAAGAACTGGTAGTTTTGGCGGCTTGGTAGTTTTCTCCTGCAAATCCAATACAGAAGTGAAACAAACCCACAAGGCTCACCTACAGGCTCAGGTGGCTGCCGTCTCAACATCTGAAACCCCCTGGGGGACTAAGGAGAGCAGGGACCATAGCTGCAAGCAGGGAGGCAAGAGATCACCTTGCAGTGATCCCAAGTGACCAGCTAAGCCACAGGCAAAGACCAGTGTTCCTTTAGCCTCTGACCTGAGGTTTGTCCTTGCCAAGGAGTCTATGGCTAGGAACACAGCTGAGATGCTCAGGGCACTCATTTTCCTCTTCTCAGCCCACCACTTAGGGGTCCTCTCCTAAGAGGCAGGCTAAGCATCTCTTGAGATCTTGGTCCCCTTGGTCGGGGCAATAGGAGTCGGACAAATGCAAGTTGGTGAAGCCAGAATGGAAAGCTACAGGTTCTTGTCTGAGCATCCTGTAGCCACGATCTATTCACTGAGGACTTGGGTCGAAAGTCCTGGCATTGTGGATCACCAAAGTCTTGGACTGTTTCCCAACCTCCTGGGTACGTGAGCTCAGGTCAAAAGTCCCGGCATCTAGTAAGGCTTATGTCCCAGACTATTCCCAAAGCTCCTGCGTCAGAGAGCTCGGGTCACATATCCGGGCATGTCAGAGAGTACAGAAGATGGTACTCACGTCAATGGTGGTATCCTCTACTTGCAGTGAGCCTTTGGTTCCTGTGATGGCAGCCCCTTTCATGACCCAACTGGCTTCTCTGGTGCTTTTGGCCCTTGTGTTGGCCCTGCCCGCCGCTCCCCATCCCAGACAGAGCCACTAGTGGTTCCAATGCACCCTGGGTTTGAACTGGGCACCCTGCCTCCCTCGTTTGAGAGGCAAATGGAGCTCAAGCTCCTCCAGGAGCAGCAGTTGCCTGAGGAGACTCTGTCTTCGACTCCTCCCGCCAGCACTGTTATCATGCATCAGCAGCTTGCTGCTTCCATGTAGACTCAGCTCTTGCTGGACCTTCAGGCTCAGGGGCTCCTGCAACTCCAGCAGGCTCACTCTCGCCAGCAGACCATCAGGTGAGCAGCAGCTGTACAGCTTACTGGAGACTGAGTAGTTCTGGCAACTCAAGCAGGTACCCCTCGGCCAGCAGACTTCCTCACCATGTCTGCCAGAAGTCCTGCTTGCTCATCCCACCTGGGAAGAGCAGATGCAGGCTGCGAGTGAGGTGGTGACGACTTGTGCAGAAGTTGTTGCTACTCCATCACAAGACGTGGAGATGGAAGTCTTGCTTCTGTCACAAGCAGCTGCCCCATTGCCAATAGACTAAACAGCCGTTTGATGAGGCTCTGGGCCTTAGTGCTCCACTTATGGTCAAGGAGTCTTCAGACGTCGGCACTGATGAGGAGGACGCACTCTTTCTGTCGGATTTGCCTGATGGCAGGGCCAGGCCATGGGCTTCAAGCCAGGCCTCACATGGTTGCTGTCGCTCTGAGTGGCAGAGCGCCATGGCATTCATGGTGCTGGCTGAACCTTGTTCTGTTTCCATGGATACCAGTCTAGCTTTGCTCCAGGGTTTTGAACATATCAAAGTCCTTATCCAGAGTGTGGGGGGTGACAAGGCAGTCATCCCCACAGTGGAGAGTGTGGGGCTGTTGCAATATCCTGCCAGGGCTTGTCCCTGAGGAACACACTTCATTGACCCCCATTTCCTTTTCGCTTTTTGCAGCTGCGTTCTGCAACTAGCTAACGGTCAAGATCTGAGGCACTTGGGTTCCTGTGGAGGCCTTGACCGTTTATTATCTCAGCCAAGGGTGACTCTTCCCCAGGCAAGACATTTAGTGGAAATGGTACTCTGGGCCGAAGCAGATATTTTCTTAATATCAGGTCCTTCTGGACCTGGATTGGGAGGAATTTGATGCTCAGAAGCTGAAGTCCATATCTGCATTGCCAAGGTCATCAAGAGACTGGAAAAAGATGCCAGGGCTCTGTCTTCATGGTATCTTATTTTGACGTCCTTTGGCTGCCTTGAGGTCTCTCCTGGAGGACCTCCAGTGCTCTCTGCCCAGATAACACATTGTAGAATTGGATAGGCCAGGTGTCATCACTTGTGTCTTCGTTGTCACAAGCAATTGATCACAAAGTTAGGATGGACGGTACATATGAGGCCAACCTGCACTTATTGCGTAGGGATACCTACCTCCAGGGTCAGTGGTTGCCTGACCCAATGTTTTGCATAGTGTGAACTGGGCATCTCATCTCCAGCACCTTGTTTGGAGGAGAGCTGGCAGAAGTTGTTCAGTGGATGCAGGACCTTTGGACCTGGTCTACAGAGCAAACACATACAAAGGCATTGCCGACTCTGTTTAGTCACTCTCTTCTTGTCCACCGCTGCCCTGAAGCATGGCTGTCGGACTGCACCTGCTCACTGTCTGATCTGGGACACCCCTTCAGCCTCGTGTGGTGCCAGGAAAAGTGGGAAGCAATCCGAGAAGGGCAAGCAGTTTGCCAAAGCAAAGAAGTTGGGCAAGCCTCAGGGCTGCCCTACACCACTGCTCCAGACGTCTCAGAGCGCCCTGTCCTGGGTTGGTATTTCGGCCTTTAGCGCTCAGTGGGATTCCATTATAGATGATGCTATCTTAAATGCCCTGAGACATGGCTATTCACTGCAACTTTGTAAAGAAAGGTCTCTGTTGTGCTGCGAACCCAAGTGGTTTGCACGTCCCACCCAGGAACCCAAAATATAAGCATTCATGGAGGCAGTGGAAAAACTTTGGAGCAACGGCGCAATAGAAATCTGGAGATTTGCAGACACTTGGGCCTGATTGTGAATCTCCCAAAGTCCAGCGCAATGCAGGAGCAGATCTTTGTCTTGCATCCAGTTCAATCTTGTTGCCTCCATTGATTGCCCTTCAGAAGACAGGTGAGAGAGACGTCAGCTGATGCTCCAGGCATTTCTGACTTACAAGGTTTACTCAGCTTGGCAGTGGCAAGCCCTGTTAGGCTCCCTGTCCTCTATGGACTCCCAGGTCCCCCTGGGTTCCCTTCACTGTCGTCTGTTGCAGCACGCCCTGTGGGACAGATGGTCGAGGCAACATGGCTACTTAGCCATGATGCTGGTCCTCCCAGAGGACCACCAGCACTTCCTTTGATAGACCATTCAGGATAACATCATGACAGGACACACTTTGTTGCCCTTTCATGTGCAACTCACCATTTACAGGGACTCTTCGCTGTTAGGGGGGAGCCCATGTGGAGGGCTGGACATGCTTGGGCCTCTGGCCCAAGCAGTCAGCATCCCTCCACATGAACTCGTTGGAACAGGAGGCAATACATCTAGTGCTCTGTCACTTTCAGGACCTAGTCGGGCACAAACACATCCTCATAATGTGCTACAACAGGACTGCAATCGCCTACCTCAACTGGCAATGCAGACCATGCTCCCGAAAGCTTGCGGAGCTGGCAAGATGAATCAATTGATGGTGCTTTAAATACGACATCTGCACACATGGGAGGTATGTCCCAGGACTACAAATTGTCCTGGCTGACCAACTCTTGAGAAGAGGTCAGCCGGTAGCAATGGATTGGTCGCTCCAAGCAGGGGTTGTTCAGGCCATGTGGGCCAGGTCAGGTACCCCACATGTGGACATGTGGACCTGTTTGCGACGAGTGTAAATGCAAAGCATCCAGTTTATGTCTCCCCTGTTCAGGATCCACTAACCCTGGCAGTAGATGCTGTAGCCATGGACTGGAGCAACCTTGGGGGTATGCCTTTCCACATCTGCAGATCCTCCTGAGGGTGTTGCAGAAGGTTCAGTCCCACGACTGTAATTTGAACCTGGTTGCCCCTTGGGGACTTAGGACAGATTGGTTCATGGACCTGTTGGATGTTGCTTTGTTTACCAGAATGGTATGGCCTAAATGTCTGGTGCAACCATGGGTGAGTGTGATCCGCAGGATCCTTCCAGGTTCAACCTGCATGCTTGGCTTTGTTGCACAGCACAGGGGTTTCTTGGAATCACTCACAAATAGAATTGCCGGGGGGAGGGGTTGATATCCTCTTCTCTAACTGTTTACTTAGCTCATTGAAAGTGTTTTCAGATTGGTGTGCCACATGGAAAATACATTCATGGTCTCTGGGCATCGCAGGCATTGCCGATTTTCTGCCTTAACTTTTATGGAATTACAAATAGCCTTTTCTTGACCACTGGTTTTACAATATCGTCAAGCAGATATAATACCAGCTTCACTCAGACTGCTACATTTGTTATTCAACGTGTTGTCCCTGTGATATGTTTAATATATGTAATTTTTTGCATGATGTTAGAACCGCTTAATATAATTTCCTTGTGGGAGAACAATAATGGGTCAGCTCTAACTGCTGATTTTTTTGATATTGTCATACTAATGATATGTGTATATATTCAATGTATGTAATTTTGTGCTGTGGTATGTGTCTTACCTCTGTATAAGTCTACTAGAACTGATAATAAAGTTTCTTAGTAAGTAAAATAATAATTTGCATTGATTAACTCTTGAAGAAGATATCTCAGTTGTGTGATGGAAAGAAAAGTCCCGATATGGTACGTGAACAAATGAGTGAAGGAGAGACACATTGCACCTCCTGTGTCTGGCAAAATTATTCTTTGATCTTCTAGCCATGTAACAAAGGCATGCAGAAGTAAAAAAACAACAAGCGTAATTTTATGCCATTCTGACATTATAACAGACCCAGTAATTCTCTTAATTAAGACAACAACTTCTGTTTTGATAACTCTGATACAAGCATGTTTCGAATGCACAATGTGTCTATTATGACCATCTAGTAAAGTAGAAGATGATGCCTATTCAGGACATATTCTAATACAGACTGCATATCATTTAATATTACCACAAAGGTAAATATTCAAAGACATTTTTGCAACCTGGGTGAATTCCTTTTAAGGATTGTTCACAGCAAGGAAATTTTTATTTATGTCATATGTAATCATTTTGCAATTAAATGTAACAGCCCCTCCAATACAGCATGGCCACACCGTAGTATGTAAGAATAATTGAATGGCTGCCTTTGGAAACTAATATGTTTGCAAATACATAACTGAAAAAGCCAATATCATTGATGGGCTAGTAAGTGTAATAAAAAATGTTTTGATGGGTTAATGGATTGAGTGCCTTCCAAAGGAACTCTATCCACCACAAACTGGAAGGCGGAAACTGTTTTTTTTGTGCTATCTCAGAAACTAGTAACAAAAGAAGCTACCTTTTCCAGGTCAGCTTTTAAATGAGTTTTAATGGGTTTTGAAGTACTTATGCTACCCCACCAAAGGATGAGGTGGCATAGAGGGATTTCTTGAGTTTCAATGGGTTTGAAGTACTTTTGCAACCCCTCTGAAGGATGAGGGGGCATACAGCGATTACTTTGACTGTTTGTGCGTGTTTGTGTGTCATGCTGAAAATCCTGCATCAGGGTTTGGAGGAGTTTGAAGATCCGTGACCTTGACCCAATTCCCAAGGCCACAGAGCTATTTTAATGAATTTGGTTTTCCACCTTAAGTTGAAAAGTTTTAATATAGACCTTTGTTATTGCACATGGCTTTGATCCTACAGAGGAGCAGAGACAATTTCGAAGATGGATCACCTTGAACCAAATCCCAAGGTCACAGATCGGGGGGGGGGGGAACCTAGATCTACCAATATCTGATTGTGTTTGAATTGACTGTTTAAAGTGAGGTCCAATTTGTATCCATTCCTGGAACTGCAAAAGAGAATCTCCATCTTCATTCTTGTTTCTTTGTGTGATTTCGTCTGAAGGACCTATGGCATAGCCCTAGCCATTCCAGACTGCTTTTATTGTGCCAGTTTCAGTGGCCATATCTGTATGTCACCAGTACACCTTCTTGCACAAACTGTTTAACTTGGGCATATATGAGAAGGATATAGCCAACTGCTCCTTAGGTGGTTGTTAAATTTCAATGAATGGAGACTTGCAACTCCAGAAAATACATTGGAAAATATTTTTAAGGGGTTGTGTTTATCATATTCAAATACTTCAATCCAGTAAATGTTAACGATTCTAACGAATGCATATTACTATGGCAGACACTAAGCTTTTGTAATGGCCAAAAATTATATGATGATCCTGGCAGTATTCTGTTTATACCATTGTTGGATATCTCTAATTCCAAATGAAATTATAAACTACTGTAGTACATGGCCATGATGGAATTCGATTTCCAGTAAATATCATGACACGTGCGTGTTGTGTCACATAAGGCAGTGTTATAAGACCAAGATTCGCACATCGAAAAGCATGCCCAATACAGGTACAATTTTTAGGGCAACTTGTCATGTGACACTGAATTGCATCATCTGTACTAGGTGTACAATGCACATTATCATCACAAACGACATAGGGATGCATACATGCCTTCTTCTGTCAACACTGAATGAAATGTTGACAGTTAGGCTAACCACAACTGTGTTCGTCAAAACCACGTTGACAATCCCATTTTGTGTCAAACCGAATAGGTATACGATATGCATCTGGACACTTGAATCTACTAGGGCATTCAAATTGCTTGCAACCGGTGATATGTCTCCCACTTGTGCATCCTGTAGTTTGTTTAAATCTTCCATGATCATAAACACACGTATGTGAAGTATGGGTACATACACGTGTAGAAGTTGACGCCCTACAATCGATCCACGTAATGTCATTGCATTTAATGCTACGTTACTCTCTGTGTTATTTCTGACATGAATAGGGCTGGTTTCTGATGTGGCCAAATAAATACAATCATATTTATCACTACTATAAACACAGTCCAATTCATGGTTACACATCTTTGATGCTGGTATACAACCTGCATCATTACACCAAAAATACAAAATATGGCTTGTGCACTCAAAAATACGAGATTTAAGGCTAGAAGCTGCAAAACGGATTGTGACATGCAACACACATACATCTCTGCAAAAAGGCATCACATTTAGCTTCATCCAAGCTTACATGGCAGTCATATGTGCCGTTGCGTCGATTGTGATTGGCAATGCATTCTTCACTTACACCTTGAAATTGTCCACTACCATACACACCAGGTTTCGTTGTTTTATTTGTGTCACAAAGAACACCAAGCAACCTTTTTGGCGGTACATTGGGGCACTATGTTCCTCAAAATGAAATCTCAATGCCAAGTATGGTCTTCTGAACATACTTTAAGGATCACAACAATTATGCAGTTCCAATTGTTCAAATATGCTATATGACAGGGTAAAATTTTCGAAAGAAATGCATTCAGACACATTTTGCGTTCAGGGAATCTGAAATGTAGGGTTAATACCTGAAATTTTAAGTAGGTCAGTTAAAAATATCAAGTTATAGATTCACGAAATAGAAAAACTAAATTGGCAGATATCTTTTTAATCTTCCATATGTTGTATGTCCCACTGTCATTTTATGTTGCTTGATAATGCTTCTTACCTTCGGTACATTGATTGTTGATATATGCGCATTTCTAGTAAGGCAGACGTTTTGTCCTTCACTGACGGCAATTTTATGTTTTGGCCAGTGTAGAATCCAGATACACGTTTTTCTTAGTTCGAAAAATAGACAGGACAATGAATTATAGTTAAAGTAATTTAAGGTATAGATCTTGCTTGGTGTTTTTTTTAAACAAATGCATCTACTCCTCTCAAACCTTTCCATCGAAGGGATAGCAAACCAATTTGTTTTGGCTGCTCTTTCAAAACGTAAATACAGATTTCATTTTGTTTGATCAGGTATAAAGTGACTAGATTGTCCTGCTCTGAATTTTGTGAAGTTTCCTCAAAGGCTGAAAATCGTCTGAAAATGTAGGTTTCCCAAGCTGGCGCTTTCCAATCTGTGTACGCCACAGGGTCTCCATTAACCCATGCCCATACCCTATACTGCAAAATTAGAATGATCAATATTTGGCCATTTTGACACTCAAAATAATTTATGAAGGGAACCCCTAATCTGTGCACCAGTTTGGCAGCTTGCATGAATGTAGTCCTGGGCAGAAGAAGAAAGTTCTTTGTCAATAATTTATACACATTACCCCTTAAAGGCCCTCCGGTATTCCAATAGCCTTCAACTGCACATCCATCTGCGTGTCTTTCAGTATGTGTAACGTTCTATACATGATAGCTCAAACATCAAGTAGGCTAGGATCAAGAGCCTTTAACAGCTGATCACCCTGTTTAAGAGTCTATGTTCAGTTCGAAGGTTCATGACCTTGCTTCAATGTCAAGATCGTGGCATGGGGGACTATCTTGCCCTGGATACATTGATAAATAAACTAGGCAACAAAAGTAACTCTCCACCTTTCCCAAAACATGTATTTTATATATTTTTCTATAAATCAGCAACATTCTTGTTGGTATGTGTGAAATAACATCTTGTCTAATGTACCTGTGACCGTGCTTGACTGCATTTGCACTGGATGCATATCAGAGTTGAAATTGAGAGTTCGCAAAATAGATCAGCACAGGGTAGTGAGGTTGTGTGCGGCCTTCTTGTCCTTGTTAATATCCAAATCAAAACAACCAAATTCTTTTCATTTCATGGCATTAATGTGTGCAAAAACAATGGTTGTTATACTGCTTATTAATGCTGATAATTGCGACGTCAATCAAAATAGTCAAGTGTTTATGTTGACAGACAATTCTCACTATGTTGCCAATAATTTTCAAGACACTGTAATGCACCCAAGCTGTGATAAAAGACCTGATTATGCAAGCTTATTTCTAGTGTGACCTTGCTTAGTGAAGCGAGTCTTCCTTTTTTAAAAAAAGTAAAATCCAAATCAAATGATAAGTTAATAAGTGCATCATTAAAACTGCTTGGTTATACTTCGTTCACAGAGAAGCATGTGTGAATTTACGGTGCCATCCAATGACAATATTTTGAACTGTCCATTTCAACTCTGACTGTTATTCAGAATAAATGCAGCCAAGCGTGGGTGCCAATGTTTTTAAAAATCACAGATAATGAGGACAAGATGTTATGTCCCACATATCAACCAAAAATTTTGGGATATATCTAAAAACAAACAAAATACAGACTCCGAAGAAGATGGAGAGTTACTTTTGTTGCCTAGTTTAGTTAAGTTAGGATAATGAAATATAGCTGATTGCCTTTCTTAGTGTTTAACTCTAGTTTGAGGGATGACTCTGAATCAGTTTTGAGGTTTCCAGGTTGATCTCTTAGTTTCTTGCATAGATATTTTGAGAACCAGATAAGGCAGAAGAATTTTGCATATAGAGTTAAATACTTCTGTAAAGTCCGTGTTACGTTCAAGCAGGAGTGACCTAGTCCCGATTTTGTGCATAAGTTAGGCTCATTTTCTTTGACTTTTTTGTATGCATTATCGAACTAACAGGACAGGCTAAAATCACAGAAGATTAATGTTGATCACCATGGTCAAAGTCTACATCAAGGTCAATGAACAAGGAATTAGACCCAAATTCTAGGTGAACAGAATCAATTCGGCCTTAATTTCTTGCAAGACATATATCAAGAAGTGCATAAGCTAGGATCTCAAAACCTCAAAACCTGAGCAGTCGGCCACCACTTTAAGGGTTTTTGCTGAGTTTGAGGGATGGTGATCTTGACCCGATAACTAGATGAGATTGCAACACAAAAAACCGGAAATCTACTTCGCCTCTGTATGAGCATATATCGATTTAACAAAGAATGACTTTGACCCGAGTTTGAGGTCATTCTCTGTGACGTTCTTGCTGTCATATCCTAAGTAATGTATAGGCTTGTATCATGAACCTACAGAAAGCTTATAATTGCGCCAAACATGACCGAAGTTTAGCTACAACTATTTGTATGCATGGTATTAGAATTATTCCCTTCAATGGCTGCCTGTTCTCAATGACACATTTCCCCGTGTCATTTTGCTCAATCAAGGTTATTTTCTGCGTTTGAATTGTATGCCCTGATAAAAAACAAAGTGCTGGCTCCCTGTAATTCAACAATAACATATATATAGTGTTTACTTTGTGAGACATATCACCTTTGCGACTTTTATCGTATGAATTTTCACCCATACATAAACATGTTCGTATTTAAAAAATGAGTGCTTTGCACGATAACTTGAGTGTTTTCATAATCCCTGTAAACCTTTTCTTGTCCTGTCAGCCGTCATTTTGGTGCATCTTTCAGTAAGTCTTCAAACTCTCTGTTATTCAATTTTTGCAAATGTATCTTTATCTAAATGATGTTAACCTCTGTTTGTGGCTAATGACCTTGGTGGCTAGTTGGTAAATGCCAAAGGTTGCTGCTTTGAAACCCTCTCATTGTACAGTTTAAAAAATTGTACTTCTGTAATGCTGGTGGACGTACCTGTGCACAGTTTGCGATCTCGCATAACTCCAAACATAGCAATTTTACGAGCTGTGCATATTATTATAGTGAAAATATAAATCTGAATCCGTATGCAAAATTGTTATATATACAATTCTGGTAGGTAAATATGATTTCGATTTTTTATCATTTGTGATCTTTATTTATTTTTTAATTTAGCGGAAGAAAGCACGATGTACTTATATGCCTTTATACTTTGTTTATTTCTAATAATGGACAGTATGGCAATTTCGTGGGTGGCTTGCATGATAGCAGTCAACTATGACTTTAATACAGGTCTCCCAGGTCAATATATATATATATATATATATATATATATATATATATATATATATATATATATATATATATATATATATATATATATATATAATCATTAAATACTATGATGTACTATAGGGATTGATTGTGTGCATATATTGCTTCAATAAAATGATTCCTGATTCCTTTTTCCTGAGTTAATAGCAAAAGAAGAAACTAGAACATCGCTTTTGTGATATTTAAGAATCTGAGGTATCATTAATATACTATACCACCATTATAACTATGTGTCGGGAAAGAGGCAGGCATTTTATCTTTGGTACAAGTGATAATTTTTAGGGCTGAAGTGGTTAATCCTACATGCTTTGGAAAAGAAAATTCATTAATGAGGAATTTATTTCAATGCTTGACAGAAGAGGTTTAGACCTTCCAGTTATGGGTGACTATCTATCACAGGTCAGGAGCCAAATTTATTTCCTCACACTTGTATTTGAAGATAAATGCTGGAACTCTTGAATGCTGCCATTTGCTTTATTTAGCATTGCTTTCGTTGAGTAAAATTTGTGAATACAGGCAATGATTTTCTTAGCTATATTTACTGTCATTATTATTGATCAAGTAATATTTATGTACTTCCCGTAGACCTACTACATATGGCAATGATGTTGACTCAGTACTGTTTATGTAATCTGATACTGCAACCATACTTTTCTTCTGTTGTGTACCTTCCCAGATATTGGGTACAGTTAGTTTTTGGCATGTTAAAGCCTTATCAGACTCAGATTAAACACGTTAAATAGGTATGCAGTGTGTGGTTCTTTTGTTGTCTTTTAGTATTAGTCTACTAGTGTTTGAAATGATTTACATTACCTTTATTAGGATATTTATCTGGTATCCTGCGGTGTTATATCGTTTAAAATTTTTGCGTTTTAGAAGTTCAACTGCCGCATTTTCCAGAAATTTTCCTTTTTAATCTTAACACCACAGTTACGGGTTCTGAACTCCTTTGTCATCTGTGTCTGATGTATAGGGGGGCACTCATTTCGTCAAGAGAGTAGAAACTGCACAATACAAGACAAAAATGACCAATACATAATTTGAAAAAAGACAACCTGGGTAAATCTGTACAAGGCATATAGACAACTATACATCTAGTAAATCATAAAGAAAGCCCCCATAATATACTCTTTGCTGTATGACATTACAGGATATTTGGAATATTTAATTGACCATGAACAAGGTTACTTTAAGCAGGCAGATTTGCTAAATGTTCATATTACGCACTGTTTTCAGTTTTTAAATGGTGCAGAAAAATAGCAGCAGACCACTCAGATTTATTATTGCCAGGGCCACAGGCCAACCTCTGAAACTGGCTTGGTGTCCATATTTGTAGGACTATAAGTATGTACTCGCATGGTGTACATACAAATAATGACCTCATTTTTCTGTTTGTCATTTTTAAATTGAGCATGTTAATCAATAAGGGAACAACTAGAAACATGAAAAATACAAGAAAAAAGAAAACTTTGCGATTTGAGCATATTTAGGTGGGGCTTGAAGGTTGATCTTTTGGTCAAGGCATGTAAAATATGGTAGGTGATCAGATCAATTTGTGACGATAATGCCAGATACAGATACCTTGTTACTGTGGGTTAAACTACAAAAGACACTGTCAATCAGGGTTGCATTTCGTTCAGAAAAACGAGTGGGTAAGGTTATTTTAGGCATAAAGTCGTTATTCATCATGATATTAAGGAAATCTGAATACTTGTCTCTGATATTTGCTTTTAATAGGTCAGTGTTAAAGTCACCCACAATTAGTTTGTCTGATCGTTCCTGGGACAAAGTTGATAAAATCGGTGAAACGTCATTGATAAATGATTCTTTGTGGTCGTTTAAGTCACGGGGTGGCCTGAATATGTCATAAATTGTATTTTTTGTGTCAAATTATTTCCAGATATGTCAATAAACTGACCCTCCCACAGTGTATTTGGAGAATAGAAATCTCTGATCGCATATTGATAATTTTGGTGTAGATATATTAATAATCCTCCATGTGAACTGCAAGTAGCCCAAAGAGAAATGGGGATGTAGTTGTTTAGTTGAAAAAGACTAGTGTCCGGATTGGATCCTTTTAACCAGTTTCGTGCAGACAGATGGAACTGAATTTAATGTTTTCGTTTAGTAATTAGTCAGGTAATGTTTTCAGCTTATCAAATTTTGCATTTAAAGATTGGATGTTCAAACTTAAAACAGAAAAGCTTTGTGCAAAAGGTCTGATATACTCTGAAAGGTTACTTCTGTCAATATATGGTGAATCTGAGGCAATTGAAATTGCATGCTCAAGTTCATCAGGATTGTCAATTAGATCATTTAGATTGTTCCTAACAATGCCACCGAAATTTTGTAGTACGTTGTTCACAATTAGACAGTGTGATTACCATATCCAAACCGTAGTCCTAACGAAACAAATCCAAGTTAATTCCGACCAAAGGCAATGTTCCTTGGTATGTATAGCTGAAACATATAAATTTATAGTTCGTATTTACCCAAAAGAGACCAAAATGTAAGTGCAAAGGTCCATAGGGGGGAAAAAACCTTATCTAGTTTTCACATGACAGAATGCAAAAAGTTTTGTTTGAAATTATAGGCCTATTTCAGTTAATTGGCTTGAACAGTTGTATCATTCATGCACATACAGGATCATACAATTTATGAAAAGGGACCAAAATTTGCATCACATCAGAGAATTTGTAAGCGGAGGTTCTTAACTTGTTGAAAATGTCTATAAAATTCAGTATTTAAAAAGGTACTACTTGCAACCACCATCTCAACAATGATCATCATCCATATAAGTCCACAAAGTGACACCAACACCAACATCAATCCATCAGAAAAGCCCTCTAGGCCTAAAATGACCATCAATAAGAATCTAAACAACATTATTATATAATTCGATGTGTTTTAGGCATGTAGTTAAAGATATGATGTTGTTTTAAAGGAGATAAACTAAGAGTATTTCAAAAAGAAAAGTGTTTGAATTTCCAAATATAGTAAGTACATTGGTTCAAATGTTAAACATCAGCCAGAAGCTAGTGACATTAGGCCTCAAATCATTAAAACGTAGTAAAAAATGCATTACAATAGTCAAAATTTGTAAGGATAGCAGTCACATTTCAAGTTGGTTTCCAGAAATATTTTTGAAAGGACATTTAAATGTTCAAGATTGAAATGTTCCTAAAGGTAACTGTAAGTATAACTGTTTTCCTGTAACAGTTTTAAATTTTTTCATTTATAATAAGACGTAGTTCAACTTGTCAGTCAGTCGATTTAGATGTTAATTATTTATACAAAAGAGAGACAGAGAAAGAGTACATTAAACACTTTGAGCCAACCTGACATGACCTTCATAATAACAAACTATATTCATCAGACAATTATAAAAAACAACATCAGTTTCACTACACTTAGAACACTTACTGCACTGCAATATGTGCAGAAAATGCCTGAATGTTCAAATTGTTACCAAATATATAAGGGTTCCATGAAAAGAGAAGTGGATAACAGTTTTCAATGATAGTGATAAGAATTTCTGAAGTAATTATAGCATACTATGTAATTTTGTAAAATTACTGAAAATACTAAGATTAGTATGCAGTTTTGATTGGAAAAATTTGGTATCACTAACATATGAAAAAATACTTTGATTGAGAGTAAACCAATATAGACAATTGCCCACAGATATAGTGAACAAGTTCAAAGAATTGCAGTTCAACATATATGACAAAATTACCAACATCTCAGATCTGTAAAGAGCTACATGTTCATACATTTTCCAAAAGAAGATAACATATGTTCTTACAATAAGTAGTATAACAGTAATTATGTACAATCTGAGAAAGTTGTTTTAAGATGGTTCATAATGTGAAAACATATTGCAAAGTAATTCACAAATATCCAGTTGTTTGTAGATGTTTACAGAGTGAGTACTTGGTTGGCCAAAATCTAATATGCCGGAGAGCATGACAAATCTAACGAAAGTATGGAGAAGTGGAGTCATTGATAAAATAGTTGTAGGTAATTTTCTATACAACTTTAGCTTATTTACAAAGATTTGCAAAAAATGGTGCTGGTTACAGCTACATATTCATATATTAGTCCATAGTAAATAAACATGTGTAGTAATGGAGTGCTTAAGATGGTATACGACATGAAAAACATGAAAATACGATTGAAAACCGTCATTAATAATGAACAAGTTATGGAGATTTTGTCCACAATAAAAAGAGGTGCCAATGTTAATATAATACAAATTAGAGAAAGCAAGTCAAGCAAACAATTGGTTACTACAAAGTATCATTTCTGTTACTGTCCCAGAGTGTATGTATGTATGAAAAAGAAGAATTGTACAAAGAGCATGTTACACTGTGTAAAACATATCCTTGTACCAATATATGACCAGCAGACCTTACATGAATAATGATGTTTTGTGTTCACACTTTCATGAACACCAGACACAAAAAAAATAATTTATACTGGTAGCAAGAGTCTCATTGCATTAGTTAGATATGTGTACTTATATGCTATAGCTAATGTGGAATATGCATCACAGTAGTGTAGTCAAAACCGTTTCAAGATACAATCATCATTGCCTCAAATACATGCAGTGCACCAAAAAGAAAGACAGATGACTCACAGAACATATGGTATACAATTAATGCACCAACGCCTTTGAAAACTTTGAGCAAATACATATATGATGTTGTCAGCCATGATGCAGAAGCAGAATACACATGACCAATATAATGAGAGTTTGTTGAATAGAAAGAGGCGAAAACATGTACTAAAGTAAAGAAAACATAACTGGTCCAATGTGGGAATGTAGGCTTTTAGCATGCTGCATACATTTTGACAAAAGTCTAATGCATATGTCAGCTCTTTGCATCCTAGTGTGTGATGAAGAAAAAGAAGCCAAAGTAGAGCGACCTGTAGCTTTTGCAAGTAAAACGCTGAACAAAACTCAGAGGCATTACTGTGTCACTACAAGAGAACTGCTGGCAGTGATTGCGTTTGTGCAGCACTTTAGACATTACCTGCTTGGAAGATTATTCATGATATGGACAGACCATAGTGCTGTGAGATGGATGATGAGTTTAAAAAACCCTGTTGACCGGATGGCCAGATGGCTGGAGGTGTTGTTTCAATATGACTGAAATTTTTCACAGACCTGGAAAGAGGAATGGCAATGCAGACTCACTCTCCAGAGTGACATGTGACCCTGATGACTGTCAATGTTACGATGGCAATACCATTTTGGAAGAACTTCCATGTGGTGGATGTGATAAATGCAAAAAGAAACATGACCAACGGTCAGACTTTGCAGAGATCAATGATGTTGTGCCTGTGATGTCAAAGACTGTTTTTGCCAGTAAAACTTGAAGGCGACCCTGAGTGCCAGTGGCACAGTGGAACAAAAGAGTGGCAGTCCATATGGCCCCCAGTCAGCCAAAATGGAACGTAAAATTAACACAGCCGGACTCAACAGGCAGCTTCTTGCAAGGGGGTCATGCTCCACCAACTGCAAGCTACATGAGCATGATCTTCGGGCTCCTTTTCTGTGGCGTAATAGGCCTTAGAACTGTTGCTGTAAGCTGTGTATCTCAAGTTGTACCATTGACGGCAAAGCTGGTGACTAGAATTTTCAAGACTGTGCCACAAAGGGGCGACATGTGTGGCAAATCATTTGCTGGGGTCCAAGGTGAGCTATTAGGGAGCACATGCGCCAGTTCAGGCCACAATGATGTGTGCACAAAAGAGCCTGTATTGTCTTTGAACTTGAGCCATGTAAAGGGCAAGAAAGTGTCAAACAGTCCTAGCACTTCACCATCAAAAGTGCCATGTGACTGGTAACAAGGGTACTCAATAGGTGAAATAACTGACCTTCAAGGTCAGGACCAAGATTTGTCCATAATAACAAACTGGTTAAAGGAATCGGAGCAGCAACCCCCAAAACAGATTGTAACTGCTAAGAGCCCAACAGTTTGGCATTTGTGGTTGCTGTGAGACCAGCTTTTCCTGCAAGCTTGTCCTGTAAAAGCAGTGGGTAGGCAATGACAAAACTACAACAAAATGACAATTGTTAGTGCCAAAAACACTGCAGCCTCAGGGAAGGGGAGCCTACATAATTCTGTGACTGCAGGTCATCTGAGGTACAACAACACTGTTGAAAAAAAGCAGACTTTTTATTGATACAGGTTGACGGAGACTTCCACAACTGGGTTATGAAATGTACTAAATGTGGAGCCCACAAGTCACCCTCAAAGAAGTACAGAGCAAGCCTTGGTACCTACAGTGTTGGTGCACCAATGGGCAGAGTGGCTACAGATAAACTGGGCCCCCATTAGTGACAGGGGAACCATTATGTAACTTAAGCTTGTGACCAGTTTACCAAATGGACAAAAGCTTATGCTAACCCCAGATTTTAAGGCACACACAGTGGCAACAAAGCTTAAAGGAATCGGAACAGCAACCCCCAAAACAGGTTGTAACTGTTCAAAGAGGTATGTAAATTGCTGGAACAAAGAGGTATGTAAATTACTGGAAATCTACAAAACAAGGACATCACCTTTTCATCCCTGTTCAAATGGAATGGTAGAACACTTCAATAGAACACTGTTAGATATGATTTCCATTTATACAGAAGAGGACCAGAAAAACTCGGATACTTGCCCTTGCTTACTGCAGCTTATAGATGTTCGCAGCATGACAGCACCGGTTACACCCTGAATACGCTCATGTTTGGCCGAGAAATAACTTTACCAGTACAGTTGGCATTTGCTAGGCTCCCGAGAGCAAGAAACAATGCTGCCATGAAAGAAAGTGAATATGTAACAGCTTTAAGAGATCAGATGAAGTTTCCATGGCAATACGTGATAACCTCAACAAGGTTGTTCAAAGACAAAAAAGGGACCATGATACCTGAGTCTCCATGCATGTATATCATGTAGGTGATTATGTCTAATTCCTGGACAGCACTCCCAGAATAAGAGAAAGTCCATAGCTGAAATCAAGCAAGTGGTATGGCCCCTGTGTGGTGGTGAATCAATTAAGTGATCTCATCTATGAGGTTAGAGCAAAGCAGAAAGAAAAGACAAAAAGATTGCATGATGACAGGCTGAAGCCCTTTCTGTCTGAAGAAATACCAGACTGGGCTAGACAGTTCAGCTTTAATCTGAAGAAAAATAAGAAAAGTGGCTGTGCAGTAGGAAATGACACCCCAAATTCTGGTGTTTCAACCTCAGATTCAGGGGGGTCACATCTCGTCCCTGAAGATAGCATGGCTTGTGACCAAAATGAATATAAATGTAAAGAAATGGACAATGAGTATGCCAAAAAGCTGGGGGTAAGAAATTACAAAATTCCACAGCCATCCAGGAGAGGTAGGAGGGGAAAGAAGCCCCCAAATCGCTTTCCAGCCTGTGTGAGGAGGGTAGGATTTTAATTGGAAACTGCTTGCCCTGTCAGTGCTAAATGTTTTGATGTGGAGGTGTCCTTAGCACACACACTGGTCATCATGCGGCAGTCGTCTACAGCCAAAATAGGCTTCCAGATCACTTTCAATTAACCTGTTGGAGGAGGGTAGAACTTTTAATGGGAAACATATAGCACTGTCAGTAAAAGCCCCTTTGATGGGGAGGTGGCCTGAAGTCCACAAACTGATCATCTGTGTGGAGGTCATAAAGTGAAAGAATTTCTCCTCCACACAGTAACTGTCTGTTAGGAAAAGATGCCTGCCCTCCACACAGTGGTCAATTGGTTAGCAAAACAGAGATGCAATTATTAATGTAGTGCAATGGACCACAAATGGAGGGGATAGTAAAGCTTATTTTTATGTGTGGATTACGACAAGTTCACTGAACTGTGGGTAGAGTATTCAGTAGCATTTAACTTTTTTGATTTGTTTGTTCTCACATAAATTATGATGATGAGTTGAAAAGCTGTATGGTAGCAGCAGTGAGGGTCATGTGAACCCAATAGACTTGTACTGCCATGCAGGTAAGGTGCCTGGGACAGTTGATAATGCAATCTTTTTCCTTAATTTCATTTTGTTTTGTAAGTAAGCTATACCAATTTACCAGGCAAGATGCCTTGGTGTAAGTGCTAATTTTGTCAAACCTGAGATTGCAATGCAACCAGACATGTAACTTGAAAATTGCACAGCAGTGACTGACACTTGAGGTCAAGTCTTGGGCCAGTGATCCTAGATGTTAACCTATTCATGCCTGGGACAAGTTATTTTCTGTTTTCATATCACATCTTTATTCATATGCTTTGGGGACAAAGCAGGCAAAAGGGGAGCTGTGTTGCATGCCTACCTGTTAAGATATTGCAGTACTAGTCCATTTCCTATAAATTTGTCTTCATTTTAATTTCATTATGTGGGGTTCTGTGTACAGTTAGTAGGATAAAGGTTAGCAGAAGCATGTGGCTGAATGTTTTGAGCTGTCTATCATCGCATCAAAAGTTACTAAGAGCCCATCCAGGCTTCCACAGCAGCACAGCATACTGTGAAATGTAGTTAAAGCTGTATTGTCAACTGATGTTGAGACCCTCAATGGAAATAAAGTCATGTTTTTCTGACTTCAAGAAATTAATCATTGCATGTAGGTAAAACCAGCAATATATATAAAACATTATGTAAGAATCCTAAACGGCAGCATACGGTATACTGAACTTGTCTTGCTTCAGTTGGTCCTGTGATATTGTCTAATTTCTCAAGAGGGATCAACATAGGGTTGCCCTTCTTCTGCATACAATATGCATAAACCAACTAACTGTGCTGCTTTGCCTCCTTATATGCATGCAGCTGTGCCCATCTTACCACACCCCATCTAGCAGCATCCCTGCCTATCAGCCTGTGCTGCACCCATCAAACCAGCTTGTGTGATGTCCGTCTTACCACAACCCATCTTACCAGCATGCGTGATGCCCGTCAGCCGTAACCCATCTTACCAGCCTCTCATGCCCTGAGGCTACATCTACTGCCTAGGGCGTCTTGCTAGCAAAGTGCCGGGGCTTAGATTGTACTCTTATCTGGAGTCCCCAGGGGTTCCCATAAACCAAGGAGACACTACTTACTTTACAACCTTGCTATTTGCATTACCATTCTGTACAGGCTAACCTGATATTGAAACTTGCCTTTCCAAGCTAATTCTTGCCCTCTAGTAAGGAAAGTGGTAGAAATTGACTTAAAGTAAAGTGACAAAAATCCTCTCAATATGATACTCTTCAGTGTTATCATTGTGCATGTTAAAATACTAATACTTCAGAGCACAGTGACGTTTATAAGGCTCCAGCCCAAGGGGTGACCCATTATGTTTTCGGTATGTCTGGGCCTTCATGAATCTGTACATGGTTCCTTCTGTCTAACATTTCTTTGTGAACTCGACATGTCCAGAGCTCGTGCTCACCTGAAACATACATTTTTATCTATTTTATGCATTGGCACCATTTTTCCACTTGGTAACCTTGCCGACCATGACCAGATTGTCAAAGTCATAGGACTCATGTATATGCAATGGTGGAGCCATCAGCCCCATGTTATACATTGAAGCATCTCTTGTTCTTTTTTTAAATGATGAAAAAGGTTGGGTAGATAATAGTGGGTGTCGGTTCTTTTGATTTCGTTAGGATGCCTGTACAGTCCCACCAAAATAAAAGTTGTTTCAGATGTATTGATGTCTACATTTTTTTACAATTCATTTTTGAAAAAGTGACCGTAATGTAATCTGATGTCACTCTGTAATTCGTCATTTTTGAAATAAATAGAGCAGTCGTCACAGACAGACTGGATACTGCCCTGCTCAGATATACATTGGTCCCTGTATTGAGTAACCACTCCTGGGCAGCTCTAAGAATGTGATAACAAAGAGCAGATGGTCTATGAATGACGGCACAGTAATGGTATGAAGATTTTGTCTGGAGACACACAAGTGGATTTCAGCCAACAAAGATCACCTTAAAATCGGTTATATCTAGTTTCATCACAAATTCCTGCTTCCATGTCCATATACACATCAGAAACCGTTTTAGTGCCAACTTTGAAAGACATCCGTTTAAAAGTGTAGTAGAAGTAGCATAAACAACTTTCTGTCTGCACACGGATGTAGACAGGCAGCCATGAAAAATCGCATTGCAATAAAATATGTTCAGTTACGTCTAAAATTTTGCTTCCATGCCTATCTACAGATCATGTGTAGTTACTCTACCAATAAAGAAATCAATGCAAAAATAAAGGACGAGTTGAACACAATTATTGTGTCCATTGGGAAGCGAATGCCAAAAAATGTGGTGTCTAAAGATAACTACATAGTTTATTGTATCTGGAATTCCTGCTTTTATGCACATCTATCCATCCTTTCTAGTTACTTCTTCAGGTTTTATGGAAACGAAGATTGATCTGCTGTTGGTCATATCTACTCTCATCTCAAACTCCTGCCTTTATGCATATCTACATAGGTTTTAGTTGTTGTGGCTGGTTTGAAAGAAACTCATCCAAAATTGTAAGAGGAGTTCCGTACACAAAATGTTTACAAATGTACAAAGGGGCGGAAGGACAGAACAGGGTCATTCCAGAATAGCCTCAAATTTCCAGTGTGGAAATAGATACACCATGCCCACTAATTTGGAAGTTTATATGGGGCTGTAGAAAATTTAAATCATACCCATCAAATACTCTTCAGCAAACATCAGCATTGCAGCCAACTTCTTCTAAGATACAAGGCTATCACGTCACACTCACTCACAAGCCAGATAATACAAATATAATTTTCAACATCTGGGAACATAACGCATCAAAGTGTGGGAAGAAGAGCCATTGGCTAGCCGTTAATTGCCCAAATAATTCGTGATGAAAGACGGGCACAGACATCCATCCATCCTTCCACAAATGTACACTTGACTGGAAAGGTCACCATGATATGTACAGTAATTTTGTAAAGCGATGGTACTACATTTAATACGTGATATTGTGTTTGCCTCACAGTTGCCACACTTGGTTATGATTGTCCAGTTGCTTGTGATGACATAATACAATGGAGGACAGCGTGTAAACAGGCTTTATTTTTTTTCACCATAAACACTACGAATCCCTGTAGGCCTCCAAAAACACATATGCCATTTTAAAGAAATGATTCCTTCCTTGTGATCAAAACATGACGAAATGTAGTCTTCCTGCAATCTGTACCTTTGGCCATATGGCCCTAGAATATTCACCTTCCATATGCCTCTCAACCATATTTAATTGTCTGTCACTAAATACTAACTACGATTATGGAAAACGACTGTGAAGGTAAAGTACCCATATATATGTATATAACGCAAGGAACATTTTTATGTAGTAAAGAACTTTTATTCAGAACAATCTACAATGCAGCGAAACTAACTACAACATTTTTCGTTGCAGTCAGCTGGTGTTTCAAGTAACTATTACCACTTCAATGATAAATGTGGCAAAATCTTGATTAACATAATGCCACCCTTCGTCATGGTTGACACTTACTGTCCTTACTTATCGATAAAGTTTAGCAAGCCTGTTGGACGATTTCCTAAAACATGTAGATATGCATTCTACAGCGACACTCTAGTGGCGAGGGTGGATCTATCAACTGCTTCAAAGGCAAGAAGGGCAGCATGTGCCAGGTTTTTTTATTGGTCTTTGTCCAGGGGGGCAAATTGGCCAGGCACATTGGGTACCCTTACAGTCCGGACGTCCTGAAACATTAAGAAACGATGATAATGACACTAACATTTTAGCCTTTGATTGCTAAATACGTATTGCTATATTGATGACCTATTGGTAATAGGTACTGACACAACAGGGTAAAAGGAGTGCAGAGTTTGATTAGGGGATCACTAGTACTGATACAGTAGACGCCTTGTAGGTTATTGAGACTTATGCACATAAGTAGGTGCATTTGTCTGTTTACAAAATATGCTTTGTGTTATACAACCAAAATAATGATACCTTTTATACCTTTATAGACGATTTTAAAACTTAAAGTGAAATAGAAATTTCCACCAGTTTTCTATACTTTCTATAGATGAATCAACGCGATGTCAAAAAAATTACGTGAAATGACTATGTGCCAAGTTCGATTGTAGTTTTCTGTGTTCACATTTGACAGAGACGAAAGTTCCCTGGCATGCCTCACGTTAATTAAGCGTATTTTTTAAGTGGTTGTCATTTACAATTTTTAGGTTTTCTGTCGTTCTGGGGCATACGAAACTTCTCTCCTTAATATAATTTTTAAAAAATCTTTGAATGCTTTTGGATCATGTTCATTAATTATGATGATAGGGAAGCTTCATGTTCAAGAAATGTTGGACTTCATGTGGATATATATATGCACATATTTTCAGATTGAATCAGATTAGGTCTACCATAGTCACTGTTTTCTTGATTGAGGATAATACAAAGGTATTAATAATTGTTATGGATGTAATTATTCGCAATCAGCAGAATTGATAAAAATGAAGATATTGTACTTTTGGAACAAGGTCAAACTAATCAATAGATTCACATGTTTTATTCACATATATGTACATCTTGAGTGTACCTTTCAGAGCCCACTAGCATTCTCCCAAGGAGGCCAGCATATATCAAGATAACATTAACATCCAGTGTGCATTTCTGTTGGATATGGGGTGGGGATTGAAAAGGGTAGCTTTGCAGATCAAACAAGAGCAGCACAGTGGACATCAGGTTAGTCAATTAGGGCCCCGTATTGCATATGTGGGAGCCCTATAGTAATAAACCAGTCCGTCTCTCTATCTGTCCATCCGTTTTTCGTTTCTGCACAATAAGTTTCCGCGTTATTATTCAATTGCCTTCAAAGGTGGTCAAAGTGTGCATCCAGGTCAAACCTTGGCTGGGATGGTTTATAGGTGACCTTGAATTCAAAATCAAGGTCACAGGGGCTTACAACTAAAATGGAATTTTATGCAATATCTCCAGAACAATTCAACGCAAGTTCATCAAGCTTAGTCACAAAATGCATGCATATAGGTCTTTGCTACATAATGCCTTTTTGTGATCTTAAGGTCAAAGGTCAGCGTTACAGGGGCATAGCAATGTAAATATAATGTTGTTCAATATCTCTAAAAGTGTTTGGTAGAAGGTCATTACATTTAGACATATTATGTATCTAGAGGAAAGTTCACTTTTGACTTGTCACAAATGATCTGGAGGTCGATGGTCAAGGTCACAGGACTGTTTAAAATATGCTCTATGCAGTGTATAGAACGATGTGAGAGAAATTAATCACATTTGATTTAAACATGGATCGAGGTGAGACGTTAGTGATGAATGCTTATGGGTGACATTGAGGTCAAAGGTTAAGGTCATGAGGCCAATGCAAAGAAAATTAGATGGGTTTTTGTGCTATATCTGCTAAAGTATAAGACAGAAATTCGACAGTGTCCTTGACATCCCGGAAAAGTCACATGACTATAAAAAATACGATGCTTGCGGGACCCTTGATGACCTGGTTCTAGTTTTAAAGACGAGCAAAAGTTGAACGTACTCGAGGTAAAAAAGAAAAGTTTAACTGAGATTAAATGTCTTTTTGTGCTGTGAAGTGTTAAGATTTTCCAAATAAAATTTGGCGAAAAGATTCCAACTTATAGTGTCATCATAAGCAGATGACATTTTGATAATTGGCTAGTTAATGGTGGAGACCTACTAACTCTTGCAGCTATCCTTCCCGCAGCACCAGTGTAAAAGCAATAGATGAGGAAATGTCCGATGTCTCTTGATCATACTGTTTTATTAGTGTTGCGATTTTACTTTCTGATTTTGATTTGTATATAACACATTATTTTGTCATGATAATCAAAAGATGATATTTTTACTCAAATACATTTAGGTCTATTAAAAACTTCCCATTTGTATGAAGTGTTCGAAAGTAAATAATGAAGTGGCTGGTCTCTGCAGTAAACCAAATGAGATATCGTTACTGCGATACACTAATCGTAATTAAAATGATACTTTAAAAAGAAAAAAATCTAATTGGATGAAAGTGATATATAAGCAATTCAATTTAATTTGGGCTGTTGTATTTTTACCACCAAGCTCATCAGCAGACAGGTGACAAAATCATTCAATGATTCCATCATGGCATAAATGCTAGGGTAAAATTAAATCTATTCGCTTTGAAATTCAATTTTTTTGTCTAAGAGATTGAGGCATACAATACTGAATACCATTCAGAAAACTGACACCAAGCTTTACGAATATTAAGACTTTTATCCTGGTAGCAAAAGTACATCAGCCACACTATAACTGTTTTCTCCCACAACACAGGGCCCGTGGTGTTGTTTACAAGGCTCGCTTTCATCCTGGTTCGCCGCCACCAGTGCGTGCGATGGGTCAATACTGACAATAGATTCACTTACCTTCACAAGTTGAGGCAGCATGGAAACTTATACAAAAACAACACAACACAAACAAACAAACAGAAACACATACACACAGAGCAAGTGAATACATATCATGAAATGAGACACAGAAAAGCAGTGTGTATTAACTTACGTTTTTCGGGGCACGTAGGGCAGCATTTACCTGGTTTTACGGTTGGTGCGACCCCATCGGGGCATCGGGGCGAAGCACATTGGACACCCTTACAATGGTCTGGATGTTCGCCAACTGCCATATCAAATTGAGTTTAAAAGAAAGAGTCCAAATATTTTTTTTCAAACCAGCATTTGACATAAACAGCGAAGAATTACGTTCTTGCCTTTCTTACTTGGCTTATGGAATCTTGGAACTTGCAGAATGAATATATTTACCAGTGTATATTCTTGCAAAATATGTACATTTGCGGCATATCAGATTATATCAATATATAAGGTCTATTTCATACACAAGGACGTATGGGTTGTTACGTTAACCCATTAATATCTGATCTGTTTTCATGTTTCTTTTCAATCATAAATGAACTGTTGTTACGTTTTATTATCAGTGTGTATGTTGGTACGGGTGGGTTGAATTTATGATTTTTTTTTCTCGCAAAAATCTGTACGTATACATCATTACTAAGTGTGAAAAGTATGTACCATCCGTGTTTGTCCTCCTGTTTATTCAACGGGTTTTGTAATTATGAAAACATTGGTTTCACTATACACAGCCACGCAAGCGAAACTGCTTACATTCTATGTGCAGATCAGACAATACATTACAAATCTTAGCCTCAAAAAGTTTTTTATAGATATATTTACAAATTTTAAGGAATATTTACTCAGCTGATATGAGTCATATTGTTATAACGAATTTTAGGCCTATTGTGCTGTACTTTCAAGTGAGAAAGGAACATGGAAGAACTTAACCATGTTTCATAATAAATATATCAGTATCAAATTTAGTTGTCCTGTGTTCACGTGGAGACCTTGTTTTGGTGTTTAAATTCAAATTTTGACGTGGCGCAATTCTAATGTAAATATAGGCCTAGTAGTCTGACTTAAAATTCTTAATTGTCCTGTCATTGTTTGGATGATGTCTGTGAAGTATGGTCAGGTAATTACCTTTTATAACTGTACATTAACATTAAGGGCTAAATTTGTTTTAGGCCTACTTTAAATGAATGTGAGTGTTTTCCAAAGTGGGGGGATTGGGATCCCGTAAAACTAGTTTAACCCACTGGCGATATGTTGGTGACCTGTTCCAAGTCGGGAAGAAGATACTCTCATTCATTTAAATTTCATTACTGTTGGTCATGGATCCTTCCAACGATGAACACTAGCATGTCTTACTATTTCGTAAATGATGCTGAATCTGACAAGGTTAAACTAGTTTGGTCTCAACCATAGGAGCTCCATGTGACGACGTTGTGATTTTAGGCCCATCCGCCACCATCTTATCAGCACAAACAATTGACTGCACAGAAGAATACACAATATTCTGTTGTAGATATGGCCCTACGTTGGTCTTTGAACACATAGATGTTTCAGGTCCAACCTCTTTACCACCCCCCACCCCCGCGTATAGGCCTATTATTAGCAAGGAAGCTTGATTGACTGAACGTCACGAGTAGGTGTGGGGGCATATGGAGTCTCGTGGGCTTTTGATGAAGATTTTATAAAGCCTACTCAAAATTGTGAAATACATCTGAAATAACAGTTAAAAACATGTTGGCACTTTGCCAACCTGTTAGATTCAAAATGGCTGCCATTTTCCAATATGGCTGCCAAATTTCTAATTTTTGTCCAATTACAGGTCCCTTAAAGGTCCTTGCAGGATTAAGCACCTTATTTTGGGTACTTATTTTCACAACTCCCGGCTATAAAGTTGGATTTTTATCTTCAAATTGAATCTTAGTCAAGTTAGGCTCATATTTGTCTTAAAAGTATCAAAACAGTGGCAGTCTGCCATAGCAGTTGGCTTGTTCATTTGGACGATGAAGATGAAAGCAGTTCAGCATAATTCCAGAGTCATCAGTATGTTCAATTTTACTACTTTTGGTACTTCATCCAAAATCTATTATTTATGCCAGTTGAGCAAGAAGTTCACCAAGATCAAACTGTAGTACACAGGTAATATGTGAACTGTTCTACATGTGCTGTACATGGCAATGACCAGCTAGTAGGATAAGCTGAGATGCACCTTGCATTATTATTAGGTGGGATGAATGTACTGGGTTGAGGGTGGGGGAAACCTTATGACCAAATTTAGTGAATTTCATGTTCTGAACAAATAAATTCTGACCACAAAAGTTTCCATTCTGTTAGATACTGCCCAGATTTGATATTTTTCTAGTGGCTTACTTGGGTGTTTAACCAACTCTGGCTGAGAATAGGCTAATAGAGTTGGTATGTTTTTACATTCGGCACATAAAGTGCTCGAGGTTATTGTCATGCCCTACATCGTCAGTCCATAGGTTCACCCGTCTTGTCAATTTTACCTTGATATTTCAAAAAAATATTCACCATACTTGAACCAAATTTTTATCGGAGATGCAACTTGTAATGGACCAGTTTGCTATTGAAAACTAGCATCCTCTTATTATTTTTAAACTTTTAATCAAGCTTTGTAAGAATATATTTAAAGGCCGTCTGAGTGGCGCACAAGGGGACGATGTTACCATATTATCTCCAAAAATATTCACCACAGCTTTACTAAACATTTGTCACAGAAGAACCTTATGATGGACGAGGTGCCTAACGAAAACAGGCTTCCCCTGATTAATTTTAACTTTTAATGAAACTTTTAAAGTAATTATTTGAAAGCCGTCTGAGTGCCGTCAACCCTGACGATGCTACCGCGATATCTCAAACAATTTTCATTGCACCTTTACCAAATTTTTGTCAGAGGTGCATCTTCTAATGGATCAGGTTCCTATTAAAAACTAGCATCCTCTTGCTATTTATAAACTTTGTATGAAACTTTAAAGTATTTATATCAAGGCCGTCTGAGTGGCGCACAAGTGGAAAATGTTACCATAATATCTCAACAAGGATCTATCGCAGCTTCATCAAATTTTCATCAGAGATTGCTAAAAATAATGATAAATTGAATATTCACAGAAAAAATTGATGGTGATAGGTTTGGGGAGAGAAGAAAATGAATGTATGTTTAGTTCTATGGTTGAATTTTTAATCATTGACCGAGAACGTGAAATGAATCAAGGCAGATTCAGATAATGTACAAAACCAGTGTATTCATGAACAATATAATTTTCTGTTGTCAATAAAAAAAATATAAAAAAGAAGCAGATTTCATTAGAGATGCACATTATAAAGGACTATGTTCCTATTGAAAACCAGCTTCCTCTCATTATTTTGAAACTTGTTACAAAACTTTTGAAGTATTTATTTGACGCCCTCTGATCATGATTCAGATTCAGATTCAGATTCTTTTATTCAACAATAAATTCAATACATTTCAATTGTTAGGTAATAATGACAGAAATATATATATAAACAAATGCAAAACAAAAAATAGGAGAAATAGTACATTATTACCACAGAGATCAGATAGTCAGGATGACCCAGCTAAAGATGAAAACAACCGCTCTAGCATGGGCCACCTAAATAAATTTTCTTGGTAAGCTAACACCTTGCTTCAGAACAAAGCACCACATATGTGTTAGGACAGTTGAACTGACTGAGACAAAAATAACATAATTACATACAAATATACTTTATGAATCCTCATTACATACAAAGCAATTTGGAATAGTACAGGTTTCAGAGTATTGGATTATTGGAGAGTATTTTAACACACACACACACACACACACACACATATATATATATATATATATATATATATATATATATATATATATATATATATAGAGAGAGAGAGAGAGAGAGAGAGAGAGAGAGAGAGAGAGAGAGAGAGAGAGAGAGAGAGAGAGAGAGAGAGAGAGACGTGGACAATGTTACCATAATATCTCAAAAAGGATTCATCACAGCTTCATTAACTTTTTGGTGCAGTTATACCGTTTTATGATACCTGCAAAGTCTCAACAACAAAAAATGGAGAATTGGGGAAAAAACCGTTGTGGGCGCCGAGGGTAATCCTTATCTGAACCCTATTTTCTTATTATGAGGTGGGCACTAAACACCTATTTCATGCTTTGAAAAGCTGTAAATTCATGGGGCATGTTATCTCTGTTTAGCTCTCATCTATAATTGTTATTCAAAATGTTTTCTGTGGACAAAAGTTAATTGAAGACATGAAAGGAGATGACATTCTATATAGTTGGCCACTTTTAGGGCAATTGAAGGACTAAACCCCAGAATTAATGGGGTTAATCAAGAATATCTAGAGGCCTTGCTACAGTCATTGTGCAAAAAAGTCTTTGCAAATAGATGTACTTGGATTATGGCAAGAATGTGTTCAGTCTTTCAATATAAATGAAGACATCGGCAAGTAATCTAAAAGCACTTGGGACACTATTTCTCCAAGCAGTTAGATCTTGCAGATCCACCCATCAGCATGCCAGCACCATGCATTAGTCCTGGACCACCACTTTAGCTACTATACAGGGAATCATTCAGTCAGCACACCAATACTACCATACAGACCTGCAAAATACACTCAAACAACGGGTAAGTTATAATGGGGAACAATGATTTGAACTGATGATCTTGGATCAGATGAGGAAAAAGCATTGATCTAGACTAAAATGGTAATGAGAGATATTGTTAAATATCAACAAGTTTTGATGCATAGATTATATGCATGCATTTTTTAGCATATCAGCCATCTTGAAATTTGGTCGGTAACAACTGGTGGTAAGTTTTAAAATTGAAAATCATGACACAATGTTGTTACATGGTTCATGACACAATGTTGTTACATGGTTGGAGTATGATATGTAACTCTCAGATAATGTTAGCTGGAGAATATTGTTTCTTAATATAAAATGACATAGTGACTTGTGTGTGGGGGGGGGGGGGGGTGGCGGTGGGGCAGCCATTTTGAGGAAATTGTGGCTATCTTGAATTGTGATAACTATAGTGCTATACATACCCTTATTGATGCCAGTAACAACCAAAATAAAGGCCAAATTTAAATCAACTATTTTAACGCTAAACATTTATAAGAAACATGGAAAACGTAGATAAAATTTTTCAGATATTTTAAATTTTGGTGTCTAATAACTTTCATGTTTAAGGTAAAAGACATGAATAATGTTCCTGGATGACAAAAGGATAAAATTTGATTCTTAGATCTATTAAATCGAACATTTTGGACACATTATGTAACATAAAATATCATTATGTTTGGAGTTTGGCGGCCATTTTGGAAAATGGCAGCCATTTTGAATCTAACAGGTTGGCAAAGTGCCACCATGGTTTTTTATGTTCTTTAGGGTATAAATAACATTTCTGAGTAGGTGGCATAAAATCTTCATCAAAATCCCACGGGACTGAAAATCATGATATATGCTCCCACACAAGAGCACCTGTGTTGAAAACTGTTGTCCACTTCTCTTTTCATGGAACTTTTATATATTTGGTAACAATTTGAACCTTCAGGCATTTTCTGTCCATATTGCAGTGCAGTAAGTGTTCCAAGTGTACTGAGACTGATGTTGTTTTTTGTAATTGTCTAATGAATATAGTTTGTTATTGTTAAGGTAAGGTCATGTCAAGTTGGCTCAAAGTGTTTAATGTAGGCTACTCTCTCTCTCTCTCTCTCTCTCTCTCTCTCTCTCTCTCTCTTGTATAAATAATTAGCATCTAAATCAGCTAACTGACAAGTTGAACTATGTCTGATTATCAATGAAAAAATTGAAAACTTTTACAGGAAAACAGTTATACTTACAGTAACCTTGCTTTAGGAATTTCAGCATGGTTCTCTCTCTCTCTCTTTTTTCATAAAGCCTAATTCTTTCTCTGATAAAGGTACTTAGAATTTTACAATAATTAGGACTGTTTCACATGACCTTTTGGACTTTATAGAACCATGAGTTAGATGTACAATATGTTTGACTGAATTGCAGATGACTTAAAATGGCGTAGGCCTACTACATTTTTTTAATTCTAAATTATTACCTTGATAAATGACTTACTAGATGACTTGTGGGATTCTATGCTTTCTTGAACATTTAAATTTCCTTTCAAAAATACTTCTGGAAACCATACTTGAAATGTGACTACTATGCTTACAAATTTTGTAATGCAATTTTTGACTACGTTTTTATGGTTTGAGACTAGATGTCACTTGCTCCTGGCTAATGTTTAACATTTGAACCAATGTACTCACCATATTTGCACATTCAATCACTTTTCTTTTTGAAATACTCCTAGTTTATCTCCTTTAAAACAACATCATGCCTTTAACTACATGCCTAAAACACATCGAATTCTATAATCATGTTTGGATTCTCGTTGATGGTCATTTAGGCCTAGGGGGCTTTTCTGATGGATTGATGTTGGTATTAGTGTTATTTTGTGGACTTGTATGGATGATGATCATTGTTGAGATGGTGGTTGCAAGTACTACCTTTTTTAATACTGAATTTTATTTACATTTTCCACAAATAAGGAACCTGCGCTTGCAAATTCTCTGATGTGCTGCAAATTTTGGTCCATGTTCATAAATTGCATGGTCCTATATGCACATGAATGAAGCACCTGTTCAAGCCAACTTACTGAAACAGGCCTATAATTTTAGACAAAAATTTTTGCATTCTGTCATGCTAAAACTAGAAATGGCTTTTTCGAACCTATGGACCTTTGCACATACGTTTTGGTCTCTTTTGGGTAAATACGAACTATAAATTTATGTGTTTCAGCTATATATACCAAGGAACATTGCCTTTGGTCGGAATTGACTTGGATTTGTTTCATCGGGACTACGGTTTGGATATGGTAGTGACAATGTCTAATTTAAAAATTGAACAGTTTAATCTCTTTTGTTTATCATGCAGGGACACAATTGTACAGGTACAACACTAAGTACACAGTAGCCGACACTCTGTATGGTGTTATAAGGGCTATTAGGGCTATTATTCTTATCTGTTACCGCCCCGCTAGACGGGCGCCCTCAGATTTTCTCGTCACCGAGGAGACAGAATGATACTGTCTACAACACGCAGCAACTGGACGAATATACGCAGAACTCGGAGCATGTTTGAAAAAACACAAAGTTACGAAAAATCGACAAATTAATTGTACACTTTGTATACATATGTGGTACTTCTTGCAATGTTCAACCCATTACAACAGGACATTCCTCAAAGATCAATCCTGTGACCTGTTTTTAATACCTGATGCAAAAAAGATATTAACTTAGTCACATCTAAATTTAAGTCCATTCTATGTTCCAATGACACAACTCTGATAGATTCCTTGTGTTTTTTACCTTGTTTCTAATGACTTTTCTAAGCCTATATATATGTATATATATATATACATATATATATATATATATATATATATATATATATATACATATATATATATATATATATATAATGCGTGTGTATATGTATTTCGCAAATATGGTCAACAGTTGGTTGGTAACAAACAAACTTTCACTTTACATAACCAAACTAAATATGTTTTATTCCATTTCCCAACAAGTCAAGGATGTTATCCAGGACAAACACCAAAAAAAGAGCATCAGATATCACATTCTTCGTCGTTACAAAACATTCCTCTACGTTATCCAGGACCAACACCAAAAAAGAGCATCAGATATCACATTCTTCGTCGTTACAAAACATTCCTCTTTGTGTAAAGGACGTGACTCATGCGTACAGTGTACTAGTTTCGTAAACTGTATAAAATTGCACCATATAAAAGATTACTAAACTGTGTGTAACATACCGCAACAAGGTGGCGCAGCAATAATAGGTATTAAATCCTTCGTTGGGATCGTCTTGTCATAATTTTCCGTGATATTCATTTGTCAGTAAACTTACACATACAAACGGACACAATTGAGGATTTTCGCCACAACTGAAGATACTACGCGCATTTGGCTTCTGAGGTCCATATCATAGAGAAGACGCTTTTGCTCGAGTAAGCCTGGTTGACTTTACTTTAACACAGACAACTGCCCTACAAAGTCTTACAAGCTGACTTAACATGAATTGCGTAACTGAACGAGCCAGGTAAAGCGGAATCAACAGCCGATATATTTATTTCATTAAAACGGCAACATATACCCACCATTTAAAAAAAAGTTCCGTTAAGCTTGCTTACGTTAGAAAACTTATGCCAGAACTTTCTCCTTCGTTCCTTCCACATTGCACACACACATATGAATGACTATGCTGGACACTCTGTACTACAGCATCACTGAGAACAGTTCTGATGTGTCAGTTGTAACCATGTGCTGTTTTTTGAGGTGTCACAAGGTAGCCAAGCCGTTTGACTGCACGGCTTTTATAACCTAGTTATCACCTACTTGCGCATATTGTCAGTGAAAACCATTATTCTCTTAGAACAATTAGAATTTATTGTCTTGCCTCCACTGCCGCTACCACTACCGAGTTTTTAAGGCACATGATTTGATTGTATTTCCCAGAATTATAAATTTCAGATCCAGGTGTAGTGAACACTAACTAGGCTTTTGTCCTCTAAAATTTGTATAGATACATCGTTTGTGAGTGGACAAGTTGCGATGAAGTTCATGCACAGATATCAATAGAAAGCCAGGAACATCAGTGTATACCTAATTTTGGGTAAGTGTATGTCACTTTCAGGGAATATTTAGACTAGATGACTAATTAGTATTCTGAATGGTAATACGAAATACCTGGAAAAAACATTATCCGTGCAACCAATGTGTTTATTTTGTTGAGCTGCGCATGAACACGTGTTAATCCTGTAAACGTATTTGGTCTATGAATTGATA
The DNA here is from genome assembly GCA_964020975.1 of Hermodice carunculata. NCBI lineage: Eukaryota > Metazoa > Annelida > Polychaeta > Eunicida > Amphinomidae > Hermodice > Hermodice carunculata. Next base: position 109,225,845 of record OZ026614.1, on the reverse strand, counting down.
ATCACTTTGTTTAACCAACTTTTGATGAGTATAACGCTTATGGAGGGATCATTCTAAGCTAATGATTGATATGGATTGAATATTTCACATGAATGGATATGAGCGCTATGGTTATACCCAGTGCAGGTATTGAAATTTGTTCACAACTCGTCTTATTCTGAACAAAATTAAGAAACTCCAGGTTTCGCTTCACAGAAGTGACGGTAAAGTTCCGGTTGTATTACAGTAAAAGTTATGAGAATATCAACAGTTTTTACTCACAATTTACGTCCCAGGTAAGAAAACTTCAGACACACTATTATTTTCAGTTGAAAGGTTACTCCATGTTGAAATTAAAAACATGGTTATGTGAGAAATGTTGATCTGTGTACTTTTTCAAAACTTTATTTACTTGATTTTTATCATTCAATTAGTTGCCTGAAATGTGCTAGGAAACTTAGCATCATTAACATGTATATTCCTATGATCCCAATGATTCACACTCGGAGTGAAAGGCTTGAAGTTTTGCCGGCTGTTGGCGAGTATTGGCCACAAATTGTTTGTCAGGGTAACCTTGACCTGAACTGCTGACTTTTATAGCAAACTAAATAAAATCTATATGGATTACAATGATGGATTCGGTGTTGCCTCGCACAACAATGGTAAGGTTACGAAGACGCAAATTACGATGGAAAGTATCGAGAATACATAATCTTAGACCAGCTGACTGGAATACTCCTGTACGAACTGGGATCCGAAGGAAGTATTATGAAAGTAAGCAATTTGGGATATATAATAAATAACATTTTGCGCGAGCTGCGACTTTGAACTCAATTAACTGAATTTATATTTACACATTTAAAAAGAGCAAAGACACTTACTGATGACATACAAAGTAATATAAATCAGTGACGAAACTATTATATCACAAGCAGTTTTTTGTGCAACTTGAATCGTAAGACGCATGTCAAATGCATTATTTGCACGAGGAGAAGAATTAATATCAGCCACAGGCTAGTTTTCCGATCCTTGTTAAACAAATTAAGGATATTAACGGCCAGCGGACAGTTAAGATGCGAATGCTACTTAATTACCAAAATGGCTTTTTATCTGTCGTTGCAGGTTAAGGAGTCCATCCGTAAAGATCTTAAGTATGTTCATGGTGAACATTTTCTTCAAAATCCCCATGGACATAACCATTAAAATGTAGATTTTGCGTCAATAAAGGCTTGCGTACCTGTTGGCGATGCACACAGGCATACGCCTATCAGCACCGGAATAACAACAAAAGTATGCATCTTTTTCCTGCGACCACTGGATGATGAAAACGAAGTGTCGTCGAGTTCCGAAAGCTTCCAAGTCCAGATCTAATAGGGCTGCTTTATACTTTTCACGGAAAGAGAAAGGGCGTATATCGTGAAATAGAGCAAAAAGAAACGAAAAACGTCAAAAGATTTGGGACCATTCATTTTCACCCATTGTAGGAAACAAGAAGAATGTACTTTTGCACTTCGCTTATGTTTACATTTAACAAAAGCATATTTCTACTTGATTATTGTAAAAAGAAAAAAAAACGTACAGTAAACTTAATGTTAATTATGATGCAATTTATTTCCCCAATCTCGATCTATACTGCCTCACCACTTTTATGCCCATGTACCTGCTTGGATGTTTGTCAAATACTTGAGTAGCCTATCCATAATTTCGCTCACACCTAAGTGTTAGCACTTATGACATGTAGGGCTATTTATATTTCACCAGTGACACACATTTATATTATAAATAAGGCTGCCTTAAAAACGCAATGTCAATGAATTGCATGCCAGAGCGAGAAAACAGAAAAGTAAACGAGCTATGTTAGTCATGAGTACATTTATCTGAGCCAGACAATATGCATAAACATGTAGGAATACTGGCAGCGTAGTGGAAGAGAGTTCGAATCTAGTGGTCGTCCTTTTTTCCATTATAGGGCCTATACTTATTTTTTTAATCTGAAGGTGATATATATATATATATATATATATATATATATATATATATATATATATATATATATATATATATATATATATATATATATATATATATATATATATCACATTAAGATAAAAAATATTTTTTCCAAGAAATAAAACAAGTTTAAACCAACATTAAAAAAACTAAACGTGTAAAGATAGTTTTGCATATATAATTTTGGGGGGACCCACAAGCCCAGCTTGGGTTTTTTAATCCCTCCTCACAGTTTAACTAAGTTTATTTATATGTTATTGTTTCCTTATTATCAATTTTCCATTACAATTGCATATATATACTAAATGTGACAATAAGGAATACCAAAATACTGAATAAGGTGCGTATTTATTACAATATACGAATATATATATATATATACATATATATATTTATTTATTTATTTGCTTGTATTTTTAAAGCACTCTGAACGTACATGTATATATGTAAATACCACAAGACTTCAACCAGTGTAAGACGAAGATGGATGCTATTTACACAGATGTACTGTGTTTGTGAATAAAAACGTTTTTTAAAAGAAACCATGATAATAATAATAATAATAATAATAATAATAATAATAATAATAATAATAATAATAATAATAATAATAATAATAATAATAATAATAATAATAATAATAATAATGTGGCTTTTGTGCTGCGGTCCTGTGTGACACAGGTGGCCTAGGGAAAAAAGGTTGATGAGGCGGAGGAAACCATGGGCATCCTGATCAGCTTGTTTCATATTAGAAGACGCATGATCGTTATTGTGATGAGAGTATCTTGGATTTCAGACTGAAAATGTGTGAAAACCATTTGCAACTCCAATCTAAAGACAGAAGTAAACATTTTCGCCAGAATTGTCGGCATAACGTGCCACAGTGACTGGGCTGCAGCTTTATTTTAAGCTCGTGATGGATCTCTTCACCTCAACTTAACCAGTGGTGGGGGCTACCGTGGAAACCGCCTGCACCATATATGATTAAAATGCAAAGCGATTTAATAAACGTTTGAATGAGACGTATTTAAGCCTATTCAGGTGGCCCAGTTGCCTGAAGATACACATCTGCAAATTTGTTAAATCTACTTTTTTTTAATTTTTTTTTTTATATATAATGCTTACACTACTACTACTACTACTACTACTACTACTACTACTACTACTACTACTACTACTACTACTACTACTACTACTACTACTACTACTACTACTACTACTACTACTACTACTACTACTACTAAAACGATAATGAATATGATGATAAAAATTTATTGCACACACATCCTTTGGGGGAAATAAAATACAGGAAATAGAGATAAAAAATATAATAAGGATGACAGTCATTTTGTTGAAGGTCCGCTCTCCATAGTATAATATATTTCTTGTGTGATGGTAGATTATTTATATGTAAATAAATAAATAATTGTAATAAATAAATAAATAAATTAATTAATAAATAAAGAAAATAAATAACTAAAAAGATAGATAAATAAATAAATAAACAATGGAAGCCAAGAAAAGACCAAAATCTTTATGTATTCTAACGCATGCTGATTCGAACGCGCCACCCATACTTCTAACATACACCGTCCTAGCCATTATGTCACATTGCTGACTGGCCCTTAAACAATATATAAGAGTGAGTATTCATAAGCAATGAGTGTTGTTTGCCACGCACATGAATTTGCTTTTCAAATACAGCAGTCATAAAGAATTTCTTCTTTATATATTATTACTCATCGATTTGATCATCAGTGACAATACTATATCTTTATTGGTCTATAATCACCGAATGGTTACAGCATTTTTTTCTGTTGTTCTAAAATACGACAACAGCAAATTACATGTAGCCTGCAATGCATGGTCCTGCCCTTATTGAACTTTGGGCTTTCGTTTTTCAACCAACCTCGGGGCTTTTCACACTTTTTTGCTCTTTGGGAAAGCTACGACGCAGCCCTAACATAAAATTTAGATTCTGAGACAAAAAAAAAAATAGATTTTACAAATTTGCAGATGTGTATCTTCAGGCAACTGGGCCACCTGAATAGGCTTAAATACGTCTCATTCAAACGTTTATTAAATCGCTTTGCATTTTTCTCATATATGGTGTAGGCGGTTTCCACGGTAGCCCCCACGACTGGTTAAGTTGAGGTGAAGAGATCTATCACGAGCTTAAAATAAAGCTGCAGCCCAGTCACTGTGGCACGTTATGCCGACAATTCTGGCGAAAAATGTTTACTTCTGTCTTTTGATTGGAGTTGCAAATGGTTTTCACACATTTTCAGTCTGAAATCCAAGATACTCTCATCACAATAACGATCATGCGTCTTCTAATATGAAACAAGCTGATCAGGATGCCCATGGTTTCCTCCGCCTCATCAACTTTTTTCCCTAAGCCACCAGTGTCACACAGGACCGCAGCACAATTATTATTATTATTATTATTATTATTATTATTATTATTATTATTATTATTATTATTATTATTATTATTATTATTGTTGTTGTTGTTGTTATGATGATGATGATGATGATGATGATGATGATGATGATGATGATTATCATTATCATTATTATTATGGTTTTTTTTTTAAAAAAGTTTTTATTCACAAACACAGTACATCTGTGTAAATAGCATCCGTCTTCGTCTTACACTGGTTGAATTCTTGTGGTATTCAGGTGTGCACATAGTTTTTATATCTAATACTTTTCCGGTATAGCCGTCTTAACTGTCCTCTGCACCTCTTATTTTTTCTTCAATATTTGTTTGGTAAGGTGAGGTGGGGCCGCATTTGCTGCCCACACCGATAGTCCTGTAGATACTTATTAGTGTATGCCTGTCATACTGTATTCATATTGAAAGCGTCCCAATTTTTAGTATGAGATTCTAATTTGTTTTTCTGTATCGCAATATTCTTTTCAATAGATTCTTCTTTTTTTTTTTTACTTTTCTGCAAAAATCCTGAACGGTTGGTATACACTCCATATGCTTACAAGTATATATATATATATATATATATATATATATATATATATATATATATATATATATATATATATATATATATATATATATATATATATATATACATATATATATATATACATATATATATATATATAGCCCAATATAAAGATCATATTGTAAATTGGAGGAATATTTACTGAACCTAACATAATCTTCTCCATGGTAAATGTGTTTATCCTGGTTTTATATATTGACAAGTACGGAATAATAATGATACATTTGTTGAACCTCCTTAAAAGGAGAATAAAACCATATACATCGAAATGAATACAAAAAGTGACACACATACCTCATAAGATGAAGGCATAATAAATATCAAATTAATCACATTCAAACCAAATAACAATCTGCATACAGCACAGAATGATCACAATAAATATCACACAAAGCGTATAAGAACCAAATTTTAATTTACATACAACACAGAGTTATTACAATAGAACAAAAGAAAAATGAAATAATAACGTACGTCGACAATACATAAAATAAAGCAATGGTAAAATTAAAACAGAGGGCCGGGGAATAAAAATCAGTAGAGTAGGACACCATAGATAAAATAAAACTGTAGATAAGAACTAAAAAGCCTTGGTAAGCGGTTTAACTAGCATCTTCCAGAATAACTTCACAAAATCACATTCCCAAAATAAATACTTCATGGTTTCGGTGTTTGCATTACAGAATTTGCACAGAATATGAGTCAATAATTTTCCATTTGTATAATTTGTCTATGTTTAAACTTGAACTGAAAATGTCTAAGCTCGCTAGATATAGTAGCTTTATACATGAGTTGGAAATATTTATTCCATTCTTCTAGGTTTATTTCAATATTCAAATCATTGTTCCATTTGGAAATTAAAGTTGTTTGAGGTTCTAACGTGTTGTGTAACAATTTCCCATAAACAAATTTTGTAACATGTCCAATATCCTTTATAATATCTATATTGCTTTCTGCACCCCTATCGTACCTTTCGTGTTGCAGCATTTCTTTCCATTTTCTAGGTATAGCGTCTAATATGCCGCCATATGATATGAAATCAACTTGTAATTGGTATTTGTCCTTAAATTCTTGATATGACAAAAATGAATCATCTTCTTTCAATAAATGTTTTACATAAATTACTCCCCTCTGGTACCACACGTCTTTGAAAAGCATTTTATTTCCCACTTTGATGTTAGAGTTGAACCACAGACTTTGTATCTTGACTTCCGCCACATTCTCTGGAGTATGGAAGTTATATTCACTCCAGCTTATAATTACATCATACCAAAATTTGCTTTTTCTTTGTACTCCCCCAAACGTTAATTTTGCATCTATACTGTTAAAATTGCATTCCCATATAAACATTCGACTATTGCCAGGAAGTATTCTGATGACGCATTGGATTCATCTGTTAATCTCTGTACCCATGCACATTGTAATGCAATGTTTTAAGATGCATATCAGGTATACCAAATCCTCCCTCATTTTTAAATGCTATTGGATATTTCCTTTTTATCTTATCTGGTTTGTTATTCCAAATGTACTTATAAATCATTCTCTCTACTGTTTTGCACTTTGTATCTGACGGATTTGGCATAACTGATGCTATATAGACTAGCTGTGATGAAATCAAAGATTGTATTATTTGTGCCTTACCGAGGAGTGTAAGATTTCTTTGGACCATATTTTGGTTATATTTTGAATTTTATTTATTTTTGGTTCATAGTTCAACAGTTCGAGGTCATTAATGTATGCACTTATTTTAATACCCAAGATTGTGACTGATTCGTTTGTATATTTAATGTCCTTGCTTGCATGTGTCTCCCAATTCGTACCTCTTAAAGCGCCTATCCTTAATATTTTTTTCTTATCGTAATTAACTTTCAGGTCCAATATTTTATTTAATTCGTCTAACATAAAAAACAGAAAATTTAAGTTCTCTACGCTTGCTACCAAAAAAATCCGTAGTGTCATCGGCATACTGAGATAATATATAATCGGCATACTGAGATAATTTATAATCGGCATACTGAGATAATTTATAATCATAAGAATCTACCTTATTATTATGGGTTAGTTCTGATTCGATATTTTGAAGGGTAGAATCCAAAATATATGTGATTAGCGTTAAAGGAAGGTTAATTTGTCGAATGAATGTAACGTAAAATATAAAATGGGACTTTTCCAGTGTGAGCACTACCTAAAAATATAAATACAACAGTTTGAAATTATTAATTGTTAACGGGGGTGGGGTGGGGTGGGGTGTAGGCAAAATTGGGATAATGTATCTGACACTGAAGTCGATCCCAGGCTACGAATTAAGTAGCACCGCTAGTCAGACCTGCAAAGTCCCCCTGTTGAGTGAAAACTGGAGCTTAGGGGAGAGGGTTGTCCCGATAGTGGATACAGGTCCGAAAGTACCATCGAGTTTTTATATAAGGGGTAATTACTGTTTCAGCATATCCAGCGGACGATCCAGACACTTTGTAAAGAGGGACGAAAATGAGAATAATTCAATGTAAGTTAGTTTGCATTATTGGGAATAAACTTGCAATAGAAGCAAACATTAAACAGCGATATAGACATATTTGACCTGTTTTGAAGCGTGCACGTGATGCATCGTGTGGCGAGTCTATCCATGACTTAGGCCTTCACAAACCAGATGCACCCGGTATCTACGCAAGTGAGTCTTTATTCCTTAAGTCTATATTTTCATTTATAAAATTGAAATTCATAGCCGTTCTTCGAACTGATCAGTGTTATTTATAAAGGTCTACAGTATATTATGTTCCCTTGGGTTTCAGAGTACTCAGGGATAAATTGTTGCTAAGTCCATATTGACGAATCCTTATTCGAATGTATGTGCGCATTATCTGCATTTGCTTTTTTAAGTGTGTTATCACAATTTTTAACAAGGCCTAATAAACGGTTTTGTTCGGTTCGTAGAATAGAACGAAACCAGTGTTTTGGCGGTATGATCACATTGAGAAGGGCGCGAAAGGCTGCGCGTGCTTGACTGGGGGTCACGTGGCCAAGAGGGCTTTTTAATCATTGTTTCGGCACAGGGAAATCATTCCAGGCTCTCTTTCTACGATTCGACAGTCGATCGTAATAATTTTCTTTTTTGTGGAGACGCTATCTAGATATTTCAAATTGGCACTTTTGTACAGCGAACATGTCACCTGGGGCTAGTTTACCCATTGCCTTACGCTTTCCAGAGTTTTTAGCCCACAAAATAGGGGTTTTCTCTCTGGTTTTGGTGCGGGGGCAAGTTTAACTAATTTGGCTATGTATCCAGAATCTATCAATATACATGCATGGCACTTATGTTTTTTGTATTGCAATGGATATTATTTATGATGCTACAATACCCTACTTATTTCCCAGCAATAAAATCTGACTGTCCAGCAGAGCCTACTCTGTATACAAAATACTTTATTTGTTGTGTCAATTTTTAGTAGTATAGTCTAAACCGCCTAATGGTGAGGCGTAAAGAGATGGAATCAATGGATAATATTTATTGATACTATCATAAATTGTTGGACGGACACCAAAGTGATGGAGATTAATGCATAAACTATGCTATTCCAAATGGCCAAACTCTAAATTATTACTTGTCAGGTGATCGATGCACTGAAACACTTCACATGGACATTTGCAGAGTGACACCATAATGCAATCCAAATAACAGCACGTTGACACACAAAGTATACTATTTTGTTTCATCAAACAGAAAAGTAAACCATTGATTACTTGATAAACTTTTAGTGTGCCGAGCCGCTACTGGCCGGCAGCTTTTCATCCTTCTAGGACAGAAAATTTTCACAGCCTATGATAGGTCAGTGGCTTTTAATCCGCACTGACCTCTGAGATAGCGACGCTAGTTGCCCTCCATTTTGTAACCCGGCAATTATTATAGGATCAGTGAGCGGCAATTAAGATTGGATTGCAGATATTTAATTAAGTCATTAGATAAGCATAACTTTCATTAGCGGTAATTAGCACTTGTGAATCCAGTAGTACATGCCATTAGCAACCACCGTCGTCAGCGACCACCTGATCAAAACGACAATTTTGCCCATGCACGGACGTTTTTGTAATGTTAAATGTAAGGTCGCTAGCGACCACCTGCAGAAAGCGACCGGGAAAAATTTGGGGAAAAACGCACCGGAAAAGACTGCTTTTTGACGAGACACTCGGGTGTCATAACAGTGACAAACCCTCATTTTTGCCATCATGTACGACCAAAATGTAACTGTCATTCATTCAATTATCGTAGTTCCCATGTGTTTCAAACTTTATTTCAAATAATCGGGTTGATGTGAAGTGCATCGCAACTTGGAACATGCAGGGTTCTCTTTATTTGACGTTGAAGTTGAACTAGCCGGCACTTTGTGCCCGTGATGCTGTCTACTACCAAGCCTTTATTTTGCATAAAAAAAAACGATTGAACGGTCACAAAAATATTCTGAATACATTAGTTACCTTAATCTGCAGGCTCAGTTATGTCAAGGTCATTGTTAATCATAAGAAATCAATGAAAATACGCTCCCGGTATTTTGCAAGTGCACACTTGAATCCCCTATTTGTAATTTTCATTCAGGTACAAATTACTTCGTGGAACTTCGGTGAACTCTGGATTGATCTGTGGTCTGACATTTGTTGATCAACAAAATACAGATATACACGTGGTGCTATGTTGCAGTTTATTTCACATTCGATTACATTGAAATTATTAAAAGTCTTAAATTCAGCATTACTTCTATCATACTACGATTAAATTATTGAATTAAGGTAATACTTTCGCGTAACTTCGGTGAACTGCAGACACGCACATGCTCCCAGATTTGTTGAACAACTTGACTTCAGCCAAGTCAACCACTAACGGATATGTGTACACGTCGTATTTTGTTTGTCGTTTATTTTATATTTGATTAAATTAGAATTATTACAGGTTTTTCAACATTACTACCATCATGCTATGATTAAATTGAAACAAGACCAGAAGAATGAATTTGTCTGCGGCCAAACATTTGACTGGCCGCATAGTCAGGCTGGGTGGGATATGACAACGCTCAGCACAGGTTCAAAAATTCGAAAAAGGATTTTTTTGTCGATAAACTGAGGAAAAGCAAGTATGGTATATATACTTGATGTACAGTTTAAAAAAATCAACCACATCACACATCTATTTATTCCAGAACCTAGCCTTTAATTTTACCGCTTGCATTTTGCTTTGCGAACCGCTTACGCAGATTATCATTAGGCCTATTAGGGATAGTTCAACATTATCATCATTTTTGAATTAGTACTTAGGGTACTAAATTTCATGACCCCCCTCCCTCCCTCCAAATTTGTACTTTAAAAATGATGATTTTCCCCCCAAATCATAGCAAAATTGCACAAAACAGGCCAAAAATTGACCATCATTTTCCATATCCTGTGAAAGTGTACAGACCCATTTAACCCCCTCCCCCCTTGCGTACTGTAAGTACTAATTCAAAAATGATGAAAATGTTGAACCATCCCTTAGTATTATCAACATAGACGCTTCTGATCTATGTACTTGTATGGTAAGGATAAGTGATGGAACTACTCAACTTTAATCGTGAGAGCGAAATCTTGACTTTTCATCCACACTAAAGCTGAGACTACTTCGTTCCCATTTCCGTTGGGAATTGCATATTCTTTAATTCTGTACACTTCCCAAACATTCTATGCTTAAACTAATACAATACAGTGTGTACAAGTATCTTAAATCACCATTTTTTATGTGGTATGTATGTAAACAACGTGCGCCGGAAAAATGCACTTGTACTGTTACCGCAGATCACGGTCCGCAGCCGGGGACTCCCAGTGCATAAAATCGTGGGTTACATGCGTCCGTCATTCGTTATAATAGGTTCTGATGTTGAGCTCCACTATATCGTTTTTAAGTATACAACTCATAAATTTGATTTTTTTTTGCCCATTACTTCCCCCAGAGCAGTCTGACTCAACGTGACAATCCACCATTTTGGTGGAAAACACTCAGGCCAGGTTCTATGAGGTTACACAAATACAATTGGACAGTTCACGTCATGAGGGGTTTCCCACCATTATGCCCATATGCAAATGAAGTCCACGGCCATGTGTTGCCATTATGACGGGGATAAATTCGTAACTTACTTGAGCAGGAAGTGAATATTGATTGACAAAAATACATATTGTTCACATATATAAAGTGAAAATAAAAACACATATTAACATCTTATCACACTCTCATTAAGAAACAATACACGGATACAAAGGAACCTGACAGTTGCCACAGCTTAAACCTCATACTCAAGTCCATACAATCCACTATATGGTCCCTGTTGCCCTTCACCAAAAGTCATTGCGCCCCCAAGGTCGATTATTGGGAATACAAGTATAATATTACATCTCTTCTGGTCATATATCGATAACACACACAAGTTTTCATATATCACCAGCAACACACGATGAACTGTAAATATAGGCTACACATTATTCATGATCTATTTGGTCTCCTCTGGGAGCACCTCATGCTGCCCCATGGTACAATGGAGTGACACGGCTCCGACAGTTTTTTTATTTTTTTTATTTACAAATAAATTGCCATACACACCTTAAAAAGCCACACATACACAACTTTATTGATCAGCACATGATACAAATAAAAAAAACACAATGTACATGATTATACCCTTTATTTCATAAGAAAATAACACACAGTTATGGACCACCTACTGTGGCATCACCCCTACAATGTAATACATTGAAATGGTGAGGCTATTGCCTCACCAAAAAAGTGTGATGTGTTTTAGCCCAGACAGTTAATTATGTTTGGGTGCCAACCCAGACATTTTGTTTTTCAAAGAATTCTTTTTTTCTTTCTTTCTCTCTCTCTCTCTCTCTCTCTCTCTCTCTCTCTCTCTCTGTCTCTTTCTTTCTTTTGCTCACTGCTGATTGGCTGAAGATCAGGTTTTAGACAGGGTCCACTGAATATGCAAGCCTGCCTTTACAGTGCTCTTAGCTTAGCCCCACGGGATCTACCTCAGCACTGGATATGCTTGTATGTTTGCAGATCTGTGTGTGTGTAGGAAGATGGGAGGCAGGTTGGTCACGGCCACACTTTCCTCCTTGGATAACTGTCAAGCCATTTTTGTATGTGGCTGGTGGCTCAGGGTCCCTGTGCAACTGTCAAGGGCCCTGGGCCTGTTAAACAGGCAACAGTTGCATCACCTTGAACAGGAACCTAAATGTGATGAATTATCTGTTCTGCTATAAAAATTTGAAAGAGGTGATGACTGGGCCCCTTCTCTCCCTATCCCGCCTGCTCTTTCTTTCTTTCTTTCTTTCTTTCTTTCTTTCTTTCTTTCTTTCTTTCTTTCTTTCTTTCTTTCTTTCTTTCTTTCTTTCTTTCTTTCTTTCTTTCTTTCTTTCTTTCTTTCTTTCTTTCTTTCTTTCTTTCTTTCTTTCTTTCTTTCTTTCTTTCTTTCTTTCTTTCTTTCTTTCTTTCTTTCTTTCTTTCTTTCTTTCTTTCTTTCTTTCTTTCTTTCTTTCTTTCTTTCTTTCTTTCTTTCCACCGCATAATTTGTTCGGAGCTTTTCTCAGACACTGTTCAAACTACAATGGATAAACTTGGCATGGTAAGAGAGCTAGGACAGAAGTTGACTATCTGATTTGGAATAATCGACATTTTTAAAATAATGCAAATTAGGGCCTTTCTAAAATATTAAGCCTCCATATCTTCCAAACTGCTGCAGATAGACACAAAATTTTAATGGGCACACCTAGGTTTGTGACACTTGTCAATATAATGCACATTAAATGAAAGTTGTAGAATTTCAACTTATTCTAATGAGGGGCATTGAAAATTTTAAAAGTTGAATTTCTCCAAAACTATTATAGAGAGAGATACCATTCCGACCTCAATTTGTAGATATGAGACAAAGCTGCATCCAATGAAATATAAACTAAATTTGTAGGCCTTTAATTAATGCAAGTAAGGCAAATACAAAAAATTTAAGTCTTTGAATAGCTTCAAAACTATTACAGATAGAAGTGTCATTCAAACTTTACTTTATAGGTTTGTTACATGGCCACATCCAATGAGCCAAGAACCAAAGTTATAGCATTCTAATTTATGCCAATCAGCATAATACACAGAATTTAGATTATTGTATTTGTGTCTTTTTTTCGAAAACCACGTCCTAGTAGTCATTACCCTATTCCGCAGTCCGAACTCTTTACTCTCCATAAGCTAACCTGTCCCTGTCTAACCTATATACATATAGAAGTACTATTGTCCATATTGCACACGTTCCTCTGTAAAATACTGTGGACCTTTATAAATAACACTGATCAGTTCGAAGAACGGCTATGAATTTCAATTTTATAAATGAAAATATAGACTTAAGGAATAAAGACTCGCTTGCGTAGATACCGGGTGCATCTGGTTTGTGAAGGCCTAAGTCATGGATAGACTCGCCACACGATGCATCACGTGCACGCTTCAAAACAGGTCAAATATATCCATATCGCTGTTTAATATTTGCTTCTATTGCAAGTTTACTCCCAATAATGCAAACTAACTTACATTGAATTATTTTCATTTTCGCCCCTCTCTACCAAGTGTCTGGATCGTCCGCTGGATATGTTGAAACAGTAATTACCACTTATTGTATTTTTGTCTTTTTGCCCAGAACCACTTCCTAGTAGTCAATGTCCTATTCCACAGTTCAAACTCTTTGCTCTCCATAAGCTAACCTGTCCCTGTCTAACCTATATACATATGGAATTACTATTGTCTATGTTGCACACGTTCCTCTGTAAAATTTTGACATAGGCTCTATTAGCCCAAATAAATTAAAGGGTCTTCAGCGGGTAACTACTCAAAATATTTCAGAGCCTTTTGCCCGTACATGTCTCTCTGAGTAGCGGCTCCTTGTCTTAGCTAAATATTCAGCAAAGACAACCCACATAAAAATGAATCAATATGAACGTGGCAAATGATGAAATAGCTAAATACGTGAAGGTTTCCTTATAAATGCAGAGCTTCATTATGAAAGAAGAATACCTGTCAAACAAACCATAATAACTAAATTCGTATAGTACATGTTCAGATAAGAACAATTTGACTTACCTCTGAACCAATATGTACCCTTTCTAGCTGGACAGCTTATCCTAGTTAAACCATCCGCCAGTGTTTAACTGAAGTGGAAACAAGCTGGGGCATTATATTCAGTCCCAGTGATTGTAAAATAAACAGTTGCAGCTAGACCACCTGTATAAACCAAGGAAAATCCTAACAAGGACTGCAACTATGTACATCCTGCATCACTGATGTAAAGCAAACTCCATGATGATACCTACTTCTCAAACAATTAAGTTGTATTTCACTGCCAATCCTGAGTCAATGTATCAACGTAATGTGTCAGGTTTGTGTCATTTGAGTAAATACTGTCAATTTTGAGTAATTTTTTTATATTGAGTAAATGTGCATTGAGGCATGCCAGAAAAGAATGAAAGTCATTAGCATTTATGCCAAAACATGTTATCAAAATTTTTCTTAACAGGATTTTAAGTACTATTAGGCAAACATATAACCGTCGATAGCCGCGGGGGGGGGGGGGGGGGAGGGGGGTACCCTGACAGAAAACATGTAAGCCTAAATTGTCTGAAAGTGAATATTAAAACAGAAAGATGCCAAAAGATATAGTTAAGTAGCAAAACAGACAAGTCTAAAAACGGTAAATTATTGTGGCCAAACTTTCTAATAGTCTTTGGAAATTACCAGTAAAATTATGGGGCGTCAGAAAAGAATGAAAGTCATTTGTATTTAAGTCAAGAGAATTCAATGAAAATATTAACCAGAGTACAATTAGGCAAGCTGGTAACTTTCGTAGGCCGCTATTTGCTACCGATAGCCCCTGGGGGTTTAACCTAACAGAAAACAAGCTAGCCTAAAATGTCTGAAAGGTGAACATTAAAACAGAATGATGCCAAAATATAAGAATAAGTAGCAAAACAGGCAAGTGTAAAATCTCTAAAATTATTGTAGCCAAACTTTTTAACCATCGTTGGATATTTACAGCAAAATTTGCAGACATATTTGATCAAAAGTACATCTTTGAATCCTCTTGACTCAAGTTTATTGCAAGTAAATTTGTTTCCAGATGCAAAGTCCTAAAATTTAGAACAAATACGACCAAATCTCAACATTTGTGACAAAAACGTATTATATCCAATAGTATCCGACATATTACTGTCTGGGAAAGGATAATTAACTACTTCAAAAATTTAAACTCATCTATTTTGTGATAGACTTTAATACAAAACCTGTCATTAGTGACCTGAATATCCAAGTCCAAAAGCATATCTCTGAAACCATCAGAACTGTTCCCTCCAAAGGGATATCTTTTGAGTAAATTTCTTTAGCAATTTCACTGAAATTTTGTACATTTACACAAGCAATGTCATCAATATATCTTGCGTTGTTTGATAATTTTGTAGCATAGTGTAAGTCGTTTTTCATCTATTAATCCATATACTTAAATTCAAGCCAGGTTAAATATAAATCTGCCAGTAAAGGGGAGCAGTTGCTACCCATTGGAATGCCTTTTATTCGTTCAAAAACCATGTTGAACAATGGCAGGTTTAAAGCAGAGCGGTTTAAAGGTGATTTGATCAACTAAAGCAAAAGGTTTTAGTTTTAATAGTAAAGCAGTACAACAGCTGTCATAAGCATATGGAATAAAATTGAAACCAATTTCGTGCATGGCTATGAGAACTCTCTTCTTCACCTCGACACATGGTTTTGCGACGTAGGGATTCACGCTGGTGCATGACGCTCGAAATTGGACTCCGCGAAAATAGTATATCATATTACGTCTAACGCCATAGCATTTGATCTTGCCTCCAAAGAAGACAGAAGTTCCATGTTATGTCTATTCCGCTGGGCAAGTGTAGTAAAGATAACGCGGAACTTGGTCTGCTTTGAAGGCAGCATTTAGCTGCGCAAAATTAATAAGGGGGACTACTTCCTGATGAAAAGAAAGAAAGAAAGAAAGATAGGAAAAAATACCTTTGCACAGATTTAACTGGCGTTAAAATTTCTAGCACTACAGTAGCTGCATGAAAATAGTCTTCAAATGTTCAGCACTCATATTTTAGAGTTAGGACACAGCCACGCACATATGCTGCCAATAAAGGTATCTGAGGTAGAATTGTCACGTAGACATTTCATTCAACTTTCAACAGTTTATTGTGCAACTTATCAACATAGAAAACCTCTATTGTGCTTGTGTTGAGTTTTCTCTTGTAAACTATCAAAAACACCTTGTCAAACTGGGATGATTACACCTCATACTAATTACTACATCTTAGTGTTTGTTCTAGAAAAATATGACCAGACGAGTTTTCAAATGCTACACCACATTAAAGAGAGATTTAAAAAAACTGTCCTCCAAAGTTGAATAATATTTATAAATTAATAGATATTTGTATCATTGTGAAGAAAAATAAGATTTGCTTTAGAGGTTTGCAGCAAATCTGTCACGTAACTTGAAAATTTAAAATGTTTACAATTTTGAAAATAATTAGATGATAATCAAATGTATCATCATCAGTTGTTTCAATTGAAAATGCACCCTCATCTTGCATAGGTTTCAATTGGTAAATTTCAAATTCTTCTTAGTGTGCCTATTTAGCTTCATTTCAAATTTTACAGCTTTCATTTTAATTTTATTCCACACACCTGTACCACACACCAATTAAATGATGTTGCTATTGACACCTCTATCTGCAATACATTTGAAATTATTAAAGAGTTAAAGTTTGTAAGTATACGTAATTTGCAAGGTATTAAAATCTTCATCTTTCACTATCATTCCATTTGATGCACGTATAGAACAAACCTAAACACTGAAGTTATATTGACACCTTTATCTGTGATAAGTTTGAAAACAAAAATTAGCAAGCATGCCCAAAGGGTAAAATATTACTGTTAATTTTACATTGACTTCAATGAATATTTAAAACTTTAAAAGAACATTCCCGCCGTGAAAAGCTTAACACATTCTTGAAATATATGCTAGATAAAATCATGATCACGTTTTGCGATATACTGCTGGAATTTGCCCTCCAAAACAGCGCACTCTGCGTTCAAATTCACATTTCATTTTTAGCGCCATGCTTGTTGTTTCACGCCTCCACTCACACTGAATGGGCTGTACATGCAGAGTTGTGTTTCCGCTTGTGACGTCAGTCGGGACAATTCATTCTGAGCGCTTACTGTGCTATGCACTTATAGCGCGGTATTATTGTTGTCCCTGCAACATCCGAGTGACATGTGACTGTTTACCTTGTGGGGACTGTTACCAAGCTTTAAAGCATGCCTCAATGCTTCGCTTACCTGTTCGACAAGCGGCAAAAATAAGGAAGAGAATTTTTCGTGGCGTTCCTTCAAATTATCAAAAGTTGTGTGGTGAACATTTCACGGGCCATTGTCACTCGGATTACATGGCTGTTTCTCTTGGGCAACAGCCCAGCTTTATAGGGGAAAATAAGTATGAGTAAAACATAACTGTCTTTATTCCTTAATCACATGGCTAAAAAAAAAAAGAAAAAAAAAAAGAAATTTGTATAAATTTGAATGGTACATCTGCTCTTGATTCATTGGATGCAGCTACAGGACACAAATAATTTTGAAGATATTGAAGATTCAAAATTTTAAATGCCCCTAATATGCATAATTTTGAATGCACTCAACCGTCTTTGTAAAAAGGCCCAACTTCATATGTGGATCCATCATCGTACCAAATTTGGAGTTTTTTTAATGTTTAGTGTTCGTGAAAATTATCGGGACAATCTTGCTGGTAAGGGAGAAGGATCGGAAGAAGAAGAACAAAGAAAGACATAAACAAAGAAACCCAACAAAGAGAAAATGTCTTTGTTGGCAAACAGACATTAAAAACAAACATCAAAAGTCTGCCATTGCAGGCTTTAGCAAATCGATGGGATGACCCTGATTCACACACTTAAAAGAGGACGTTTTCCTATACTTTTTGCTGGTGGGTCACCCATTTGCCATTTATGGGTTCTTATCACCACATTAAGCTGGATTACTCACCTCTGAAGATTTCAAGTCACAGCATGGTCAGCCGTTATATTTCTTAGCACAAATGACAAAACCGCAGGGGCCCTAAAGGGATCAACAGCCTGTTATGTCAATGAAAACAAATGGGGAAATTGCAACCGGCATTGTGCACAGGTAGTTACTGTCAAACCTATTGAAACTTCTCTGTTTGTAGGTTTTATCAGGACTATCAAAACTTGGCTTTAGGGAGGTTGCCAGACTCAACTGTATCAATGAATGAGGGACATGCATATACGAAGCTGAGAAAGCAACCAAAATAACCGTCATCATCGATTCATTTATATATGTACAAGTGCATCTGGTTGTGCTCAGCTGACAAATTGAAGTGACGTCAAAGGAGGTAATGTGAAAAGGGGAAAGGACATCCATTTCAAACGTTTCAACTAATGTCCAAGTTACGTAAGGCCTAACAAATATACATATATGTATTTATGTGCGTGTGTGTGTGTGTGTGTGTGTGTGTGTGTGTTTGTGTGTCGTTCCCGTATCCCGACCGACCCTAAATAAACTTAACAACACATGAAAAAGGAATATTTTCAATTTGTCCTTCCCGAATGATATTGACCAAAAGCATAGCTGCAAAGTCATGGTTGTTCGGTGACATAGACCTAGGTGTTTGTGGATCGTTATCGTAATCTTTGGCTATAGGTTCCAGGTGTCCATTCTCCAGGTTACAAGGACAAACGCTTGTTAAAGTACTTTTGAAACAATACTTACTATCTTAACTTTAGTCTGCCCGCTCGGTTGTGTCTGAATCAGTTATCATCGTTAGTTACTAATCCAAAAGTGCCTTGAGCCGGCATATCATGCACGCTGGTGTGTGCCATTTTGAAAGTGGCGCAATGCATTGTGGGATGTCAAAGTGAATTGCGGCCACAGCATTTATCATATCATTAACGATGATGTGAAATATTTGCAAAATATATACTTTTGGTTTCATATATTATACTCACTCCAAGATCGTCCCAATGCTATCTTTATTTACAAACAATTGGGTGCAGAATCCACAATTTTCAAAATAGCAGCCAAGTCCACGGATTAGTCCCGATTGGATATTTTAAAGAGGTAGTATCCAAAATATATGTGTGATTAGTGTTAACGGAAGGGTAATTCTTCAAAGGAAGGTAATGTAAAATAATAATGAGACTAAAAATAGCAGCCAAGTCCACGGATTAGTCCCGATTGGATGTTTTAAAGAGGTAGTATCCAAAATATATGTGTGATTAGTGTTAACGGAAGGGTAATTCTTCAAAGGAAGGTAATGTAAAATAATAATGAGACTTTCAGTGTGAACAATATCAAAAAATATAAATACAATGCCTTCAAAATACCCGTTACTGGCGGCGATGGGACCCAAAGTATTTACAGACCACAGTTGTGATTGGCTAGTTGCGCATCCCAACGGAGATAGTCCGTAATTGTGAAAATACTGTGTTTTTAGCATGCTGTAGCTTCTGTTTAAATAAAGTAAGCTAAGTCAGGTTTGCTGCATCACAGAGTTGCTTCATTGGTGGTCATATAGGTGCACTGTCTTCCAGGCCAGGTGGGAACTTTATGGTGGGGAAGGACAATGATGTGACACTGGCAAGAGCACAGTTCATACACCTGTATAAAGCTGACATCCAGGTGTTGTTTCGCATTTCAATTATCACAAATTAACGAGCTGGGAATTGTATGACAAAAATCCATCCATGTTTTTCTGACATTTTTGTATGTTAAATGCCGTTCACGGAATTTTAAAATACCAAAATGCTGATTTTTTTAGACTGAAAAATGCTAATATGAAAAATAAAAGGATTTATAACTGTAGTCTGTGGCCAAGTAGGAATATTGTATTAGACACTGAAGATTCCCGCAGGTTGTGAATTAAGTAGCAGCACTGGGCTCACCAGTCAAGAGCCCCTTCTGAGTCAAAGTTGGAGCTTAGTGGAGAAGGTTGCGACGATAGTGGGTACAGGTCTGAAAGTCCAAGTTTTTATATAATTGATAAAAAAAATCAAGCACCATCTATTTATGTGTTCTGTTATCTGAAAAGAATATAGAAGTGTAAGTATAAACTATTTTTGACTTAGCTGACCACAAGGATACAGTGCAATTTATTAGATGTTTGTAAAATACATTTGATCCCATGATTTACTGGTAGTGTATTGATGGGACAATATTCATTGCACCTGTGTAGCACAGTCCACCACAGTGGGGTCAGTCCTCACAGCCCGGCTCAAGCCACATAGCCTCGTTTTGTCAACAAATTTTGCTGGACCACAAAAACTGTTAATGAAACTCAAATTCGAATTAAACATTTGAAGTTTAACTGGTATTTTACCATCACATAGCTTCACCAGTGGGACTAAAGAATGCAAATTTGCTCTTATGTCACTTATGAGTAACATTGGCAATTAACAGCCAAATGGGCATCATAATTCATGAAAAATAATTCAATTTTGGCCAGAGCAAACAACAAACTTCTTCTCAAAGATGCAATTTCTTCCCGTTTGCTGCCAGACCTAAGCCTATCAAAATAGAGAGTACCAGACATAAACGGTGCCACCGTATAGACGCGAGTCCTGCCTGATCTGGTAGGCAGTGAAACAAAATCATTTATGCCTTGATTATAGTTTGATATAATTATCATCAGGTAGAATACATGTAGGCCACCCAAGTATTTTAGCATTAAACTGCATAACTTCTCGCAGACTTCAGCCTGACAGTGCCATGGTAAGTGAGTACAAAAAACATATTATGCTTTTTCTTCATGGTGGCACCATTCATGTACGGTTTTTACCAATATCAAGTAGCCACTGAATTAACCTGGCTGTCTGTCAGCCCTGGTTCAAGTTCCACTGAGCAGAAGGAGGTGCCAGGGCTGAGAGTTCCGTGATCATGATAATTGTCACCCAGACCACTTGTGGTCATAATGGAAAACAAGCAAAACCACTTAATTTAAAGAGTGGTGATACCGTCACCAGTAGAATTTCCTGTGGACAGACAGCGCCCTCTTCAGACTACAGTCTGAACCTTTTCACCATGCCAAGACTGGGTTTGCTTCATTGACATGCCACCTGTGCTCGTTTCTCCCTTAATCTATTAAAGAGGGCATTGCCAAAGGAAAAATATCCTGCAAATGAGGTTTCCCCAGTCTGGGTTCTGACTGTGCCAGCTAATTCATCATGCATGCAAAATGCTTACATAAAAGCATGGGGGTAGATACATTTTGTGGTAGATGGAGCAGGAAAAGTACTGTGTATTGTGTAAGTCTGGAAGATACTCAAAACATACACAGTAGTAAACAAGGGGAATGTCAATAGATCGAAGTGTGTATCTGGGTAGTGAACACTGAACAGTCACAGATTTTGATAAATTATTAAAGGAGGACCTGGAAAATGTGGCCAAATACTTAAATTCAGAAGTACCAGCAGGTAGCAGGAAAACACTCCTGAAACAAAAGATAGTTTCCAATTTGGTTGAAGAAGGTTTCCTTGAGGATGAGGGTTCAGAAAATAAAAGTCTGCCAATTCAGTTGGGATTAGCTATATTTAAACTTCAAAGTGAAAGAGGGGCAGCACAGACTGTAAGAGAAGCAGTACTGACTGCAGAAGAAGCAGAGAGCATGAGCTCAAATTAGCACAGAAAGCAAAAGAGGCTGATAAAAGAGGAAGAAAAGCTGATGAAAGAAAAGCACAGGAAGCAAGAGAGGAAAGATAATATGAGTTAAAGCTAAGAGAGCTTCAACTTAGGCATTCTAGATCAGATAATTTAGCAGTCAGGACCTTTTGATGTAGCAAAGAATGCACGTTTAGTACCAAAATTTGAAGAAAAAGAATTGTCAAAATTCTTTCTGTCTTTTGAGAAAATAGGTGACACTTTAGAATGACCTAGAAGGGTGTGGCCTCTTCTTCTGCAAAGTGTGTTTATTGGAAAAGCACAAGAAGTTTATTCGTTTCTCCATAGAACAAAGTTCTGTGTATGATGTGTTGAAAGATGCTGTTCTGAAAGAATATGAGTTAGTTTCTGAGGCTTACAGACATAAATTCAGGCACAACCAAAAGAAACCAGATGAAACATATGAGGAATTCGCCAGAAAGAAAGAGAATCTGTTTGACAGATGGCGTGTCTCCAGGAAAACAGAAAATGATTTTGACAAATTAAGGGAACTTATTTTGGTAGAAGATTTTAAAGGTTGCATTGCTAAAGAAATTATGTCAGTGAGTTGGCCTGCTTTGTCATTGAGCTCCGATGAGTGAACAGTGGGGTGGTCTGAAGTCTTGACCTACATACATACACAGTAGTAAACAAGGGAAAGTTCTTGATGTGGTGTAGAAAGATCACAGAGAAATATGATGTGTGATAAGAAAATTGGAGAATACTGGTGAGAGTTCTCAGCCAGGGTATATAAAGCAGCTCGCTTTATGACTGGGGGACGAGTATTCTCAGATCTGACATAAGCTGTGTGTCTTCAATTCAATGGGACTGTGAAGCATTGCTACTGCCGAGGAGATACTCATTTATACATTGTACCTGTGGAGAGTGAACAGTGCCTTTGAATTGACTGGTATATTTGGTGTTCAGTTGGGCCACATTGGAACCAAACTGTACCTCTGTGGGATTTGGACCAGCACTGTGTTCTGTGTACCACATTGGAGAAAATTATGCCTTTGTGGTATATAGACAAAACTGTTTGGTACCTACCATAGGATTTGGAGCTGTGGGACAGTACCTGTCGAAAATCTCTCACCAGGGATTAGGATTTACCTACAGTCCATTAATTATTGGAGTATAAGCATAGCTAAGTGTTTAATTCCATTGACCTACTTGAACTGATTTTTGATTGTTAATATATTGTTATCGTTTAAGTTATCTCATCATTGGCTTTCTTTGTTGAGCTCCACTACAATCTTGAATATTCTGAAGGTGGCCATGGTAACATGCCCAGACATAATAACAAGCTAATGACCTAGCAGACTCCAACTGAGGCAACTGCTGCTGCTATCATGGCAAACAGCCCCCAAAAAGCATTATACAAATTAAGGTTTAACTAGAAAAAAGTATAATTTGCATAAAGGCAAGTGTGTGTGCCTTAAAAATAAAAAAAGTATAGATTAAATGTTTCAAAATTTTGTTCGATGAAAAACAAATGTATCATGACCACGATCTTTTGAATTGAAATTCCTCCTGAATTTCTAATAGGTTGAAAGTCATGAACAGTATCTTATCTTTTGCATAATCGGCACAATTGGAAATTTTACAGCTTGCATTTTCATATCACGGGATACACTTGTGCCACAAACCGACTATCAATTGATGTTGCTGTTGACATCTCTTGCTATGATATTTTGAAGAAGTTCAACATTTAAAGTTTGGATGTTTGCCAGATTAGCATGGAATCAAAATGTACATCTTTTGCTTTCATTCCGTTGGATGCACCTGAAGCAAACCTAAAAAAAAGTTGAATTGACACCTCTATCTGTAATAATAATAATAATAATAATAATAATAATAATAATAATAATAATAATAATAATAATAATAATAATAACATATATATATATATATATATATATAGTGAGAGAGAGAGAGAGAACTAGTACACAGATACATCATGCTCAAACATTACTGTCTCTGTTCCTTTATCACATGAAAACCAAAGAAAATGCATACAAACTTGGGAACTGTCCATAATTGCCAACATTTTCATCTGTGTCCAAAATGGCCATAGGGGGAGGGGGTCAGAGCCAGTTGACCACAGCTTTCAACCCTAAAATATGTTGATTTTCTACATCCAACATTTTCAGTCCCCCTGCATTATTTCAACCTGCCACCAGATGTCACTTTGTATTTTAACCCTTTCTTCCCACCAACGATCAACAATCAAAGCAAGAGAGTTTGTAGAATAACAATAACTTTAAAAAAAATAAATGAATATCAAAGTAAAGTTTTATATTTTGTTTGTCCCCTTTATTGGCTAAATATATATACAAAAGTAATTTTTCTTTATTCAGCTTTGACAAGGAAAAGTGTATGCACTCCTTGTCTAAGAATTTCAGTCATATCATATGAGGTTGAGTTTCTGTATTTATAATAAGTTCAAAAAATGTTGATGATGGTCATAAACGGGGGCGGGGGGGGGGGGCGGGCTAAAAATCGTCATTTTGGACATAGATGAAAATGTTGACAATTAGGAACAGCCCCTTAGGAACTGATCAGGTTCTAGAGTACCTATTACCTATGAAGAACAGGTCTTCACACAGGTTACAGCAAGACATGTTAATTAGGAATACAAATTCTAAAATCTGCAACAGAGAGGAAAGTTTGCTCTTCAAACAACTTAGAGACTTAGACTAGGTGTAAGATGGTTGCGACCCTCTATGCATCCAGTAAGCCCATGTAATTGATAACAAACAAAGGGACATTTGACATAGACGTGTCAACACTTCCAAGGTCACCCTAGGGTGCCCTCACTGGCCTCAGTGTGATGTGAATACACATTAAGGCTGCCACTGTGCCAGCAGCAGGTTTCTTCTTTGTATCCCATGTCTTTCTCGAATTCTTAAACGTTTCATATTGCCAGAGATAGTAATTTCAAGTTCTGCAGTGTTCTTGTTTAGGATTGTTTTGTATGCATTGAGATCTTGTGCTCTGTGCAGATGACAAACAGTCTTGGTTTTGCTTTGAAATCTTAATTCAATGCCGTCTGCGAGGTAATTAGTATTTTTAAAGTCTACCGCATCATATATAACCTTTCCTCCATCGACAGCTAAAAATACAGTGGAATGTACCACAACTGCAGGGCCCGGTTGCACCGATGAGTTACAGATGACAAACAGTCTTGGTTTTGCTTTGAAATCTTAATTCAATGCCGTCTGCGAGGTAATTAGTATTTTTAAAGTCTACCGCATCATATATAACCTTTCCTCCATCGACAGCTAAAAATACAGTGGAATGTACCACAACTGCAGGGCCCGGTTGCACCGATGAGTTATAAACTCTGCCCCTCAGTTACTCCGGGCGTAAATATTTACGCTGGTTGCTGCGATGGAGCGTAGACGCCAAATGGATCGTAAAGTTGGTCGCAGTGCACTCCAGTTTTACGCCTGCCAGGTAGCAGGCGGAAGTAGGGCGTAAGTAACGAGCATGATAAACCACACTCTTTACCTCTTGGAGTTTGTAACATACATTAATAGTGTAGGAAATACACGATGTAGAACCAAAGTAAATAGCATAACGCAAGAATGAAGAGTTGTAGCTAATTATGAAGGTATAAATACATTTTTGGGGGCCTGCAGTGAACTGGCATCTCTTCACACAACATATCTCATGTAAAAAAAAAAAAAAAAAATGAAAGAATGAAAAATAAAACTGGTTCAGTTTTTGTCATATTTACGAACCGAGATTAATCACACAGCGTATCTATTTCTTGTAATTATATTTTAAAAACGATAGAGTCTGTACTGTTGGAGCAAGAATGATAAAGAAAATATTTGACTGTTTCTGTAAAAATAAATGATATGATAATTATAGTGTTGTATGGGACTCTGTTCTCTTATGGTTCACCAATGCAAGTCAGGCGATTTTGTTGTGAACAATGTTAGGCTTTAATTTTTATCTGTTTGCTTTTGAGAGTAATAACAAATTGAATGAGGTTTCTTTCAAACTTGGGACATTACGTGGGCGTACTTTTAAATGTTCTGGAAGAAAGTTCATTTCCACTAACTATACACCCTCCACTGGCTTGGGCCCTCCTCACGTTTAGGGGTACTTTCTGTTGCTGAAATCTTTTTCAGCCCGTGTCAGAAAGTCCTTCGATTTGTGTTTCACTTAACCCAGAGTTCGTTGTTGTCCACCTATTGCGTTCACCGCATCCACGAGCGCATTACACTTTTTCGTTTTCTTTTTGAAAGTAACGGGCCTTCTTGACTTGCAAAGCGTGTTTATTGATGCTGTAAAACTCTAACAGTTTCCTTATTTCACTATCCGGAATTTTTTTCTTTCTCTTAACGCCCGACATGATGGCACGAGTACATGTAGTACAAGTGTGTCAAGTGTCATTTTAAAATAGGAAAAGCGTTCCGTGCGCCAGTGTCAATTGTGTTAGAACATGTATGGACAACACCTGGCAGCTAAAACTTTACAACTGAGGGGTGTCACTGTGTTTTTGGGCCACAAATGCACGGGCGTTCAAAGGCCCAACTCAACACCGCACTGGTGAAACTGGACGAGCAGGGGAGACAACGACGGACGTATGGACGCTGGAGTAAGTTATTTACGACAGCGTAACTTACGACTCAGCGGTGCAACCGGGCCCTGGTGGTGTAAGAACAAGGCCACCATGAGCAGCAGGATACTCCACGAATATGAATTTACTTTTATCCAGTAATATAGCTGTACTGAATTTCAATTAAAAGTGAGCAACGAAACATGTATTACCCCCTGATGTCTCTGTATTATTTTGCTATATTTACGTTGAATGAAGAAAAACAAGCAAACACTGGCGTTCCGCATTAAATTTCATTTAGACAACATTATGCTGGATCTTGATTTTGTGGCAATACGACAACACAGTCAGACTGCAGATGACACTGTTCATCCAATGAAAATAATCCTCAGCCGCTTGCCTTGCACTTTGATACTGCAGATCTTCTAAATAGGGAAAGAAAGTAGTGTCCAAGCCCTACTAGGAGGACTCCTACTTGGTGGACATGGATTTCTACTAAGTGGATATCGGCTGCATTATTTTCATGTTCGCACTTTCATCACTTTGTGACAAATGAAACTATAATCATTGGACAAAAAGGGCATTGTCCTGAAACAAGGCTGAGGCATACTTAGTTTATGTCAATGGAAATTACCTTTGTTCACTTGTGATGTCTCATTGTTCGAGAAATTAAAATTAGTGTCTAATTAACTCGAGGACAGTGACAGTCCTGTGCTCGGAAGATCTTAGATGCACAGGCTGAAGTGGTCACGTTAACTTCCGATATCAAGGTCACCTTCGTTTAAAACTATCATTACTCTTGCTAACATGAACACATCCCCTTACCGATTTTGTCGAGTTTCGGCAATTTGGTTAATATCAGAAAATGACAGGACCACCATGTAGTGATCAAATTTGGTGGAGATCATGTCGCCGTACAGTCATGTAAAGACTTAAGAGGATCCAACTTACAGTTTGGGAGAAATGCAAAGTAAAAACGCACAAAAACTCTTTTAAAAAGCGAAAAATAAATGCAGCACCACCCGTTGAATAAATTAGGGGCTAGAGGTTCCCAGAAATATCCTAGTGCAGTTTTAAAGCGATTGGCTTGGCACTTCAAGAGAAAATATTTTATGGTTTTGCTAAACAATAAACAAAAAAAAAATCATAAAAATACAAAACATCACTGGAACATAATCATTCGAACAGGAAAGGCAGAGACCCACTTAAGGTACATCCCCACCAAGTTTGAAGTGTATCTGGTTGACGGTTTTGGAGAAAAAAAAGGCAAAAATGTGTATTCCCATTGCATAATGACTTACATAATTATGAATAGGAATGCAATTATTAACCGACACATAACCGAAAAATTCGTTTAAAATCAGGCATTCACAGTGCCACCACTTAGCGAAGAACTCTGCTTACCCCTTTCAAAAGCCACACTTCCACCATGTGTCAGTACAATCGAAGTGTATTTTATACGCGAAATAATTGTTGTAAAGGGATAAGCGTAAGATTTATATTTTATACGCAAAGTAATTGTCATAAATGGAAATATTTGAAGTATGAACTCGAACTGTATGTAAGTGTATAAACTTTTACTCCAGTTATGTTTGTCCAGTATGTTCCGGTGAAGGTGCCCATCTGTAACCTATCATGTAGTAACCTCTAAGGGCACCCTTGTTGTATTCGTGTTGTGGGTAACCAATAAATGTGTGTGGCCCATACTATCATCCATCGTCGTCTACTCACTTTGCTAACATTTTTTAAAGTGATTTTCATGATCATCTACCTGAAATATTGAGATAAGGCCTAGTTAAACATCTGAAGCGATGTTGGTGCCTCATGACGTGTCAGCGCCATTATGCTTCATTGATTATCCGTGTTGGAGAATTTCGCGCATCGGGTTAATATCATTCAAGTAAATAGACGCAGCAAACGTCTATGTTTTCAGCCATAAACAAAAAGCAGGAGAAAAACACTGTGGTAAATTGGTAAGTATATTAATGAAGAAAAGAAACAAACTTACAATTTATAACTGGAATTTTTGAAAACTAAATCCAATGTGAAAATATTTATAAGACCATATAACTCAATAAGTAGCAAAGACGTACTGTAAAACTTTATTTTTCCTGTTTTTGTTACAAAGTCGCTAATTGATCTGAACCGAACAATGTATATAGAAAGGAGTAAATAATAAATAAATAAATAATAAGTATATATAACAATAAATAGAACTTTTCTGTTACGTTGAAAAGATTTTTATTATACATTTTTACAGAAGATGTGCATCTTTTGTGCCTATCGGTTTTTAAGTGCAACTTGTGCTCACTTGTTCGGAGTCTGGTGAGAGCCATTTTCTGATTATAATTCCTAATAGTATCCAAGTATTCCTCGTATTGAAACTTGTTCTTGCACACGTGGTAAAATCCTGACCTATTTCCTTGGCAGTCATTAACTTTATTCCTTCCAATAGTGTCAAACCATACCTTCTCGAAGTACCTTTCCAAAGACTGGATGAGTGCATACCAACTGTTTTTTCCAAGTC
This sequence comes from Hermodice carunculata, assembly GCA_964020975.1. NCBI lineage: Eukaryota > Metazoa > Annelida > Polychaeta > Eunicida > Amphinomidae > Hermodice > Hermodice carunculata. The sequence continues at coordinate 109,196,947 of OZ026614.1, read as the reverse complement.
TTAATCAAAGTCACTCACTGCTCTGAAAATATTATAAATATGTAAATTTTTCTCATCCTTCATGACTAATGCCTCCAGGTCAGCATCGTTAATTTAACTACCTGCTTCAGTGGCTTTAATGCACCCAAGACACTTCAGACCTGTTTCCACACACTGATATATGTTGGATACCTTCCAGGTTCCCCATAAATAGCCATACTTGTTGCTTTGCGGTTCACACCCAGAGTGTATTTGCAGAAAAGTACTTGTAATTTTCCAAACTTGCCTTCCAGATACTTTTTGGTAAAGTAGGACCCCCCCCCCCTTTTGTGGCATGTGAAGAGTCCCGTCCATAGGTCTGATCCATGCACGAGGAAAGGTTCAATAACATTATCGAAGAGTCGTACTCCTAGGCTTGGATTACGGGCACAATTTCTGACTGATCCTTTTAAATGAAGCAGAGCCTTCTATGCTTTCTTGCATAACAAATCTATACCGACAGAAAGGCTACCACTCGCAGACACGGTAATACCAAGATATGCATACTGTTTCATGCTATCAACAGACATGATTGGGTAGCATTTTTGCTAGATGTATTGAAACTATCATGGATTCATCTGTCCAGATAAAAAAAATGGAGTGCATGGTTTGTATGGCTTACTTAATTAAGGGTATATATCAGGTTACGCGTGAGTCCTACAATTACTTAATAAAAAAGTCTGAAATTACGCTAAAAGTACCATAAACTATATATTTCCTGAAAGCTAACAAATCTGGGAATAAGTTGTTAGCATTTTCATTTGAACCAATTCTTCTGTGTTGACACAACAATCAGGTAAAGTGATCATAAAAAAAATCACACAATTGTTAAATCTCCTTTTTTATTTTGAGCTTGAGCATGTGCATTTCTGTTGCAAAAGCTAGCAGACATGATTTTCTGCACAGACGTGTCTCACTTTTTTCATTATTTGCACTATTGTGGAGATACTCACGTTTAAAGTTGAAAAGATGACATTCCATTCTTACATCAAAGGTTTTGACTTTTGGCTCGCTGTAGAGAGAAAACAACTCAACATAGAAAAAATCTGAGACACATTTTTAAAGATTATATTCTTGTGAACAGTTTGCCACAAACCCCAGGTCTTTATGAGCAAAACTGACGAAGTTGATTTCACAAGAAGTTGAGAAACAAATGCCAGGAATGATGTCGAGAAAAACGCTTTCAAAGCAAATGCCGACTTCAATAGGACTTACGCTATTCTTTGGGCCTTAGATCGCAATGACACCTTGGTATTCCGTTACGCACTCCTACCTGTTGAGTGAATGGACAAGTTTGGAGCATCAAACTTCAAAGAATGCTTTATTTTAGAGGTGTTACATCCAAAAATGTTATAATCGTGCTCATCTGTCACTTTGGATTCCATGTTGGGGTTTCTCAAGTTTACCCTGATTGGCCGACAAATGACTGATAGGTGGTTACCGGGCAACCCGGTCCTATGATGTTTGCCGTCTTGCGTGGGGCCCAATATAGGTGTCAGTAAATCGGAACTTCAGTCTCAGTTCAGAAAGTTTCTATCAAGTTCAGAGGATCGTTGCTTACATTTGTGTGATTAGAAAGTGCTATTGCAAAGATGTCGAAATAGAAAAAACCTAGGGGCAGACCGATGCCCGCGTCAGTTGCAAGTGAACTCAAAGCGTCTGATCTAGGATCATACTACAATCAGTTCCCTCCAGTGGACCCTGCAACCCGACGAGAGCCTCACGGAGACCCCGGGCGAGTCTGGCATTGCTGGGTCAGGGTCGAACGAAGTCGAGGCCAAGGTCACGCATACTGATTCGGTGAACACCACAACATCCACAACCCAACCCGGTCTGGACAAACGATTTTGCATTGCTAGTGCCCAGAAACTCGGAGACTTTGTGGTCCACGAGGCTAGATCTACAGATTGTTGTGAACAAGGACATGTGAATGAACAGCCAGAGGGATACCGATTACCCCAAAATTCACTGATCTTCACCGACTCACTGGCACTGTGATAATGGGGTTTGCCTGCCCAGCTGATCGTAGTCTGCTTGTGCAGAGCATGCGCAGAAGCGCTCACGCCTGCTGTATGTAAATGAGGCTCCTGTTGGATTCCTGCAGGGTGGAGCTTAGAAGCTTAGCTAGTCCCCAGCCGAAGCCACACCAAACAGTGAGAACCAGGCCAAATACTTTTGCCAAAATTCACAATTTTCCTTTACACAACCTGAAATCTGATTCCAGCATACAAAACTTAAAGGAAAAATGCATAACATGTGTGAAAATAGGAAAAATGATGGTTTAACCCATTGTAACCTGATATATATCCTTAAAACCTTCATCCAGTTGGCATGCACATGCAATGTAAGGACTTGTTGCTTCTGTAGTATTTACATGTAAATTCGTTCATCAACAAACAAGTGCATATATATATATATATATATATATATATATATATATATATATATATATATATATATATATATATATATATATATATATGTGTGTGTGTGTTTATATGCCCCCATAAAACTAACAAAACAACGGTCCAAGCTGAAATGTCACATAAAATCTGATCTGAAGCACCAAGAATTTCAAATGGAAGGGACTACTGTTACCTGGTGCAGTAGGCATAGAGATACAGGTTCCTCTTGTGAAGAGATTTTGTTAGTTGTGGCACAAGACCTGTAACACTGCAACATCATGGAATACAATCAACATGAGACTGGTGTCAACCAAACTGATATCATAATGCTATGCTATCTGTATTCTTCTTGGTCCTGCACACAAGGTTGGATGGATCGGGTGGTGTCAGGTGCACGCTGAATGGACCAGAGATTACATGCAAAATGTGATGTGATTGGAAGGACACGATTTTGCCTCGATTTCCATGGTTGCAAAATACAGGTTATACATATGCCTTCAGAGATATTTGTGAATAGATGCATGGTGAAACATGACCCATATGAAGGAGGCAGTGTCATGATGTGGGGGATGCAATCACAGCGAAAAGAATAGAACTCAGCAACATAAATGGGGCTCTCATAGGCCAGTGCTATGTGGATGAGATCCTGCCAACAGTCGCCAAATGGTTGCAGCGACATCCTTGAGCTACTGTTCCAGCATGATAATGCATGGCCACCCATTGCATGTCAGCATGCAGTATCTCCAGCAGCACAACTTCCCAAATGTTAAACCAGAAACGGAAACATGCAGCCTTGAAACAAACAAAAAGGTGCTACTATGGACCACGCTATCCTCCCAAAGGATGTTATAAAAGCATTTTAACAGTTTTCTTTCACAGACTGAAATGAATATTTCTATTTGGTTTTTATCTGTCCATATAATATGATGTTTTGGTATTTTTTCATGTCTCTTTGAACTTTGCCTCAAAGTTTGGAGTACATGGTATAATATAATAATAATAACACTTCATTGAACCCCCAGATTCGGGAAAATTAAAATAAACATTAAGACATACATCAAGATAACTGAATTACACAATATACCAACACATACAAAATCATTATAGTAAAATATCAAGATGTCACACAAGAAAGTACAAATCACAGGGTGGAACATCCACGAGTCTCCCCTTCTCTTGCACCCATGAGGCAGGAGTCAACTGGGAGACCAGCAGGTGCTTCCCCCTGTCGGGTTAGGACAAGTTTCCTGATGAGTAAGGTGTCTGCATGAGCGAATCAACCACTCCGTCCTACTCTGTTGCTAAATATGGTTTATGCTGATAGAATGCGCATCAAGGTCCTAAACAACAGATCTGATATATCTTTGCATTATATCAATACATGCATCATCATAATATATTAAAAAGAATACTAAGATATTGTGCAAGCAATTACTGTAAGATGGAACACCTGTCAGCCTCCCGTCCACCTGCATCTTAAAAGGCATGAGTCAACATGGATACCAGCAGGTGCTCCTCACTGTAAGGTTTCATAAAGTTTTCATGATGGATAAGAAATCAAAGTGAATCAACGACTCCATCCTGCTGTGTTACAAAATAAGGTTTATGCTGAGAGAAAGCTGCTGTAATATGTAACATGGTCAAAGACACGATTGTTTTTTCAATCAGTGTGCCACAATAAAGTTTACCAGTAGATATATACTGGGAGAGAAAATGCAAAGTTAAATCTCGCCCAGAGGGGTCAGTGACAAAAAGGCGATGATAAAGTGAGCAGATCTGTTGCTTCAGATCATGATGAACAGGCCTTATGCCCTTCGCTGTTAACAGCATAGAGTGGTGTGACCTCTTACTAATAAGTAAACACTGTTTTTGCGCAATTCGGTTTGGAAAGACTCCAGTCGAGAAAGATGCCTCTTGTTAATACACAGGCTATCCATACCAAACAACAACATAGGCCTGCAAATACTGCTCCAGAGAGAACTCTTGACCTTTGAGGACAGCCCAGGGTATTTCACCCAGCACCAATCAAACTATAGTAAGCCTGCCTCATGTTATTAATTCTGGTTTCAACATGATCTTCTGCAGAATAATCATCTCTATTAATTGTACCTAAAAATCTCCAAACTACTGACACATGAAAGCTTTTGTGTCCCAAGATACCAGTCAGTTATTTCACAGAAACAATATTTACCATATATCATACATTTAGACTTACCAACATTAAAGTTGAAACCCCACACTTCAGCATAGCTGTAACAAGTGTCAGCTAACTTTTGAAGGCTAGGTACGCTGGTACTAAACAAAGTAATATCATCTGCATATGCAAATGAGTTATAGACTTTACAATCAATAGTAATAAGTGCATCCATAAAAGAAATCTGCTTCAGGAGACCATCTAAGAAAATGTTAAAGATTGAAGGAGAGAGTACACTCCCTTGACGAGTTCCTCTAGTTATAGGAAATGGTTGTGAATAGTTGCCATTAATCCTGACATTTCCATACAGATGACTTTACCACACATATAAAAATGTCCATTCTGCAGTTGGTAATTTATCCAGCAAATTAAACATGAGGCCCAAGTGCAATTTCCTATAGAAGCATTTCTCTGCATCAAGGCTTGCCACATGCAGTGGCGACTCCTGCTGTTTACTAAATTAAATTATGTATTTAGGAAAATGGCAGCCATTGAAGTACGTTTCCCTTCTCGAAAACCATATTGGCTTGGATGAACGTCATCTTTAGGCAATAAAAGGAGCTCAGTAAGCTCAGTCTCCTGCTCTCAAGCTGTAGCAGTGGGATCACACATGTTAGGTTTTATCATATCCTTAACCATGGTTTCTAGGACGACAACAATACGATTTGCGAGGGACTCACATTCCAGTTTATCAATGCAGTCCCTGATGGAAAGCAAGATATTATTATGTCACTATAAGCAACAATATTGTCCTGGTCGTTTCTTACAGCAGGAACTCCATCATTTGATGTCTCAGTACCGTCATTCAAACTTTTCTTGCCGTGAAGACTTTATCTGGCTTTTTAAGCATGTGTCCATTTGCCAGGCTATATGCAAGAAAGAAAATGTCTGGAAGCACAGTGTGTGTAATTTTCCCAGTGTCTCCATAAAATACATTTTGTCCAGTGTCTCCTGAATATCTTGCCCACCATATTGACAAATTGTAGCCAATGAATTGCAAAACACCAAGGGTAGTTCCTCCTTTGTAACACACTCAAAGTCCTTCAGGTGTTTCATAGTCTTTGAAACTTACCTCGTTGCTATTTTAGCGCTGGCTGTCAAATCCGATGCCACGTTGGATGAGACCAACCAGGTAGGACAGGTAGGTCAACACGTGCACACCATGGTGGCAATTCGGCAGGCTGCACCAAGCAAGTCCGAGTGGTTCCAAAAGTTCAGACAGGCCTAAGACTTGTCCAAACTATCCCAAAACGTCTAGCAGTAAATTCAGTCGACACAACACTGATGTATGAATAAAATAATTTCAAAAATGTCACTAGAAATTATGAAAATTAGCCTTCTTTCCAGGGGCCCAATATTATGCATTTGGTCTTAGTGCTGCACTAATCAGTCGATATAATGTGGATGTTTGGTACAATACTACATATATTTTGGCAACATCCAGGTTAATGTTTACTAACAGCGTGCAGGATACAAAACGAGCAGTACATTTTAAAAACAAATACCTTTGAGTGCAGTAACTTGGTAAAGAATTTTGTGAATTAAATTCTTAAAAGTTGACAGGGTCTCCTTAATATATGTTGCGACCTCAAAACAATCCATAAACTTAAGAATATAATTAAACTTTTCAGGAAAACAATATTTTGTAAATTTCATTTTTACCTAAATTCTACATATATTTTAGCAACATGCAGCTCAAAGTTTACTTATAATGTGCGGGATACATAAGAACCAGTACCGTTTTGATTAGAATACCTTTCAGTGGGGCAACTTGGTAAAGAATTTTGTGAAATATATTCTTGAAAGTGTACAGTGTTTTGTCTGTTAAATACATGCTGCGACCTCAGGCCAATCAATAAATTCCAGAATATTATTCAACTTTCTAGGAAAACAGCGTTTTGAAAATCTATTTTCACCGTGTTCTGTCTGCTCAATTCCATTCTGATCAAGAACAATTATCAAGAACAAACTGTAAGATGTGCGATATGGTCTCCAGGACCAAATGGGATCACTCCAGATTGACAATATTTCTTCTCCGTTGTTGGCAAGAAAAAAAATCAATACATTTATTTCCAAGAATTGGTTTTGAAGGTAATCTGCTCAATGAGCCCTGGCCATCTACAGGTAACTGAACATCCAGGTGACAATTTAAACATTAGGCACTTTTAATGGCACTATAATGTATGGTTGTGGTTCTACCTTTAAGATATAAGTGCAGAACATTGTGGAATTTATTTTCTGACATAAACTGTCTGGCTTTTGTCACACTTGATTAATTTGGTGTAAGCGTGATTTTTTCCATAAGCAGTTAAAAAATTGCGCATTTTAATTTCGTACAACTAAATGCTGTATAATGACATGTAATGTAATAAAAACTTTTTTCCCGCATTTTCAAATACCAGCACGCAGAATAAGAAATTTTGTCCAGCACGAAAATTTCTTGCAGCACAGTTTTGCTTCCATGCCAGAAATTTCCAAAGGATAGTGGTAAAACAGAAAGTGTACATCCTACATTAACTGATGATCGCTTTGCCTTACAACCATGTGTCATGATCAGGAAGAAGATAGTCACAAGCACGCATGAACGTAGATTTCTTTTTATTCCATATGCATCTGACAACTGTCCTGCTGCTTCCTTCTCCAGTTGAAAAAAATACGTCAAATTGTGAGCTGGGATGGGCAGAACTGCTAACGTAGATTTGACCTTTCGAAAAAGGTGCTTCGATGTAGTAAAACATTTTCGCCAGGTAAACGACACCGTTTGGCAGATATGGTTGTCATGAATTCAAATTTAAATCTGAGAATCAATTATAAACTATAAAGAAAGATGTAGGTGACTTTCCCTTTAAACTGCTGTCATAGGAATAAAATGGCATCACCGACTGCTGAACTCAGACAGACTGGTAAACATTGTTTGAACTCAGACAGATTGGTAAACATTAGAACCTTCTTCGGTTTATTTGTTTTTTTCCATAATAGGATTTAAGCAGAACTTATTTCTATCATGTAATCCACAGTTATATTCAAATCCCACATCATTGATCACTCGTAATGCAATAGCCTGTCGTGACTCCGCCTCTATCTTTCACCGTAATCTCCAACAGTTGCAGTACATTCCAGTGTATATTTAGCTGTCGGTGGAGAAAAGGTGATATATGATGCAGTAGGCAAAATGTATAGGCTTTTAAACATTAATTCGCAGACCGCATTAAATTAAAATTTCAAAAACACAAACAAGAATGTTTGTCATCTGCACAAAGCCCAAGATCTCAATGTATGCAACACAATTCTAGACTAGAACACTGCAGAACTTGAAATTACTATTGCTTGCAATTTGAAACGTTTAAGAATGCCAGAAAGACATGGATACCAAGACGAAACCTGCTGCTGGCACGGTGGCAGCCTTAATGTGTATTTACATCACACTGAGGCCAGTGAGGGCACCCTAGGGTGACTTTGGAAGTATTGACACTTCTATGTCAAATGTCCCTTTGTTTGTAATCAATTACACGGCCTTAATGGATGTTTACAAGGCCACAATCATCTTACACCTAGTCTAAGTCTCTAAGTTGTTTGAAGAGCAAACTTTCCTCTCTGTCGGAGATTTTAGAATTTGTATTCCTAATCAACTTGTCTTCCTATAACCTGTGTGGGGAGACCTGTTCTTCATGGATAATAGGTACTCTAGAATCTGATCAGTTCCTAAGGGGCCGTCCATAATTGTCAACATTTTAATCTTTGTCCAAAATGACCATAAATTTTTTACCCTCCCCCCCCCTCCTCGTTTATGGCCATCATCAACATTTTTCTGAACTTATTCCAAATATATACACTTAACCTCATATGATATGACTGTGAAATGCTTAGACATGGAGTGCATACAGTTTTCCTTGTCTAAGCTTAATAAAGTAAATTTATTATTGTATAAATAATTAGCAAATAAAGGATACAAACAAAATAAGAAAGTTAACTTTGATGTTGATTTTTTAAAAAAAAATATTGGTATTCTACAAAATACTCCTGCCTCGATTGTTGATGGTTGATGGGAAGGAAGGGTTAAAGCGCAAAGGCACATCTTGTGGCAGGTTGAAATTTAGCAGAGGGACTGAAAATGCTGGATGTAGAAAATCAACATTTTTTAGGGTTGAAAGTTATGGTCATCTGGCTCTGACCCCCTCCCCCCATATCCATTTTGGACACAGGTGAAAATGTTGACAATTATGGACGGTCCCTAAGCTCGTGTGCTTTTTCTTTCGTTTTCATGTGATAAAGGGACAAAGACAGTAACGTTTTAACATGATCTATCTGTGTTCTGGTTCTGTATTTTACATGCAGTTAGTTCCCCTTAAATTGCAATATTATGTATAAATTGTATATACATATTAAAGTAATGTTTATTTTAGATGTTCATACCCCTTTAAACTTAAAAGGGCCGACCCGTTCTGGAGTGGGTCAGTGCCTACAGTCGCCACTTTTTGCCAGTCCTACGGATGCCCTCTATTGAGAAGGGGTAGATGTCCTCATGAAGATTGTTTTATATTTCTGGTACAGGCTGTCCATTGTTACAGTAATTGTAAGAAATTTCCCAAGTTTTTACAGGTGTCTGGCTGTAACTAATTATTTTGTAATCACTGGGATTGAATATATAGCCCCAGTTTGTTTCTACCTCAGTTATACACTGGCAAGTGGTTGACCTAATGTGTCCTATACAGCTAGAAAGGGTACATACTAGTTCAGGGGTAGGTCACATTAAGGTTTGCGTTTGGAGAGTAACGAGTTCGGACTGTGGAATATGATGACTACTAGAAAGTGGTTCTGGACAAAAAGACATAAATACAGTATATATGTATGCATATCTATCTATCTATCTATCTATCTATCTATCTATCTATCTATCTATCTATCTGTCTGTCTGTCTGTCTGTCTGTCTGTCTGTCGGTCTGTCTGTCTGTCTGTCTGTCTGTCTGTCTGTCTGTCGATCGATTGATCGATCAATCGATCTATCTATCTATCTATCTATCTATCTATATATATATATATATACATACATGCATATATATGCACTAATCAGATTTGCTTATGCCCACTCACAAGCTTTTTTCAACTTTTTTTTTAATTTGGACACATACTCCAAGATAGGTTCATCTTGTGTTTCAATCAGCCATTTTTCTTTCATGAGCTTTAGTGGACCTCTCACAGTATGGCAGTGTATCATTTCAAATAGACTGAATCCCAGTGACTCAATTGGTATCTCTCTTGGCAAACAATAACATATGTATACCTTTATCCCATTAATTTTCATTTTCAAAACAATAGGTTCTCATCATGTTCTTCAGTGTTTGATGATACCTTTCTAAAGCTCTTTGTGTTTCTGGGTGGTAGGCTGAAGATTCAATCTGTTTAAAGGCCTAGTCGGTTAGCAACCTTCTGAAACACTGCAGACAGAAATTATGAACCCAGGTCACTTTGTATCTTCATGGGCAGTTCTACTCTAGTGGAAAATTTCATTAACGCATCAATGATTGTTGGACCTTTAATGGTTTTTAATGGGATGGCCTCAGGATACCTAGTGGCTGAATCCATGATAGCAAGGAGAAACTTATTTCCCACTTTCGTTTTCAGAAGTACTCCAACACAATCTCTAATAACCCTGCTAAATGGTTTTGCACAAACAGGGATACTAATTAAGAAGCAGGTTTGATTTTGTGATTGGGTTTTCCAACCACTTTACATGTGTGACATGTTTTAGAAAATTTTGCCGCATCCCTATGTAATCTTGGCGACAAGAAGTGTTGTAATATTCTTGAGTCTTCTTAATACCCAAGGGGCCTGCCATAGGCAAATCGTGAGCTGTTTTTAAGACTCCTGCTCTATATCATGGAGAAATCACTATTAGATGAACGATTCTCGATTCTTCATCAATGGAGTCATCTGGAGGTCTCCATTTCCTCCTCAGGCCTCCTGACTTAATATAATAGCAGACCAGGTCTTTCTGTGCCTCTTCTTCAGTTAAAGCTGCACTTACTAATTTTCTGAACCGATAGTCAGCGTTTTGCTCCCTAATCAGCCCACCTCGATTCAAAGAGGTATTTGACTTAGATGATCATTTTAGTTTACCTGGTCAGAGAGGTTACCATCATGGTTTACCTCTGGACGCAAGCTACCTTGTGGCTTACTTGCTCCTCCAGGCTACCAGCAAAGAATGTCTCAGCCAGCCCTATACATTCATCTTCCTTGTCAATGGCTTCTTATTTAGAAGCTTTAAGAGCCATCGACCTTGTCACAACACTGGTGGGAAAAATGCCCCCAAATTCCTGCTCAAGATGCTGTGTTTTCTCTCTCATGACTGGCTCATCAGTTAATGATGGTAAAGGTTTACCTTTCACATTATCCCCTGCTATATCATTCCCTAGAAGGAAGGTCACACCTTCTATCAAGAGACTAAGTACAATACCTACAATCACTGGTCCAATTTCGAAATCAGACTTCAGGTAAACTTTGTAAAGTGGGACTGTTATGGGATTTCCCTCAACACCCTGAAGTAATACACTGGCTATTTGATAACTTTCATCCAACAAAGGAAGCACATCTTCCGACAGTACATATTGGGCAGGGCCAGTGTCCCTTAGGATCACAATTGCCTTCTTGTCAACAGCATTTTCTTTCTGTGACACCAGCCATTCTAATATGCAACTGTCACAGCCGTCCAATAGCTACTCTAAGACTCAGCTACCCCAACATGTGGGTTTTCAAATTTAGCATGGAGATTATCAGAATGTCCATCAGACATATTTAGACGTGGGTGCCCCTTAATGCTGGCTAAACCAACTGGTTTCCCTGTATTATTGGGTTCACCTCTGAAGCCTCATCCTCAAGGAAACCTTCGTCAACCAAATGGCAAACTATCTTTTCTTTCAGGAGTGTTTTCCTGCTACCTGCTGGTACTTCTAAATTTAAGTATTTGGCCACATTTTCCAGGTCTTCCTTTGATAGTTCATCAAAATCTGTGACTGTTCAGTTTTCATTATCCAGAAACACAATTGGATCTATTGACTTTCCCCTCGTTTACTACTGTTTATGTTCTGAATATCTTCCAGACCTGCACAATATACAGTACTTGTACTCATCCATCTACCACAAAATGTATCTACCCCCATGCTGTTATGTAACCATTTTGCATGCATGATAAATTAGCTGGCACAGTCAGAACCAAGAGTGGGGAAACCTTGTTTGCAGGATATTTTTCCTTTGGAAATGTCGTCTTTAATAGATTAAGGGAGAAACGAGCACAGGTGGCATGTCAGTGAAGCAAGCCAGGTCTGGGCATGGTGAGAAGGTTCAGACTGTGGTCTGAAGAGGGCACTGTCTGTTCACACGAAATTCTACTGACGATGTTATCACCACTCTTTAAATTAAGAGGTTTTGCTTGTTCCTCCATTATGACCACAAGTGGCCAGGGTGACAATTATCGTGATAACGAAACTCTTCAGCCCTAGCACCTCCTTCTGCTCAGTGGAACTTGAACCAGGGCTGACAGACAGCCAGGTTGATGCAGTGGCTTTTTGATATTGCTGATAACTGGACACGAATGGTGCCACCATAAAGACAAAGCAGGATATGGTTTTTGACACTCACTTCCTATGGTGCTGTCAGGCTGAAGTCTGCGAGAAGTTGTGCAGTTTAATGCCAAAATAGTTGGATGGCCTGCATGTTTTCTACCTGATGATCAGATGATCATTTATCAAACAATGATCTAGGCATAAATGTTTTTGTTTCACTGCCTATCAGATCAGGCAAGACCCACGTCTATATGATGGCACCATTTATGTCTGGTAATAATTATCAACTGCCCAGTTGTGGCCACAATAGAGGAACCAGCAAAACATCAATTCAAAGGGTTGTGGTGACGTCACTACAAGATTTCTTCTGTGGACAGGTAGCACCCTCTCCAGTCTGTGGTTTGAAACTTTTGGCCATGCGCAGTCATAATGTTCTTTGAATCTATTAAATACAAAATTTCCAAGGGAAAAATGTTTCCTGCAAACGAGGTCTCTCCAGTCCAAATGAGGACCTGCCTCCAGGGCAACTTACTATCCAAAGTATAATTGACTCTATTTTGATAGGCTTAGGTCTGCAAGCAAATGGGAAGAAATTGCATCTCTGAAAAGAAGTTTGTTGTTTACTCTGGCCAAAATTGAATTATTTTTCATGAATTATTATGCCAATTTGGCTGTTAATTGCCAATGTTACTCATGACTGACATAGGAGCAAACTTGCATTCTTTAATCCCACTGGTGGAGTTATGTGATGGTAAAATACCAGTTAAACTTCAAATGTTTAAGTAGAATTTGAGTTAATTAATAGTTCAGACCTAAAACGGGCAATTTGTGGTCCAGCAAAAATTTGTTGACAAAACCAGGCTATGTGACTCGAGCCTGGCTGTGAAGACTGACCCCACCATGGGGCACTGTGCTGGACAGGTGCAATGGATATTGTCCCATCAATACACTCCTAGTACCTCATGGGATCAAATTTAGTTTACAAACATCTCATTAATTGTACTGTTTTATTGTGGTTAGCTAAGTCAGAAATAGTTTATACTTACACTTCTATATTTTTTTCAGATAACAGAACACATAAATATATGGTGCCGGATTTTCTTTCCCAATTATGTAAAAACGTGGACTTTAGGGCCTTCATCCACTATCATGGTAACGTTCTCCACTAAGCTCCAACTTTGACTCAGAGGGGGCTCCTGACTGGTGTTCCCAGTGCTGCTACTTAATTCACAACCTGGGGGCGTCTTCAGTGTTTGATTCAATGTTCCTACTTTGGGTCCCATCACCGCCAGTAACTGGTAATTTGAAGGCATTGTATTTATATTTTCTGATATTGTTCACACTGGAAAAGTCCCATTATATATTTTACATTACTTTCCTTTGAGGAATTACCCTTCCGTTAACACTCTCTTCACAATATCCAATCGGGACTATTCCATGGACTTGGCTGCCATTTTGAAGATTGTGGATTCCGCACCCAATGGTTTGTAAATGAAGGTAGTATCGGGACGATCTTGGGGGGGGGGGTAATATATGAAGCCTAAAGTACATATTTTGCAAATATTTCAGAGCATCATTAATGATATGATATATGCTGTGGCGGCAATTGACTCGGATATCCCGCAATGCATTGTGCCATGTTCAAAATGGTGCACACCAACATGCATGATATGCCGGATCAAGGCACATCTGGATTGGTAACTAACGATGATTACTGCTTCAGACACAACTGAGCAGGCAGACTAAAGTTAAGATAGTAAGTCTTGTTTTAAGTACTTTCACGAGCGTTTGCCCTTGTAACTTGGAGAATGGACACCTGGAACCTATAGCGAAAGATTACGATAAGGATCAACAAACATCTGGGACTATGCTGTGTTACCGAACGACCATGACTATGCAGCTATGCTTTTTCCCCAGCCAAAGTTAACCCTCCAGACAATCTGAAATAAAATGCTGTGTTTCAGTTGATTGTACTGCAAAACAACGGTACAGAACAGCCTCTTTCTCGATAAAATTTTTCGGCAAGGGTAGGTCAATATTATTAGGGAAGGGCAGCTTGAAAATATTTTTTTTTTTATCTTTCGTTAAGTTTATTTAGGGTGATATTGACATAACAGGCTGTTTTATCCTTTACAGACCCTGCGGTTTTGTCATTGGTGCCAGGGAATATAACGGCTGACCATGATGTGACTTGAAATCTTCAGAGGTGAGTAAGTCAGCTTATTGTGGTTATAAGAACCCATAAATGGCAAATGGGTGACCCACCAGCAAAAAGTATAGTTAAACGTCCTCCTTTATGTGTGTGAGTCAGGGTCATCCAATCGATTTGCTAAAGCCTGCAATGGCAGACTTTTGATGTTTGTTTTAATATCTGTTTGCCAACACAGACATTCTGTTTTTGTTGGGTTTCTTTATTTTTGTCTTTCTTTGCTCTTGTTCTTCCAATCCTTCTTTACCAGCAAGATTTTCCAGATAATTTTCTCGAGCGCTAAACATTTAAAAACTCCAAATTTGGTACGATGATAGATCCATACATGAAGTCGGGCCTTTTACAAAGACGGTTGAGTGCATTCAGAATTATGCATATTAAGCGCATTTAAAATTGTAAATCTTTAATATCTTCAAAACCATTATATGTAGAGATGCCATTTCAACTTCTAATGAAGGCGTATGATGTGAGCGTATCAAAAGAACCACAAAAGAGTTCCATAATTTTAATTTGTGCTAATAAGGGAGACTTGAAAGCTTTAAATGTTGAATATCTTCAAAACTATTATAAGTAGAGGTGCCATTCCAACTTCAATTTGTAGGTGTGTGCTGTAGCTACATCTAATGAATCGAGAGCAGATGTACCATCCAAATTTATATAAATTTTGAAGGCATATAGACCGATTTGCTTTGTAGCAAATGTTCTTTCTAGTTCTTCTTGTAATCTGTGCAATAAGACCTGTTCTTCTTAGGTACTCCAGTATTTGATTGGTTCCTTTATTTTTAGGTTTTTTCTTTCTTCTTTTTTGCCATGTGATTAAGGAATAAAGACAGTTATGTTTTACTCATACTTATTTCCCCCTATAAAGCTGGGCTGTTACCCAAGAAAAACAGCCATGTAATTCGGGTAACAAGGGTCCGTAAAATGTTCACCGCACAACTTTTGATAATTGGAAGGAACGCCACAAAAAATTCTCTTCCTTATTTTTGCCGCTTGTCGAGCAGGTAAACGGATCCTTGAGGCAAGCTTTAAAGCTTGGGTACAGTCCCCTCACGGGAAACAGTCACCTGTCACTCGAATGTTGCAGGGACAACAATAATACCGCGCTATAAGTGCGTAGCACAGTAAGCGCTCAGAATGAATTGTCCAGACTGACGTCACAAGCGGAAACGCAACTCTGCATATACAGCCCTTTCAGTGTGAGTAGAGGCGTGAAACAACAAGCATGGCGCTAAAGATGAAATGTGAATTTCAACGCAGAGTGCGCTGTTTTGGGAGGCAAAATCCAGCTGTATATCTCAAAACGTGATCATGATTTTATCTAGTATATATTTCAAGAATGTGTTAAGGTTTTCACGGCGGGAATCTTTTTTTAAAGTTTTAAATATTCAATGAAGTCAATGTAAGATTAACAGTAATATTTTTCCCTTTGGGCATGCTTTCTAATTTTTTTTCAAATTATCACAGATAAAGGTGTCAATATAACACTAGTGTTTAGGTTTATGCTATACGTGCATCCAATGGAACGATAGTGAAAGATGTAAATTTTAATTCCATGCTAATTACCTATACTTACAAACTTAAACTGTTTAATAACATCAAATGTATTGCAAATAGAGGCGTCCGGGAACATCATTTGATTGGCTTGTGATACAGGTGTGTCGAATAAAATTTAAATGAAGCTGTAAATTTTGAAATTCGGCTAAATAGGCACACTAAGAAGACTTTGAAATTTACCAATTGAAACCTATGAAAGGTGAAGGTGTATTTTCAAATCAAAAGACTGAAGAAGATACATTTGATTATCATCTAATTATTTTTAAAATTTGAAACTTTTCAAATTTTTAAGCCACGGTGACAGAGATGCTGCAAACCTTTGAAGCAAATCTTATTTTTTCTACAATGATACGAATATCTATCAATTTATAAATATTATTTCAAAAGAAGGAAGAAATAAAAAACTACCCACAAGCGAAAGAAAAAGATGTTAGAATAGGGATGCAAGCAAACAAAAAACATCGCAGTGAATTGATGATATTTGCTCAAGCCTCAAGGCCATCCTTAACTTAAACTTATTTTTCCCCCTTAAAGACTTAAATTTTCCACATTGTTTTTGGAGACAAGATAGTTTCTATACTACACCTTCAGAAACCAAATATATGTTACATTTGTCCGACCATATTAGTGAAAAAACTCGCTAAACAACGAGTGAAACTTATCACGGCGAGCTATCTAATATCAATGCAGCCCTCAGACTGACCTCAGCAGCGTACTACGATTAATCCCAGAATGCAATTTCCCAACATGGCGCTAATTTATTCAAAATGACGACCGTGCATAAGATCTATTTCGAGCGTCAAGCACCAGCGTGAATCCCTACGTCGAAAAACCATGTGTCGAGGTGAAGGAGAGAGTTCTCATAGCCATGTACATGTTGGTTTTAATTTTATTCCATACGCTTATGACAGCTGTTGTACTGTTTTACTATTAAAAGTAAAACCCTTTGCTTTAGTTGAACAAATCACCTTTAAACCACACAGTCGTGAGGAACTTGAACGTTGGTCCAACCTTGAGAAAAACGTCACCGTCTGCGTGGATGTAGCGAAACACTTTCCGTAGGTGCATTAAATTCTTTAGTAAATATTGCTACCATGAATGCAAATCTAAATATGAAAAATATATTACAAAATGTCAAGCGTGTGGTGGACTTTCCATTCAAACAATGACCGGATGCTAGTCAGAGAAGTAAAACGTTGCTTCTGTCACCAGCTCCTTACGTATTGCTCAGCATTGTTTGTCCTGCAGATTTTGGATGAATCTTGTTCAACTATTACACTTTCGCAGAACAATTTGGCGCTCATTCACATTCATGTTTAAATCCTACATCATCAATCAGTCGTAACGCGAAAGCTCTTATCTGTCACTTTGATATGCAGCTGTCTATGGTATATATATATATATATATATATATATATATATATATATATATATATATATATATATATATATATATATATATATATATGTATATATATATATGTATATATATATACATATATATTGCAGTATATATAATATCAGTTGTTTGTGTTAATATATTATTGTATTAACTGTCTGGACTAAAACACATCACACTTTTTTTTTAAATTGTGAAATCACACTTAAGAATGCAAATACAGATAATGCACACACACATTCAAACGAGGCTTCGTCAACATGGACTTGTCAACCATTCATCCCCGAGTACTCTAAAACCCAAGGGAACATAATTTGATGTAGACCTTTATAAATGACACTGATCAGTTCGAAGACGGCTTTGCATTTCAATTTTACAGATGAAAATATAGACTTAAGGAATAAAGACTGACTTACGTAGATACTGGGTGCATCTAGTTTGAGAAGGCCTAAGTCATGGATAGACTCGCCACAGGGTGCATCGCGCGCACGCTTCCCTACTCTGCAAAACAAGTCAAATTTATCCATACCCCTGGTTTAATGTTTGCTTCTATTGCAAGTTTACTCCTAATAATACAAACTGACTTGCATTGAATTATTCTCATTTTCGTCCCTCTGTTCCAAGTGTTTGGATCTCCCGCTGGATATGTTGAAACAGTAATTACCACTCATATAAAAACCCCATGGTACTTTCGGACCTGTATCCACTATTGGGACAACCTTCTCCCCTGAGCTCCAGCTTTCACTCAACAGGGGGACTTGGTTGGTCCGACTAGCGGTGCTACTTAATTCGTTGCCTGGGATCGACTTCAGTGTCAGATACATTATCCCAATTCTGCCCCCCCCCCCCCCGCCAACAATTGATAATTTCAAGCGGTAGTATTGATATTTTTAGGTAATGCTCACAATGGAAAAGTCCCATTTTATATTTTACGTAACATTCATTCTGCAAATTAACTTTCCCTTAACACTAACCACACATATATTTTGGATACTACCTCTTCAAAATATCGAATCGGGACTAACCCATAATAATAATAATAATAATAATAATAATAATAATAATAATAATAATAATAATAATAATTAGTGATAATGATAATGATAGTGATAGTGATAATGATAATGATAATGATAGTGATAGTGATAATGATAATGATAATGATAATGATGATGATAATAAAGATAATAATAATAATAATAATAATAATAATAATAATAATAATAATAATAATAATAATAATAATAGTACTGTGGCTCCCCGCTTTTGTGCCGCGGTCCTGTGTGACACAGGTGACTTAGGGAAAAAAGTAGATGAGGCGGAGGAAACCATGCACATCCTGATCAGCTTGTTCCATATTAGAAGACGCAAGCTCATTATTGTGAGGAGAGTATCTTGGATTTCAGACTGAAAATGTGTTAAAAGCATTTGCAACTTTAATCAAAAGACAGAAGTGAACATTTTTTGCCAGAATGTCCGGCATAATGTGCCACAGCGACTGGGCTGCAGCTTTATTTTAAGCTCGTGATGGATCCCTTCATCTCAACTTAACCAGTCGTGGGGGCTACCGTGGAAACCGCCTACACCATATATGATAAAATTGCAAACATATTTAATAAATGTTTGAATGAGACGTATTTAAGTCTATCCAGGTGGCCCAGCTGCCTACAGATACACATATGCAAATTTGCTAAAATCCTTTTTATTTTGGGGGTTTCAGGATTTAAATCTTATATAAGATCTAGACTTGGAACTTTCGGCACTCGACGACACTTCGTTTTCATCATCCAGTGGTCGCAGGAAAAAAGATGCGTACTTTCGTTGTTGTTCCGGTGCTGATAGGCGTTTGCCTGTGTGTATCGCCGACAGGTAGGCAAGCCTTTATTGACGCAAAATCTGCAATTCAATCGTTATATCCATGGAAATGTTGAAGAAATGTTGAAGAAAATGTTCACGATGAACATCCTTAAGATCTTTACGGATAGACTCCTTGACCTGCAACGACAGATACCACAGACACGACAGATAAAAAGCCATTTGGTAATTAGGTAGCATTTGCTTTTTTACTGTCCGCTGGTCGTTAATATCCTTAACGTTTTTAAAGGATCAGAAAATTGGCCTGTGGCTAATATGAATTCTTCTCCTCGTGTAAATAATGCAATAGACATGCGTCTTACGATTCAAGTTGCGAAAAAAAAACTGTTAGTGATATAATAATTTCGTCACTGATTTATATTACTTTGTATGTCACCGGTAATTGTCTTTGCCTTTTTTAAATGTGTAAATATAAATTCAGTAAACTAAGTTCAAAGTCGCAGCTTCTGCAAAATGTTCTTATATATTCCAAAGTGCTTCCTTTCATAATACTTCCTTCGGATACCCGTTTGTACAGGAGTATTCCAGTCAGCAGGTTTAAGATTATGTACTCCTGATACTTTCCATAGTAATTTGCATTTTCTTAACCTCACCCTTGTTGCGCGAAGCAACACCAAAAACATCATTGTAATCCATTTAAATTTTCTTAAGTATTCTAGGAAAGTCAGCAGTTCAGGTCCGGGTTACCCTTACATACAATTCGTGGGTAATACTTACCTACAGCCGGCAAAACGTCACACATTTCACTCCAAGTGTGAATAATTGGGATCAACGGAATATACATGTTAATGATGCTAAGTTTCCTAGCACATTTCAGGCAACTAATTGAATCATAAACATCAAGTAATTAAAGTTTTGAAAAAGTACACAGCTCAAATTTTGTTTTATACCATGCTTTTAATTTCAACATGGAGTATTCTTTTCAACTGAAAATAATTGTGTGTCTGAATTTTCCTTATCTGGGTCGTAAATGTGTGAGTAAAAATCGTTGATATTCTCATAACTTTTACTGTAGTACAACCGGAACTTTACTGTCACTTCTGTAAAGCAAAAACTGGAGTTTCTTAATTTTGTTCAGAATAATACGAGTTGTGAACAAATTTTCATACCTACACTGGGTAGAACCACAGCGCTAACATCCATTCATATGAAATATTCAATCCATATCAATCATTAACTTGAAATGATTATTCCATAAGCGTAAGACCCATCAGAAGTTGGTTAAACAAAGTGATTCTCAATCCATAGACCAAATACGTTTACAAGATTAACACATGTGCTCATGCACAGCTCAACAAAATAAACACATTGGTTGCACGGATAATGTTCTTTTTCCAGGTATTTCGTATTACCATTCGGAATACTACTTAATCACCTAGTATAAATATTCCCTGAAGGTGACATACCATACCCAAGATTGGGTACATACTGATGTTCCAGGCTTTCTGTTGATATCTGTGCATGAACTTCATCTCAACTTGTCCTGTCACAAACGATGTACCTATACAAATTTTATAGGACAAAAACCTACATAGTGTTCACTACACCTGGATCTGAAATTTTTAATTCTGGGAAATTCTATCAAATCATGTACCTTAGAAACTCGGTTGTGGTGGCGGCACTGGAGGTTATACGATGAATTCTAAATGTTGCAAGAGAATAATGGTTTTCACTGCAACAATATGCGCAACTAGGTGATAACCGGGTTATAAAAGCCGTGCAGGCAAACGGCTTTGCTACCTTGTGACACCTCAAAACCCAGCACATGGTTACAACTCGCACGTCAGAACTGTTCTCAGTGATGCTGCAGTACAGAGTGTGCAGCATAGCCATTCATATGTGTGTGCAATGTGGAAGGAACGAAGGAGAAAGTTCTGGCATAAGTTTTCTAACGTAAGCAAGCTTAACGGAACTGTTCTTAAATGATGGGTATATGTTGCCGTTTTAATGAAATAAATATATCGGCAGTTGATTCAGCTTTCCCTGGCTCGTTCAGTTGAGCAGTTTATGTTAAGTCAGCTTATAAGACTTTGTAGGGTAGTTGTCTGTGTTAAAGTAAAGTCAACCAGGCTTACTCCAGCAAAAGCTTCTTCTCAATGATATGGACCTCAAAAGCCAACTGCGCGTAGTATCTTCAGTTGTGGCGAAAATCCTCAATTTTGAACGTTTGTATGTGTAAGTTTACTGACAAATGGATATCACGGAAAATTACGTCAAGATGATCCCAACTAAGGATTGAAAACCTATTATTGCTGCGCCACCTAAGGAAATCATCATCATAATTTACTTACAATATCTTTTTCCGAGGTATGAGACCAAAAGTTGCCGAGAAATTACATGTATAAATATAGTACATATGTGACCGCATGTAATAGAAAATAGATTTGGCTGTTAATTACATAGCAATGCGGTATGGTACATACAGTTTGGTAATCTTTTATATGGTGCAATTGTATACAGTTTGAGAAACCAGTATACTGTACCCATGAGTTTTGTCCTTTATACATGGAGGAGTGTTTTGTACCGACGAAGAATGTGATATCTGATGCTCTTTTTTGCTGTTTGTCCTAGATACTGGTAATTCCACGTGAATGGGTCAAATAAGAGCGCGTACTTGAAGGCAGTTCAAACATTCGATGAAAAATCCAGGACTTGAAATTTTTAATATCTGTAATAAAATTTCAGCGCTTTCAAAGGAGAATGTCTTCACAAAAAATAAAAGGATCGTAAACTATTTGATAGCATATAAATATGTACAGTATATGTAACATTTCACACAATACGAACAATCTACCTGTGTAATTTAAAAATACCATCCAAGCAAGGATGCCATAACACAAATGTGCAAAACGAAAGAATGTTTCCAATTTTGTGCGATTGGGTACTCCACCCAATTTTTCTTGTTTACATAATGCAAGAAAATCAAATTGTTCACCCTTGAAATTCAAGTACAGTCGATATTCAGGTACCACGTAAAATTTTAAATTTGTTGGGAAATGGAATAAAACATATTTAGTTTGGTTATGTTTAATGAAAGTTTGTTTGTTGTCAACCCAACTGTTGACCATATTTGCGAAATACATACACATTATGTATTCATATATATATATACATATATAAAATATATTTGCATCAGGTATTAAAAACAGGTCAGAGGATTAAAACATGAGGAACCTCCTGTTGTAATGGGTTGAACATTGCAACAAGTACCACATATGCATACAAAGTGTACAATTAATTTGTCGATTTTTCGTAGCTTTGAATCTTTTCAAACATGCTTTGAGTTCTGCGTATATTCGTCCAATTGCTGCGTGTTGCAGACAATATCATTCTGTCTCCTCGATGACGAGAAAATCTGAGGGCGCCCGTCTAGCGGGGCGGTAACAGATAAGAATAATAGCCCTAATAGCCCTTAAAACACCTTACAGAGTGTTGGCTACTGTGTACTTAGTGTTGTACCTGTACAATTGCGTCCCTGCATAATAAACAAAAGAGATTAAACTGTTCAATTTTCACTAATTTTAAAAACGTTTTTGAGACTAAGATTTTTAATGTATTGTCTGATCAGCACACAGAATGTGAGCAGTTTCGCTTGCGTGGCTGTGAATAATGACACCCATGCTCTGATACTTTCAAAATCTGCTGAATAAAACAGGAAACCTAACGCATATGGTACATAATTTTTACACTCAGCAATAATGTAAACGTAAACATTTTTGTAAAAATATTCATAAATTAAATTCACCCGTACCAACATACACATAGATAATAAAACGTAACAGCAGTTCATTTATGATTGTAAAAAAAACACGAAAACAGAGCAGAAAATAACAGGTTAATGTAACAATACCTACGTCCCTGTTTATGAAATAGACCTTTTGCATTGATACAATCTGATATGCCGCAAATGTACATATTTTGCAAGAAAAAACACTGCTAAATATATTCATTTTGCAAGTTCTCAAATTCCATAATCAAAGTATAAAAGGCAAGAACGCGACTCCCCACAATTTCTCTGAAATGCTAGTTTGTAAAAAAAAAAATAGGACTCTTGCCTTCACACTCAATTTGTTATTGTAGTTGGCGAACGTCCGGATCATTGTAAGGGTATCCAATGTAGTTGGCCCAGATGCCCCGAAGGGGTCACACCCACCGTAAAACCAGGTCAGTGCTGCCCTTCGTGCCCCAAAACAGGTAAGTTAAAACACACTGCTTTTCTGTGTCTCATTTTATAATATGTATTCACTTGCTCTGTGTGTGTATGTGTTTTTGTTTGTTTGTTTGTTCGTTTGTTTGTTTGTGTTGTTTGTGTTGTTTTGTTTTTAAGTTTCCATGCTTCTTTAACTTGTGAAGGTATGTGAATTTGTTGACCCATCGCACGGACTGGTGGCGGCGAACCAGGATGAAAGCGAGCCTTTTAAACAACACCGCGGGCCCTGTGTTGAGCAAGAAAACAGCTATGGTGTGGCTGATGTACTTTTGCTACCAGGATAAAAGTCTTAATATTCTTAAAGCTTGATGTCAGTTTTCTGAATGGTATTCAGTATTGTATGCCTCAGTCTCTTAAACAAAAAAGTAGAATTTCAAAGCAAATAGATTTAATTTTACCCTATCATTTATGCCATGATAGACTCATTGATTTTGTCACCTGTATGCTGATGACCGCAAGATCATTTGTGACAAGTCAAAAGTCTGCTGATGGAGTTGGTGGTAAAAATTCAACAGCCCAAATTAAATTGAATTGCTTATATATCACTTTCATCTAATTGGTTTTTTTTTAAAGTATCATATTAAGCATGATCAGTGTGTCGCAGTAACGATTCTCATTTGCAGACACCACTTCGTTATTTATTTTCGAAGACTCGATACAAATGGGAAGTTTTTAATAGACCTGAGAAAAATGTATTTGATTAAACATATCATCTTTTGATTATCGTGACAAAATAATGTGTTATACAGGAATCAAAATTAGAAGTTAAAAACTCAACTCTATCAAAATAGTATGATCAAGAGACATCGGACATCTCCTCATCTATTGGTATTACACTGATGCTGCAGGAAGGATGGCTGCAAGAGTTAGTTAGGTCTCCACCATTAATTGGCCAATAATCAAAATGTCATCTACTTATAATTTCACAATAACTTGGAATCCTGTCGACAATTTTATTTAGAAACTCTTAACACTTTAAAGCACAAAAAACATTTAATCTCAGTTAAGCTTTCCCTTTTTACATCGAGTACGTTCAACTTTTGCTTGTCTTTAAAACTAGAACAATCTCCAGGTCATCAAGGGTCCCGCAAGCATCGTATTTTTTATAGTCATGTGACTTTCAGCGAGGTCAAGGACACCGACGAATTTCTGCCGCATACTTTAGCAGATATTGCACAGAAACCGAACCGATTTTCTTTGCAGTGCCTTCATGACCTTAACCTTTGACCTCAAGGTCACCCATAAGCATTCATCACTAAAGTCTTACCTCAATCCATGTTTAAATCAAGTGTGATTAATTTCTCTCACGTCCTTCTATACACTTCATAGAACATTTTTAAAACAGTCCTGTGACCTTGACCTTTGACCTCAAGATCATTTGTGACAAGTCAGAAGTGAACTCTTCTCTAGATTCATTATATGTCTAAATATAATGACCTTCTGTCTAACACTTCTAGAGATATTGCACAATACTATATATCTACATTGCTATGCCCCTGTAACGTAGACCTTTGACCTCAATATCATGAAAAACATTATGTAGCAAATACCTTATGCATACATATTGTGACCAAGTTTGATGAACTTGCGTTGAATTGTTCTGGAGATATTGCATAAAATTCCATTTTAGTTATAAGCCCCTGTGACCTGAATCTTGAGGTCAAGGTCACCCATAAACCATCCCAGCCAAGGTTTGACCTGGATGCACGTTTTGACCACCTTTGAAGGCAACATTTTGGTACATAATTTTCACATTTAGCAATAATGTATACGTAAATATTTTTGTAAAAATATTCTTAAATTCCATCCACCAGTACCAACATACACACAGATAATAAAACGTGACAGCAGTTCATTTATGACTGAAAAAAAACATGAAAACAGAGCAGAAACTAGGAAAGATGATTTGCTGCATAGCAAATCAGTGTGTGTGTCTTTAAAGCATATAGGTGTGGCAATGTACAACTATTCCATTAAACAGGAGTAGAAGTTGGAATGGCATCTCTATCTATTATAGCTTTGAAGTTATTCAAGATTTAAAATTTCTAATGGTGCTTTTTTGCATAATTTAAATTGCTACAACTTTTATTTTTAATTCATTAGGTGATTAGGTGCCAATGGTCAACAACCCCCTAGTAGAAGTTTGAATGACATCTCTATTATACTGTTGAAGATATTCAAGATTGAAATTTTCAAATTCAGAAAGAAAGAAAGAAAGAAAGAAAAATAGAAAGGAAGGAAGGAAGAAAGAGAGAGAGAGAAAGAAAGAAAGAAAGAAAGAAAGAAAGAAAGAAAGAAAGAAAGAAAGAAAGAAAGAAAGAAAGAAAGAAAGAAAGAAAAGCGTGTGTTGACACACACACACCTTAATGATAGAATGCATGAGCAGGGATCTTGAGCATTTCCTGGACTGTGTAATTGTATATGAATAATGTGGCCCAAAATGTTTTCTTTAACAGCCACTGAACTGACTGGTATCCAGAAAGAAAACATTAACTTATAATTAAATTACCAAACAGACATAGCCATTCAATCAATGCAGCCAATGTTTATATGGCAAAATTAACTCATTCAGTGATGAACCCAAAGGATATGCTCTTTGCTAATTCTTTCAAATTTGCATTGGAACCCCCTCATTTAAAAGATAAGAATACTCGATATATTCCTTTGATACAAATTTTACTGACAGTAAATGAAGACTTCTGTCCTGCATGAGTCAAGGGATACCGCATTTTCAAAGGGTCATTTTGATGTCACATCTTGTAAAATATATACCAGGATAATGGCTTGTTTGCAGTTTACTTGAGATGTGACACCCCTGTAAAAATTTAGCAACGCATTTGTTACCCCTAACTATATATATGGAACATTTTGAAATCCCTGCCAGTGCCTGATGAGACCTAGACAGGTCGAAAGGCGTCGCACAGTTTCCAGTTGCCTCTTCTTGGCTACTGCTTTGTCTAAATCACCCCTGTAAAAATGTCCCACAGGTCTTACGATGTTGATAAAAGCTGTGGATTATGAGTGAAATCTATTGGGGTAATAAAATACACATAAACGTAAGGCGGAAAGGGTAGGGTTTATTTTGATGTGGTTGCACTTGCCAGGACTTTGGAATAAGCTGGCCATTTGATATCAATCATTCACTGTCACTGGTCATGTGTGTTTGGTGGGGTGGCAGACACATAGTAGGGCCAGCTCCACAGTAAAATGGTGTCCCTTTAGCCGGATTATTATGTAAAAAATCCAATTATTTGACGCTACAAAAGTGAAAATAAAACCCATATAAATGTCTACAGCAGCACCCATGTGGACCTGTTGACAAACACCACAAATTATAGCAGCCGGGTTGAGTGGCAGGGCAAAGAGGTCAGTGATAGGCTGTTTGGCCCACCAGCCCTGTGGTCACAACTAATGAGACGGCCCCCAGAGCTCAAGTTGGAATACACTGTATAGTATATAACATATTGAAGATTTAAAACTTTAATTAGCCCTCATTTGCATAATTTTGAAAAGCATGACCTCTCATTATAAAAAGGCCAGACTTTATCTATAGAAGTATAATTGTGCCAAGTTTGGAGTTTCTACGTGTTATGCTTTTCAAATGAAATGTCAGACAAATTTGCCTGTAAAGAAAGAAAGAAAGAAAGAAAGAAAGAAAGAAGAAAGAAAGAAAGAAAGAAACACTAGAAAGATGATTTGCTGCATAGCAAATCAGTGTGTGTGTCTTGAAAGCATATTAGTAAGGCAATGTACAACTATTCCATAACACAGGAGTAGAAGGTGGAATGGCATCTCTATCTGTTATAGCTTTGAAGTTATTCAAGATTTAAAATTTCAAATGCCCCTAATTTGCATAATTTTAAACATCTTCATTTCTGTGTATAAAAGGGCCAAACTCCTTGTATGGAGGTACAATCATGCCAAGTTTGGAGTTTCTATGTATAATAGTGTCCGAGAAAAGTGTCGGACAAATTTGATGGTAAAGAAGGAAGGAAGAAAGAAAGAAAGAAAGAAAGAAAGAAACTGGAAAAGAAGATTTTTTTTAAACTGTCTGTGTGCCTTCAAAGGTTGTAAATATTATATGCTATAACTTTTGTCCTTTGGTACTTCACATTCCATTAAGCTTATGGCTGCATGCAAATTTCAAAGTCCAAATGACCTTGACCTTTGACCTTTACAGGTCACATGTAAATTGCACAGTGTTACAGTACCTACAATTTGAGCAGGACATGAACCAAATCGGAGTAAAATTGACCAAGTTATGGCAAGATGAAACTTTCAAAGCGCCAAATGACCTTGACCTTTGCCTTTTTGAGGTTACATGTTCTTATAAAGTGTCCAGTGTAGCAATACCTGCAATTTGAGTCCAACATGACTAGAACTGGATGGAGATTGGCCACGTTATGATTAGATGAAACTTTCAAAGGTCCAAATGACCTTGACCTTTGAACTTTAGAGGTCACATGTACTTTAAAAAATGTGCAAGGTTACAATAGCTACAATTTGAGCCCAACATGATGAAAATTGGATAAAAATTGACCAAGTTATGGCCAAAAGAAAGCCAGCACCGAAAGTGGCCTTTGACCTTGAAATGACCTTTGACCTTTAGATGACCTCTACCTGAAGTGAACCTTGACCTCAAAAATGACATTTTGGCTTAAAATTGACCTTTGACCTTGACATGACCTTGACATTTGAGATGACCTTTACCTTGCTATGATCGAACTCCTATACACTCGGAACCACATCTACTATAATATATAAGATATTGAAGATTTAAAACTTTAATTAGCCCTCATTTGCATAATTTTGAAAATCATGACCTCTCATTATAAAAAGGCCAGACTTTATCCATAGAAGTATAATTGTGCCAAGTTTGGAGTTTGTACATATAATACTTTTCAAATGAAATGTCGGACAAATTTGCCGGTAAAGAAAGAAAGAAAGAAGAAAGAAAGAAAGAAAGAAAGAACTAGAAAGGAAGATTTGCTTTAAAGCAAATCTGTCTGTGTGCCTTCAAAAGCTGTAAATATTAAATGGTACAACTTTTGTGCTTAGGTACTTCACATTGCATAAAGCTTATGGCTGGATGATATTTCCAAGCTCAAATAACCTTGACCTTTTACCTTTAACCTTTATAGGTCACACGTAAATTGCAAAAATGTACAGTGTTACAATACCCACAATTTAAGTCCAACATGATTAGAATTGAATGGAAATTGGCCGCGTTATGGCTGGGTGAAACTTTCAAAGGTCCAGATGACATTGACCTTTGACCTTTTGGGGTCACATGTAATTTTAAAAATGTGCAGTGTTGCAATAGCTACAATTTGAACCAAACATGATCAAAATTGGATACAAATTGACCAAGTTATGGCCAGAAGAAAGCCGCCATCGAAAGTGGCCTTTGACCTTGAATGACCTTTGACCTTGAGATGACCTCTACCTGAAGTGAACCTTCACCTCAAAAACAACACCTTGGCCTAAAACTGACCTTTGACTTTGACATGACCCTGACATTTGAGATGGCCTTTTCCTTGCTATGATCAAACTCCTAAACACTCGGAAGCACATCTACTATAGTATATAAAATATTGATGATTTAAAACTTTAATTAGCCCTCATTTGCATAATTGTGAAAAGCATGACCTCTCATTACAAAAAGGCCAGACTTCATCTATAGAAGTATACTTTTGCCAAGTTTGGAGTTTCTATGTGTAATGCTTTTTAAATAAAATGTCGGACAAACTTGTCTGGAAAGAAAGAAAGAAAGAAAGAGAAAGAAAGAAAGAAAGAAAGAAAGACAATATGTCTGTGTTGGCACACAGACATTAAGAAAGAAAGAAAGTGAGAAAGAAAGAAAGAAAGAAAGAAAGAAAAACAATATGTCTGTTGGCACACATCCATAAAAAAGAAAAAAAGGAAAGAAAGAAAGTCAACATTTTTGATAGTATGTAATGATATATAAACTACCACAGACTGTGTCATCATTCTTTTCCATTTCATTCTCATGAACCAAGTAGTCTTCTAAGCATGATACAACCTGTAGACGTCAGTCTATTCATACTTGTGCATGCTTTGTTTACATTGAACACTGACCTGGCTACCCGTGGCTTGTACGATATCCTAACCTTGCAACCTCACTGCAAGGAAAACTACAGCTTCCTGTGGCTTTCAGTTGAATCTGTTATGTCTTACCCAATTAATTAATTATGTGTTGTTCCAATGTTCTAAGCTATGTCTTGTCAGTCTTGTGTAAACATGACAAAAGCAGTCACACACGGCATTCTGTGCTGCTACTCAGGGGCACACATACAGACAAGCATGCTGCCCGTAGCCTGATATCAAACCCAGGCTCTCTTATCTGGGCTAAAAGTATCAATTACCAAAGCGGACCCCAGAATCTTGACTGATACCATCTTTGAAGCCTTTGGTACTTCACATTCCATTACGCTTATGGCTAGTTTTAACAAAAAGGCCTGAATGAGCTTGACCTTTAATCTTTAGGCATTGCATGTAAATTACAAAAATATGCAGTGTTGCAATACCAACAGGTTGGGTTCAACATGGTTAAAATTGGTTGAAAATTGACTGAGTTATGGCTAGATGAAAATTTCAAATGTGAAAATGACATTGACCTTTGACCTTTAGAGGTCACATGTAAATTACAAAAATGTGCAGTCTAACCAACGTATTAATCGAAGTTGGATTGATTACCTGTACGTATAATATTTTTGGAGATATTCAAGATTTAAATTTTCAAATGGCCCTAATTTGCATAATTTTCAAAACCGTTGAACCTCTTTACAAAAAGACCAGGCTTCATGTATGGAAGTATAATCATGCCAAGTTTGGAGTTTCTATGTAAAATACTTTTCAAATGAAATGTCGGACAAATTTGCCTGTAAAGAAAGAAAGAAAGAAGAAAGAAAGAAATAAAGAATTCCTAGAAAAACAGTATGTCTGTGTTGGCACACAGACATAAATAAAGAATTCCTAGAAAAACAGAAAAGTGTGTGCTGACACACACACTTTAATAAAGAATTCCTAGAAAAACAGAAAAGTGTGTGCTGACACACACACTTTAATAATAGGTTAAGGTAACAATACCTACGTCCCTGTTTATGAAATAGACCTTTTGTATTGATACAATCTGATATGCCGCAAATGTACATATTTTGCAAGATTATACACTGGTAAATACACTCATTTTGCAAGTTTTCAAATTCCATAATCAAAGTATGAAAAGCAAGAACGCTACTCCCCACAATTTCTGTGAAATGCTAGTTTGATAAACAAAATTAGGACTCTTGCTTGTGCACTCAATTTGTAATTGTAGTTCCCGAACGTCCGGATCCTTGTGAGGGTCTCCAATGTGATTGGCCCAGATGCCCCGATGGGGTCACGCCAACCGTTAAACCAGGTCAATGCTGCCCTTCGTGCCCCGAAACAGGTAAGTTAAAACACACTGCTTTTCTGTGTCTCATTTTATAATATGTATTCACTTGCTCTGTGTGTGTATGTGTTTTTGTTTGTTTGTTTGTGTTGTTCTGTTTTTAAGTTTCCATGCTTCTTCAACTTGTGAAGGTATGTGAATTTGTTGACCCATCGCACGGACTGGTGGCGGCGAACCAGGATGAAAGCGAGCCTTTTAAACAACACCGCGGGCCCTGTGTTGAGCAAGAAAACAGCTATGGTGTGGCTGATGTACTTTTGCTACCAGGATAAAAGTCTTAATATTCTTAAAGCTTGATGTCAGTTTTCTGAATGGTATTCAGTATTGTATGCCTCAGTCTCTTAGACAAAAAAGTAGAATTTCAAAGCAAATAGATTTAATTTTACCCTTTCATTTATGCCATGATGGACTCCTTGATTTTTGTCACCTGTATGCTGATGACCTCAAGATCATTTGTGACAAGTCAAAAGTGAACTCTCCTCTAGATACATAATATGTCTAAATATAATGACCTTCTGGCAAACACTTCTAGAGATATTGCACAATATTATATTCACATTGCTATGCCCCTGTAACGTAGACCTTTGACCTCAAGATCACGAAAAGCATTATGTAGTAAAGACCTATATGCATACATATTGTGACCAAGTTTGATGAACTTGCGTTGAATTGTTCAGGAGATATTGCATAAAATTCTATTTTAGTTGTAAGCTCTCGTGACCTTATTAATCTTGAGGTCAAGGTCACCCATAAACCACCCCAGCCAAGGTTTGACCTGGATGCACACTTTGACCACCTTTGAAGGCAATTGAATAATAACATGGACAGTTAATGTCTTGAAACGAAAAACGGACGGACGGAGAGACGGAGCGGTTGATTACCATAGGGCTCCCACATCTAGGATGCGGGGCCCTCATTGGCAGAGCTGATGTCCGCTGCGGTGTTCTTGATAGATCTGCAATGCTACCCTTTTCAATCCCACCAGATCCCCACAGAAACGCACACTGGATGTTAATGTTATCTTGATATATGTTGGCCTCCTTGGGAGAATGCTAGTGGGCTCTGAAAGCTATACTCAAGATGTACATATATGCGAATAAAACATGGGAATTAATTGATTAGTTTGACCTTGTTCCAAAAGTACAGTATCTTTATTTTTATCAACTCTGCGCATTGCGTATAATTACATCCATAACAATCATTAATATCTTTCTAAAATCCTCAATCAAGAAAACAAATGAGTAAGGTAGACCTTATCTGATTCAATCTGACAATATGTGCATAAATATATCCACATGAAGTCCAACATTTCTTGAACATGAAGATTCCCAATCATCATAATTAATGAACATGATCCAAAGGTACTCAACGGAATTTTTTTTCGAATTCTATTGAGGAGAGATGTTTTGTATGCTCCTGAACGACAGAAACCCTAAAAATTGTAAGTGGCGACCATCTTCAAAATACGCTTAATTAAAGTGAGGTATGCCAGGTAACTTTCGTCTCTGTCAAATGGGAACACAGAAAACTACAATCAGACTTGGCACGTATTCATTTCACTTAATTTTTGACATCGTGTATATCAATCTTTAGAAAGTGTAGAAAATCGGTGAAAATTTCTATTTCACTTTTAGGTTTAAAAATCGTCTATAAAAGTATAAAAAAAATCATAATTTTGGTTGTATAACACAAGTCATATTTTGTAAACAGACAAATGCACCTACTTATGTGCATAAGTCTCAATAACCTACAAGGCGTCTACTATATCAGTGCTAATGATCCCTTAAACAAACTCTGCACTCCTTTTGCCCACTTGTGTCAATACATATAACCAATAGATCATCAATATAGCAATACGCATTTAGCAATCAAAGGTTAAAATGTTGGTGTCATTATCATCGTTTCTTAATGTTTCAGGTGGACGTCCGGATAATTGTGAGGGTATCCAATGTTTCTGGCCCACCTGCCCCCCTGGACAAACACCAGTCGTAAAACCAGGCGCATGCTGCCCTTCTTGCCCCTGAAGCAGTCAATATCCACCCTGGCCACTGGAGTGTCGCTGTAGAATGCATATCTACTTGTTTTAGGAAATCATCCAACAGGCTTGCTAAACTTTATCGACAAGTAACCGTAGCAAGTGTCAACCGGGGCGAAGGGTGGCATGGTGGTAATCAAGATTTTGCCACATTTATCATTGAAGTGGTAATGGTTACTTGAAACACCATCTGACTGCAACGAAAAGTGTTGTATCTCTTTACGTTGCACTGTAGATTGTTCTGAATATTAAAGTTTCTGACTACATAAAAATGTTTCTTGCGTTTGTATCTTAACTTCACAGTCTTATTGCATAATCGTGGCTATTAGTTAGTGACAGACAATTAAAAATGGTTCAGAGGCATACCGAAGGGGAATACTCTAAGGCCATAAGGCCAAAGATACAGATTGCAGGAACACTACATTTTGTTATGTTTTGATCACCAGGAAGGAATCATTTTTTAAAAAGGCACACGTGTTTTTGGAGACCTACAGGGATTCGTAGTGTTTCTGGCAAAAACATTTAAAGCCTGTGCACACGCTATCCACCATTGTATGACGTCATCACAAGCAACTGAACAATCACAACCAAGTGTGTCAACTGTGAGGGAACACAATGTCATGTATTACATGTAGTACCATCACTTTACAAAATCACAGGACATATCACTGTCACCTGTCCTGTCATACGTACATTTGTCGAAGGATCGATGGATGTCTGTGCCCGTCTTCATCATGAATTCTTTGGGCAATCAATGGATGGCCAATGGCTCTTCTTCCCGCAATTTGACGTGTTACGTTCCCAGATGTTGAAAATTATACTCAGATTATCTGGTTTGTGAGTGTGACGTGGTAGCGTTGCATCTTAGAAGAAGTTGGCTGCGATGCTGATGTTTGCTGAAGAGTATTTAATGGGTATGATTTAAATTTTCTGCAGCCCCAAGTAAACTTCAATATTAGTGGCAGTGGTGTTTATAATTCCACAAAGAAAATTTGAGGCTATTCTGGAATGATCCTGTTCTGTCCTTCCGTCCCTTTGTACATTTGTAAACATTTTGTGTACGGAACTCCTCTTACATTTTGTGATGGGTTTCTTTCAAACCAGCCACAACAACTAAACAATATGTAGATATGCAAAAAGGCAGGAGTTTGAGATGAGAGTAGATATGACCAACAGCAGATCAATCTTCGATTCCATAAAACCTGAAGAAGTAACTAGAAAGGATGGATAGATGTGCATAAAAGCAGGAATTCCAGATACAATAAACTGTGGAGTTATCTTTGGACACCACATTTTTTTTGGCATTCGCTTCCCAGTGGACACAATTGTGTATGCACAACTCGTCCTTTATTTTCGCATTGATTTCTTCGTTGGTACAGTAACTACACATGATATGTAGATGGGCATGGAGGCAAAATTTTAGATGCAACTAGACATATTTTATTGCAATGCGACTTTTCTTGGCTGCCTGTCTACATCCGTGTGTAGACAGAAAGTCGTGATTGCTACTTCTACTACACTTTTAAATGAATGTCTTTCAAAGTTGGCACTAAAACGGTTCCTGATGTGTATATGGACATGAAGCAGGAATTTGTGATGAAACAAGATATATCCGATTTTAAGGTGATCTTTGTTGCCTGAAGTCGACCCGTGTGTCTCCCGAAAAAATCTTTATACCCTTATTCATAGACCATTTGCTTTTTGTTATCACATTTTTAGACCTGCCCAGGAGTGGTTACTCAATACAGGGACCAATGTATATCTGAGAGGGGCAGTATCCAGTTTGTATGTAATGACTGCTCTATTTATGTCAAAAATGACGAATTGCAGAGTGTGACATCAGATTACATTAGGGTCACTTTTATCAAAACTGAATTAAAAAATGTAGACATAAAAAAATCTGAAACAACCTTCATTTTGATAGGATTGTACAGGCATCCTAGCAAAAACAAAAAAACTGACACCCACTATGATCTACTCAACCTTTTTCATCATTTAGGAAATGAACAAGAGATGCTTCAATGCAAAGCATGGGCTGATGGCTCCACCATTGCGTATACACGAGTCCTATGACTTTGACAATCTGTTTTTGGATTCTTACATAATGATAATGATATATATATATATATATATATATATATATATATATATATATATATATATATATATATATATATATATATATATATATATATATATTGTTGGTTTTACCCACATGCAATTGATAATTTCTTGAAGTCAGAAAAACAGTTCAGATGACTTTATTCCCATTGAGGGTCTCAACATTATTTGACAATACAGCATTAAGTACACTTCACAGTATGCTGTGCTGCTGTACCAATGCCTGTACTATGCCAGCTCTATAGACCAACTTTCCTCCCAAAAACCCCAGGGCAAGGGCTACTTATATAGGAAAACCGGGCGCTTAATTTAAATACACACAGAGGGAGGAAGAGTGCACATGCACTACAATGGGTGTAACTGCACCACAATAGGAGCAAAACTCCCCAACAATAGGAATAACTGCACTGAATATAACTCCTCCACAATAGACCTCCTAACAAAGAGCTAGTGTGTGGAGATCCATCCCCGTTGCTGGACAGTGTCCACACAGAACGCTACTGTGATGAATTTCTCTCCTCACAGAGGTATCATTGAGAGTAGGTGTTACATCACCTACACCACAATGAAGAAAGAAGCCTGGATGGGCTCTTAGTAACTTTTGATGAGATGATAGACAGGTCAAAACATACAGCCAAATGCTTCTGCTAACCCTTATCTCACTGACTGTACACAGAAACCCCACACAAGGAAAATAAAATTTAAAAAAATGTATGAAATAGACTAGTACTGCAATATCTAAACAGGTAGGCATGCAAAAGTTTACACACACACACACACACACACACACACACACTAACATTTATTGCGAGGAATTAAATATTGAGGACAAAGAAAAAATAAATGCAAAACACCTTCGACACCAGTACCGTACACACAATCATGCAATTCTTTAACACCGATTTGAAACAAATGTTTGTTAAGCTGGCTGCGGCCCATATGTACTCGAGCATGTAACACAGCAGATTACCAATATAATAAAGAGAAGGGTCTTTCACTGGGCGTAAAGAAGGAGTCTGTTTTTTTTTCTTTTAAGTTGTGACAAGGCAGGGGCATTCCGAGTACCTAAGGGAAGAAGGTTCCATAGGCGTGTGGCAGAAGGATAAAATGACTTAGCAAACAGATCTGTACGAGCTCTAAAGTGTGGTAAAACGAGCCGCCTGCGAGTGTTATAATTGAATGTCATACCAGGTAATGGAGTATTTGGAAAGATATGTTGTAGATAACTTGGTGTTAGATTATGAACAATTTTGTACATGTGAATCAATTTGGATTTCTCACGCCTTTTGGAAAGTGTCCCCCACCCAGTTTCTTCATAGAGTTTTACTGTTGGAGTAATTTTCATTGCCCCGGTGACTACCCTTACCGCAACAAGCTGAAGGTTTTCCACATGGTTTTCATTATTCTGTGTGGAGCCTTCCCAAACCACACTGGCATACTCGAGAATATGTCGCACATAAGATATGTCGATAATTTCAAATGTCTTGCGGTCCGAAACGGGCACTGATTAACTAACTAGCTTGTTGATTGGTTACACAGGGAGCAGAGAGTCACAGACTAATAGGAAAAGAGGAGCACTTGCACAGAGCACAAGAATGGTCATTGTGCACGTGTACACATTTCATCCTGTTTACTCTGATAAATGGTTAAAAGGATCCAAGGATTTATTCATCATTAGGTACAAAAACCTTACAAATATAATCTTTCTGTTATTCTAATACAGTAAAAAATTCCCAAATTAGCCATGAACAATGGACACTTTTCTAATCAGTTCATCACAAACTCAAACAAAATTCCCATTCACCACCATCCCAAATTACCCGAGAAGGAGAAGACTCGAACTAAATGCAAATAAGCTATAAAAACATAAGACATTTCTTCAAAAATGATAGACGGCCCGGTGTTTTATACATTTTACTGAATTTTTTCCATCTCATTTCAGTCTACCATGAACACTTAGAAACCACAACTGTCATCCCACTGCAGCAGGAACTATAATAACAACACTTCCAAAGCTAGATATCTCCGATCGTGAGCAATCGCTGAGAAGAAGCCTCTCCCGCCCGTGTTCTGACTTTGGTGATCCCACCTGATTGCATTTGTTGCTAGATTGAAATTTTCAAATGGTCAGCCAGTTTCGCCTTTTCATCAGATGACATAATGACCTTACTCTTTGACCTTTATAGGTCAAATATATATTAGATGAATGTGCATCGCTACAATGCCTACATTTTGAGCCAACATGAAAAAGTACGGATTAACATTGACAAATTTATGGATAAATGAAATATTTCAAATCTTTAAGAAACCCAAGTACCTTACCCTTTGACCTTGAGAAGCCATATGTAAATTAGGCCATGGGTCAATCTATGTAACAAATCAATATGGTGCAAATTCATTTATAACTTTTTGAGACATGGGCAAAATGTATTTTTCTGCAACAGTCACGACTACCGCAAAATCAGGTCAAAGCCACAAATTGAAGGATATTAGAAGAGGTTTAAAGATTGGCCCATAGGCTATTGGCAGCTCAGTGTTTATATAAAATGTTTTTAATGTACAACTCCCTTCTTGTCCCATTTATATTATTGGTTTATTGCATTTTTTCATTGCAAAAAAAACCGCGATCCGTCTAATGTGTGATGCGAGATACAATGCTCCTACTGAGCCACCCTTTTAAGTATATATTTTTCGAAAGTTTGTTATATTTTTACCTTGAAGGTACTCAATTTCTGTTATAGATATTGCACAAGAGAAGTCCCTAGCTATTTCAAGGAGTGGTTTAATATTACTCATTGAGATACATTCCCTTTGCCCGTAAACAGAAGTACAGAGGTATGACTGAGAGATTGTCAAAAGTACTATATTTCCTGCGTGTTACACAATTTAGCCTTATGTATTAAAAAACAAAATACACGTAGATCCATACTTTGGTTTCTCAAATTATGCTAAAACGTATTTCATCAAAAGATAGGAAGAAATTTGTGCGATACCGAACTTTTATATATGCAACAGGTAAGAATAGAAGCCTTTTCCCTATCATGGTGTTTTTTCCCCCTTTTTCGCACGCAAATTTCATGTTTAGCAGTGTCTTCTCTTTAAAAAACTATCCCTTCTTTGTAAGTTGCATTATGACAATCCCTTTTGAACATGCCTGCCTGTCTTGTTTCAGTGTATTTATACGGAGAAGTCAGAATGACAACATATAAAAGTTTTTTTTAAGACACTTCAAGATATAAAATCTAAATTGCCTCTGACACTAATTGCAAATACGCAATTTAAATAATTCTAGTGATGCAAACTAGTTCCTGGTATCATATATT
>OZ026614.1:108908586-109153586 GCA_964020975.1 Hermodice carunculata | reverse complement strand
AGACCAGACATAAACGACATTGATCACATAGTACGGCATACGGGTATAGGCTCCGAAACATGTTCTGAGTAGTTACCCGCTGAAGACCCTTTATTTATTTGGACTAATACTGCCTATCATCAAAAGTATACAGAAGAACG
The DNA here is from genome assembly GCA_964020975.1 of Hermodice carunculata. Taxonomy (NCBI): domain Eukaryota; kingdom Metazoa; phylum Annelida; class Polychaeta; order Eunicida; family Amphinomidae; genus Hermodice; species Hermodice carunculata. The sequence goes on along the minus strand of OZ026614.1, from coordinate 109,153,446 downwards.
TGAGCAATATGGACAATAGTACTTCTGTATGTATATGGGTTAGATAGTGACAGGTTAGCTTATGGAGAGTAAAGAGTGCGGACTGCGGAATAGGGTAATGACTAGAAGGAAGTGGTTCTGGGCAAAGAGAGACAAATACAATAATTACAGCTGCAAAGCCGCGTAAGTGGTTTTATCATTCACTTCATATTTGGGGCAGTGTTTAAGCCATGCCTGATGTTACACACGAAGGTGCTCTTTTGTAAAGGCAAGGTTGTGACTAAAATTGGGTATCGTTGCCCTTGCTATAGTGAATTTTGCATATGGATTTTCAGTCAAGATTTTTTTAGTTAGGACCTGGATACTAGATTGTTATTGAAATCAAATCAATTAATTCCCAAGATCACATGCCAACTACAGTAAATTGTAATGCAGTCCCACCACATACCTTTTAGGTGCGACATTTGACCCCCAGCGGGTCTATATGAACGTTTTTTCACCATAACCAGTTACGCATACAAAAACATCCGGCCAGTTGCCAGCTTTAGAATACCACACACACTCATGATGATCAAAATTTAGGCCAAAATCGATTAGCTTGCAACTCATTTTGTCAATATGGACTAGTGGTGGGCTTTTTTTTATCTTGGGTAAAGATGAACAAAATAAACTAATATCAATTGTTCTAACAATGCGGTTGGAATTATGATCAATCAAATCTTGAGTGGCGATTGTAATGTGTAAGCCAATGCATGACATGCGCTACAATCCATACATAACTATGATTACTATATATACGCGTGTGTGTGTGTCAGCATGCGTAAGTTTGTACGCAAATACATTGTCACTTTCCTTTTAGTGACTTACAGATGCTGCATCAATCCTGTTCGATTTGAAATTTTTTAAAGGTCTTTGGCTTTGTTTATTCTTATTATGTATATTGCTAGTCAGTATTGGTCTTGAGTGCATATTTTACTCACAGAGTATATTATTTTGTGACACATCTTTGTCACATATACAAATAAAGCGAACTTTCTGATTGATCGTTTGTACTCGTCGTCAATGAAATGCCAGCTGGTGCATGCATATTACCCGTTTGCATTACTCTTGAATAAATATATATATCAACCATAATATATAATAATAATTACGAAACACATTGTGTTTTTTCAGCTTTTTATTGATCGTTAGTCCCCTCCATCTATGACAAGTTTTACGGTCCATGCATTTTACTAGTTTTCATTACTCTTGAATATATTCATTGAAACTATGCACAATGTTGTGATACATAAATAACAACACAATTTTTCAATGATTTACCACGCGGATTTTTATTTTTCGTCAAATCTATGATGGAGAAAAAAATGATATCGCCATTTTCTTCAATCAGCCAGGCTTTCAAAGCAATTGTACTTAACTGCTGTAGCAGCACATATAAAACCGTAGAGTTTGGCCGTATTTTGATAGTAGTGCAGACCAACCATCGGCAACTCGGCAATTTGCAGTTTGACAGCAATTATGCTGAAACACAAGAGTAAAATTCATCACCAAGTGTAACAATTGATTCGATTAAGAACCCATGACAACTGAGTCACCCTGTTCTACAAAAAAGCAAGGAGGGTAGAGAATCTCTACCCTCGTTGTTTATAGTGAGTTAGGCAACCCGCAGAAATAACAACAGTGTATATTGGCGTATGAGCTGCTGTGCCACATTGACGCCTATTGATTATCTGACCGCATCAAACGAATTCAAGCCTCCATGACAAGTCAAGTCAGTCAAGTCAAGTCAAAATGATTTTATTTGACAGCCATGTTACACCATAGGCAAATCAATCAGAATGTTATCAAAGCAAAAATAAAGATACAATCATCAGTTATACGCTGAATAACATTCATATAAATACTGTCGGGTTAACTCCAGCTAAGGAATTTGATTCCGCTATCGCTGGAGCTACCTGAAAGATGTAGAGTTACATCATAAGTTGCACCTGGTTATTTATGTGATAAATGGCTGGTTGGGACTGAGGAAATCTCAGTGAAAGTAATTCAGGCAATGGCAGGCAATGGCAGGACTAAGAAACAGTATTTCTGATACATTTATATGAATTAGAAAGATGTGCAATAACTAGCATTTTAATTGTCTCTATTACTATGACAAAACGAGAAATAAACATGATCTTTCATAATATGTATGTATGTATGTATGTATGTATGTATGTATGTATGTATGTATGTATACTATGAGACTTCTTTACAGAGATAAGTTGTCATATTAAATATACCATAGGCACAACACGAAGAAAAAATATTTAGCAGTGGGGCCAAGCTGATGTGATTTCCGTCTGAGGATATATGAAACTAATTGTAGTCTGGAATAGACCACGATAGTCATGTATATTATGTATAACATATGTACTTCTTTTTGCAATGTTCGTATTTCATAACGTTTTATAATATTGTGCACGAAAGATAGTTTCTTATAAGTATTGGTTGATTTACCCTTGCATTTGCACGTGTCACAGCCTCTGTGGTCCTTCGCGTAGCCTTTTGGACAATGATTGCTGCACATAGGCACAGCACATGGTGGCCCTGTGCGAACAATACACACATTAAACATATCATATGAACGCCACGATGAAATTTAGCAGTTGGAGACAAGCTGACATGATTTTCGTCTGGGGATACATGAAGCCAATTTAGACAGTATCATTACCATATCCAAACCGTAGTCCTAACGAAACAAACCCAAGTCAATTCCGACCAAAGGCAATGTTCCTTGGTATGTATAGCTGAAACACATAAATTTATAGTTTGAATTTACCCAAAAGAGACCAAAACGTAAGTGCAAAGGTCCATAGGGTCGAAAAAGCCATATCTAGTTTTAACTTGACAGAATGCAAAAAATTTGTTTGAAATTATAGGCCCCATTTCAGTACATTGGCTTGAACAGGTGCATTATTCATGCACAACAGGACCATACAATTTATGAAAAGGGACCAAACTTTGCAGCATATCAGAGAATTTGTAAGCGGAGGTTCTTAACTTGTTGAAAATGTCAATAATATTCAGTATTTAAAAAGGTACTACTTGCAACCACCATCTCAACAATGATCATCATCCATATAAGTCCACAAAGCGACACCAACACCAACACCAACATCAATCCATCAGAAAAGCCCTCTAGGCCTAAAATGACCATCAATAAGAATCCAAACAACATGATTATATGATTCGATGTGTTTTAGGTATGTAGTTAAAGACACGATGTTGTTTTAAAGGAGATAAACTAAGAGTATTTCAAAAAGAAAAATGTTTGAATTTGCAAATATAGTAAATACATTGGTTCAAATGTTAAACATCAGCCAGAAGCAAGTGACATTAGGCCTCAAATCATTAAAACGTAGTCAAAAAATGCATTACAATAGTCAAAATTTGTAAGGATAGCAGTCACATTTCAAGTTGGTTTCCAGAAGTATTTTTGAAAGGACATTTAAATGTCCAAGAAAGCATAGAATCCCACAAGTCATCTAATAAGTCAATTATTAGGGTAATAATTTAGAATTCCCAAAATTGTAGTATGCCATTGTAAGTCATCTGTAAGTCAGCCAAGCATAATGTACATCTAACTCGTGGTTCTATAAAGTTCAAAAGGTCAAATTGTAAAACGGTCCTTATTATTGTAAAATTCTACTTTCTTTATCAGAGAAAGAATTCGGTTTTATGAAAAGAAAGAAAGAGAGAGAGGGGGGAATCATGTTGAAATTCCTAAAGGTAACTGTAAGTATAACTGTTTTCCTGTAACAGTTTCAAATTTTTTCATTTATAATCAGACGTAGTTCAACTTGTCAGTCAGTTGATTTAGATGCTAATTATTTACACAAGAGAGAGAGAGAGAGAGAGAGAGAGAGAGAGAGAGAGAGAGAGAGAGAGAGAGAGAGAGAGAGAGAGAGAGAGAGAGAGAGAGAGTACATTAAACACTTTGAGCCAACCTGACATGACTTTCACAATAACAAACTATATTCCACGGACAATTATAAAAAACAACATCAGTTTCACTACACTTGGAACACTTACTGCACTGCAATATGTGCAGAAAATGCCTGAATGTTCAAATTGTTACCAAATGTATAAAAGTTCCATGAAAAGAGAAGCGGACCACAGTTTTCAATGATAGTGATGAGACCAAACCGAATACCAGTTTAACCTTGTCAGATCCAGGATCATTTACGAAATAATCGTCTAGAATACACTGCAATTTTGATGCATGTCGTGTATAAAATGTTTTTTTTTTTCTCATATACAATACTCATATTCCATAAAGTATTAACTTTCTGCTCACAAAAGACAGTTTCTTATGAATATTCGAAAATTTACCTTTGCATTTGCACGTGTCACAGCCCTGGGGGTTCTTCAAATAGCCATATGGACAATAATCGCTGCACATAGGTACGGCACAGGGCACTGCACAAAAATACACACATCAAAACTAGGAAAGATGATTTGCTGCATAACAAATCAGTGTGTGTGTGTGTGTGTCTTCAAAGCACATTGGTATGGCAATGTACAACTATTCCATAACACAGAAGTTGGAATGGCATCTCTATCTGTTATAGCGTTGAAGTTATTCAAGATTTAAAATTTCCAATGGTGCTATTTAGCATAATTTGAATTGCTACAACTTTTACTTTTAATTCATTAGGTACGCAATGGTCAATGACCCCCTACTAGATGACATCTCCATTATAGTTTTGAAGATATTCAACATTAAAAGTTTCAAATGCTGCTAACTAGCACTATTTAAATTGCTACAACTTTTGTTTTAGATTCATTGGATGCGCAATAGTTAATAACCCCCTGGTAGAAGTTGAAATGACATCTCTATCTACAATAGTTTTGAAGATATTCAAGAAATGAAATTTCAAATGCTGCTTATTAGCATTATCTAAATGGCTACAAATTTAGCTTTAGATTCATCATATGCGCAATGGTCAATAACCCCGAAGCAGAAGTTAAAATGATGTCTCTATCTATAATAGTTTTGAATATATTCAAGTTTTAAAATTTGCAATGCTGCTAATTAGCATAATTTAAATTGCTAGACCCTTTGTTTTAAATTCATTAGATGCGCAATGGTCAATAACCCGCTAGTAGAACTTGGAACGACATCTCTATCTATTATACTTTTGAAGATATTCAAGATTTAAAATTTCTAATTTTAAACATCTTCCTTCCCCTGTATAAAGCGGTCAAACTCCTTGTATGGAGGTACAATCATGCCAATTTTGGAGTTTCCATGTATAACAGTGTCCGAGAAAAGTCTCAGACAAATTTGATGGTATAGAAGAAAGAAGAAAGAAAGAAAGAATTTCAGGAAAAACAGAAAAGTGTGTGTTGACACACACACTTTAAATATCATAGAAACACCACGATAAACCAAATTTAGTCGTTCGAGCCAAGGTGGTATAATTTCTGCCTGACGATATATGAAACCAGTGGTCCTGAAGAATAGACTATTTGTAAATGTCATATATGTTTAGAGTATCATATTTACTTCTTATACCCAAGATTCCTGATTCCAGTGTATGAATGCATATCGTCCAGGTATTAGGCTGTATTTTTAAATTTTTTTACAAAATTCGTTCGAGCTGCCTCGTGTTTCCATATTGCTTTTTCCTCCCTTACTGGACTGTATTCCATTTGCCTGCCAACCCTCCTAGGTGTTAAGAACGTATGTGCACCACAGCTTATTTGGGATTTTTATAAAAAGAGTGTAGCACATTCAGATATTGCTAAAAAAAACCAGCACCAGCTGACAGCCGAGCCTTTCTTCAAAATGCACCTGTGTCAAATGCTACAAATTTATGGTTAGAAACGTTTATTGGACTCTTAAATGTAATATTCACCATTTTGCTTTCCAAAAAGTCGAATATGCAAGATTGATATTGTTCTTTCGACTTAAAATTCCCCCAAAGGACAGCGTGAAAAGTGTAATAGTCAAGATAAGTCTCTTTAATTTGACTGTTCCAGTTTCATGCTGCACGGCACAAAAAGAGTTTTCACAGCAAATTTTGTTTATTCAAATTTTAATTTGTATATTAGACTTTTCTAGCTAGATGTCACAAGGAGTTGTATATTCACGATTAATCTCGTGCATATGAACTTTAGGTAGAATATTCGACATTTGGCCGTTGCTAGATGCTCAAAAGAGTTGAATATTCACGGTAATGGTATTCAAAAGCACGTGTTGCTATCTTTAGCAATATTTTAAACTAGATACATTTGATGTACCCAAACAAAGTGAATACGCAATGTGAAAGGCCTGATTTTGAAACGGTACAATTTTAGCACATACGTATTAACATTAGCATGGAGCAAATGTACACGATACATTGTACATTGTCGTTTGTTTTGTCTTCGTTCCAGCGAATCAAAGTCATGAGCACTGGTTAAAAGACCAACAAAAATTAGTATTTTTAAACGTTATGTTATGTATTTATTAATTGTATTTTATCATACACATCCTTATAAGCGTATAATACTTTCGTCGTTGCTTTTATACGTTTTAATCTTTGAGGTAGAACTTTATTTCTATACAATTATTGAATCAATATGCATTTGATATGTCCAAATTAAAAGTAAATTCGTAATGTAAGGCTAAACAAACTTTTTGTTTGTGATGTCCTTCTAGATTCATAAATTGTGTTGCCTAAATGGAACTGAGGAGACCAAAAGAATGTTTTCATCCCAAGCGTTTCCTAATAGCAAGCAAAACGTATACAAGTTCAAAGAATGTATGAGCAATGCTGTCAACTTACGCCGTGGCCCTGGTGGAGATCTGCCAACCGATATGCCAATCACCGCAGCAATTACAAGGAAAGCAAGCATCGTTATTCTTAAGGTGTTTCACGATAAAAACAAAGTTTAGTCGATGACTGAACGATTCAAATTCTATGTCTTATATGCCGTATACAATTGATCTAAAGTTGATAAACAGACCCATTTTATTGAAACTCGGCAGGTGATTCATTTAAGCCCTCTGAATGAAAGGCCTATGGAGCAATTCTGGAGGTTCCAACACAAAGCGTGTCAACAAATATGCCACATCCTCCAAATTAAATATTTGCAGTCACCGTGTAACTCGGGTAGGATTTACAAAAACCTTTTCGCTTTTAGAGTTAAACGTGCATTCGCAATCGCAACGATATTTACATTAATACCATTACAAAAAACATCAAACAAAATATAGCGAATAAGTTTCGAGTAGGAGGCATTAAATTTGAAAGTTCACTTGTCCGTCCAGTACAGGTAACTTTGAATCATCATGTAAAAATGAATTCCATTTACTGGTATTTCATAGGAGACTAAAGACAAGGCGCACACATTCAAAACCGTACATCAATACATATAACAATAGAATTTCTATTTATGTTATAATTTTTATGCCGTTCACATGTATTGTGTTTAAGTTGAAACTAGCAAAAACATACAAAAATTCATATAGTACGAGGGCTGTGGGAACAGCCAAACCTCGGCTGACTTTGGCATTCAACCCTCTAAGGGTAGTCGGAAATGTTCAATTGCAAAGCAATTGGCCAAATGGTTTTGGACAAGATTTTCTTCCCAATTTTACCCCCCCCCCAAAAAAAGGGCAAAATGATTAAAATACAAAATTCAAAAGACTGTAACCAATTGAAGCAACTTGGCAGAAAACAACTCAATGTATCCCACCCATCCCACTCCCTCCAACTTTGAAGTGAATCCGGCTGACAGTTTTGGAGAAGTCGGAAATGTGAAATACCACTGCAAGTCCCTTTTGACCTGCACGAAAATCAATACGAAGGTATGCATTAACAAAATGCTACCCAAATTAGAAAAAAAAAGAAAAACGTTTAAAAGCAGATTCTGAGCTTCAAAACCTGGTACACAATTTTGTTTGACCCTTCCACAATGTGCATTTTTAAGCACTATCTAATTGAAATTTTTTGGAGAAGTCGAAAATAGCAAGAACAGACAAAATTTCGTGATGGCCAGAAGAGAGTCCCTGTGCTAACTGTTGACAAAATTAGGGTCAAGGGGTCCCAGGAAGTGTTCTCTTAGAATTTCAAACCAATTAGGACATCACTTTTAAAGACTTTTAGAGAAAAGTTATCCGGTAGGATTGTGCCAAAATTGAACAGGTTCGTCAAGAATCCATATATCAATGAGGCGTAAACCTTTGGACAAAGTTGCTTGGAACCCACCCAAAGTGCATCTTACCACATTTGAGAAAGGCCTTGCTCACGGCTTCGTCGAAAAGGTAAAAAATTTGAATTACCGCTGCAATCACAATATGGACCTATACATTGTGATCAATCTTACTGAATGCATAAGCCAACAAGTACAGAAATTAATGATTCCGCTAAAAATCATAGCTTTAAAGTATCCCAAATTAGTTATTCAAAACAATCTGCTTCACGCTTTTGAGGACGATGTTGATAATAGCAAAGACACATACAATTCGTATTAAAAATTTAAAAAAAAATAGCAGAGCAACCTGTTGAATAAATTATGGTCAAAGGGTTTTTATAAGTAACCGTTTGCAGTTTTAAAGCTATTGGCTCAGTGCCTTCACAAAAGATTTGTATAGATTTTGATTGAAGCCCACCCAATGTATATCCCACCAAATTTGAGAATCATCTTGCTGGTATTTTGTAGAATAGGTTAGAAATGTGAATTATCATTCCAGTCCCTATTAAACTGCATTGTAATCAACCGCAATGTATGTTTAAACCGTACCCATTGATAAATTTGTTAAAAAGTATCAGCAATCAGTTAATAAGTTTGTTTCACCCCTCCACACGGTATATTTCCACCACATTTCAGTACAACCTGCTTCACGCATTTGGAAAGCAAAATTTGTCACAAATATAAACAAATTGCAGTACAACCTGTTGAAAATTAAGGTCCAAGGGTTTTTAGAAGTATCTCGATGTAATATTAGAGTTTTGGCTGACCGCCTTTAGAGAACATACATTTTACAGATTTTCTTTATGTATATGCATTCGAAAATTTTATGAACTGTTGGACCAACCTACGGGGTATGGACGGACATGTCACCACCTATTCTATAACCTCAGCAGATGACTGACAAAACCATTAAAGGCAAAAATGAAAAGAAAACCGCTTTGCCACCTGAAGGTCTAGAGGTCCCCAGAAGTGTGTCAGTGGGATTTCAATGGAATTGACCGAGGGATTTCAGAGATTTTATTTAAGATATTATCGTAAATTAACCCAAAAAAATCAGAACAAAACAAAATATATATTTATTTTCAAATCCAAAAAATATCTAGCGCACGACAATTTTAACAAACGTAGTAGCGACTCATACAAGATATCCACCAAGTTTGAAGTAAACCTGGCTTCCCGTTTTGGAGAAGTCACAAATGTGTTTGTCTTTACCATACCCATTCATTTTAATACACAGTCATCAAAAGGAATGTATGCATTAAACGATAAGCACCATTCATCAAAACTGCGTCAAAAATCAGGGATCCAAAGCGTCACTCCTTACAGCACAAGTTTCTTTGACTATTCCAGAAGGCATATTAACTTTAAGCAATCGGAGAAGCAGTTTTTGAAAAGTAGTCGCAAATCGCAAAACCACGCAAAAATTCAGAAAGACTACAAAAAAGTCGTCGGACCACCTTTTTGAAAAAAAAACCCCACCAAGAACTGGTCTGGGGATCCTCAGAAATGTGCCAATGGAAACCCGAAACAACTGACCAAGCGATTGATATTCTTCAAGATTTTACCAGAAAATGAATGCAAGAATTAGTTTAAATATTTCCAAGAATTATAACTGTCATTTCCAATTTTGTGTTTCACGTATCATTTGACTTGGCACTGTACGATTGTACTGTCTCATTCTCACTGTGCTGAAAATCAGATCAAACATTTTTGCAATGAGATCAGGGAATGGGATTACAAGTCAGTCCCACAAATAATGCCAATTATTTGTTGGCTAATTTGGATACCTCTAATAACTGACCATGCCCAGTCTCGGAATTAGGATCCCGTACCCCCTCCCCTCCCCCGATAGGTTATAGGCAGTAGCCGAGACCAAGAATACTCAGTGGGTAGGAGTAGTCCTGGTTTCAGGTCACAGACCGTGCCTGCAGCCTCGGAAGCACAGTCTGAGTACCGGGGAAAATACAAAGGCTTGACTATGTTATGTTAGGCTCCATGTAGCCTCCTTGATTATATGCTTATTGGTCAAGATAAATATTTTTGATTCCTGATTCTTTCCTAGCATAGTCCATGATCTCTCATCCGTGCTGCCCAGAAGCCGACAGCACAGCGAGCTTGCGTGACGGGAGTCTCTGAGCTTGGACATGTACTGTCACAGTCCATGAAATAAGACAACAGGAATACATTAAAATATGTATGAAAGATCACAATAATGCTTTTTTATGCCTATATTGCATTGTCATTCCTGTCTTGCTGATGTAGAATATAATCACTGCTGTGTAATAACCACCTTTTTTTTTTTTTTTTTTTTACATATTCCATGAAAGTGGTGATGACGGATAGGGCAGGGAGGGATGGAGAGTTTAAACTCCACACATGGTTTTACTGGATTGTTGGATTTGTTTCTGTACATTACATTTTATGAAGCGAATGGGTACAAAATCGAGCAAAATTTGCCCGCTTAGCAGACGAAGATCCCTTGACCGTACCAACCAGATGAATGAATGGCGTGAGAATCAGCTAAGCAGACAATGCAAAGAAACTTTCTAGCACGAATTCAAAGCGCATATAGCTGACAGAAACCTTCTTCCAGATGAGTATTGTGACATATGGAAAATGTTTCTTTAAGCAAATCTGAAAATATAGTAATAGGCTTTGGCAGAAATCCTACGTTTGTCGAGTATGTGTAGAATGTGCGAACACAACCGCTATAAAAGCTAAGAGTTGAGCATCCGCTCTGCCGTTGTTAGCGTAATCGTTACAACAGAATGGTTGTCCAGATGGAAAGCGAGCAATTTGAAGTTGGTTGGAATATCCGGAATGTGAAAAACAAACCTGTCACTCTCCTAGGTCTTATCCGAGGTACTGAATTATAATGATAATCTGCATTTCAAGTGGACTGAGAACAGATAAAAAGCATTGACAGCGAGGCACTAGTATTTTGTGGGAAGAACATTAATTCTTCGCCTAAATAGGTCTACCTGCATGACATACTCAACTTTATTTTTTCTTATCCTGTTCTCAGATTTTACCAAGAAGTCTATATGGAAGCAGTTTGACTATGAAAAGCGTATAAGAATCTGTGAAAATAATATCATTTTTATTCTTTTGTTGCAGAGGTCTGTGTGCCTGTCATGTTTCCGTTCAACATGTTAAGAGTTGACCAGGTCATGATGGATGCATTTGTTCAGATATTAATACCAAGTGTAAGCTGCCCATACAGATAAAAGCATTGTTGTGTTGCATCCACACATGCATATTTGTTGAAAGTAACAGAGGGTACTTATGCTTTTTACTTAATACTTTAATGCACCCACCAGTTGATTACATACGTTTCGGATTAGATCCCAGAGTGGACTACAAGTAGCCAATGAAAAGTTCATGTAAACTTTGTTCGTTCAAAATAAATTTTTAGCAAGAAGTTATCGTTTGTCCGGGTGGGTGTATCTGCATTATGCTTATTAATAATAGTAGCAGACATATTTAAGGTCATTGTGAAAGTATAAAATGTTGTTGTTTGAGGTTAACATCTTGTTATCCAGTCTGTGGAAAGGTGCGAGAGACATTAATCCAATTCATAGATCGTATCGACTGGTAACTGCAAATGGCCAAAAATGATTCAAATACTGCAGAGTTATCAGTAGCTGTATGACAGGAGGTACACTCATCTGAGCTACATGGTGAAAAATTTTTCATTTACATGTAGTAACTGTAAAATATCCAAAACCGCATACTTTGTACACATGAATGAACACAGCAAGCCTTCATCGTGATACATTTCAAAAAGGATAGTTCCTATCCTGAACAACATTCTTGGCAAAAATCCTTTCTATTTCGTCCAAGATTTGTAGTACTTCAGGCAATGAACCATGTTAAAATATACATTTTCCTATTTCTTCTGAAAAACATTCAGCAAAAACACCACTGAATGTCAAACTGTTTTGTATCACGTGCTGACATGGTACTGTGGCAGAAATGATAATTAAACATCTAATTATATGATACAAATCTGTAGGCTTCCCATATTAGGTCATATTGGCACAAATTGATCACAAAGTTGGATTTTTTAAAATTTAAACTGACTTGTGCTGATGCTTAAGGTGCCTGCTCTTTATACTTAGGGTGCATATAACGTAGCTGGGGGTATTTTTGTTAGTTTTTTTTGTTTGTTTTGTTTTTTTTTTTTTTTTTTTTTTTTTTTCTTTGTTTTTTTTGTTTTTTTTGTTTTTTGTTTTGTTTTGTTTTTTGTTTTTGTTTTTGTTTTTTCCCTCAAAAGGAATGGTTTTATGTTATTGAATTTTTTAAGCGTCCGCAATTCATATTGATAACTTTTAACATATCGGACCTCAAAAAGTAGCATTTACATTTGGAATATTGCCAAAAAAATATCTACCTAAGCTATACTCTTGTCTTTACATAGCCGTTAATTTCAAAAAGGTTCATCCATCCCGTTTTGAGTGCGGCTTTCTCAAAACTACCAACTCTTGTAAAACTTTCTTACTGGGATATTCACTGCCAAAGATAAACAAGGCGATTTGCTGACTTTAATTGTTCACAAATGATATTTGCTCCTGTCGTTCAGAAGGATGACTAAATACTAACCTCTCAAACTCTGTCATAACTATGCACAAAAAAATTATGAGAAAATTGAGCTCAAAACCTTTGATTACACTAAAGAGTTTCTGCAGTGCTGACCACATGGACTTTGTTCACATGGGCATGATGTCATTGTTTGCACCGTCATTAATCCATGACCCCTGGTAACCAGGTGAGACACTGACAATGTTCCACTCATAGGGAACAGGAAAGCATAAGCCATGGGAATAAAGACTTGGTCAGTGCAGACTAATCACTACAATTGTTCTGACTTCCTTGAAAGTCTCTATTGATGTAAAAACAAATTATCACAATCCACTTACTGGGCCCCAAATATGGAAAACCGCATGTGAACCCACAGCCAAGTGTGGCCACGTTTGATGTTCCCAAGTTAAAAAAGTCACGTTTTAAGCCACAAAATATGCTTTTTTCAATGACAACATCACACAGGTAAAGCTACAGGTTTATTTCATACAAATATATAAACATGACAGAAGAAATTAGTATGTGTCATATTACAGCCATAAATGCATAAGAATTGGCAACATTTTCTTTCAACGCAATTTTCTCGGAACAGTTTTTGCACAACCTTTGCAATTTGTATCTAGCCTCACAAACAAACGAATTGCCCTATCACATTCAAAGCAACGAGCATCAAAACAAAAATATATCCAGGAGCGGATTCCAGGAATTGTATTCTGACTACCCGTTCCGTGACTTTTGGAGCAATTTTGAAAAAACAAAAAAACAAAAAAACAAAAAAACAAAAAAAAACAAAAAAAAAAAAAAAAAAAAAGAAAAGAAAAGAAAAACAAAACAAAAAGAACAACCTGTTAGGATCAAAATAAAAATTTTATAACTTTTCATTTGTGTTATTCAGGACTCTCCATTGAATTCGATCCTGGACATAGATATACATTTTTAATTTCTTCTGATTTCAACTTGGAAAAAAAATCGTGCGACTTCTGCACAAAAAAGTGAAAAGCCTACCAAGTCAGAAAGAATGCTATATGTCAAAAAATTCCAATCCTGCAAAATGAAGCTGTAGATACAAATCTATGGATATGTACTTGTGAAAAAAAAATAAGTGGGTAATATTGATCCAAAGTTGCCAGCCTCACAGTGGATTAAATTCAGATCTTCAACCTTCACGGCATTAACTCACATATATCTACTACGAAAATTGACTTGGCTTCATAAAATAATTTGTAAAATACGATTCTGAAGAATAATTATGATCAATATCTGCATTGACAAGGGAATGACTAAATAACAAACTGAAAGACCGACCTATTGCCGTTCCAAAGGACACAAACAAATGTCAAGTGAGGCAACAAGTGAGAATAGCAAATAAAGCTGAAATGGATTTATTTAAACAGTCCATTTTAATGCAAATTGTAAATGAATAAGGTTTTTTGCAATGACAAGGATATTGTAAGAATGCCTCTCGCACATTGCGAAATCTCAAAATTTCGCATCACTAATACTGATAAGATGTAATTGAGTGAAGAGTTAGGACAATGGTGGTGGATGATGAACACATATCGTCAATTGAATCAAACGCAGTGGACGAGGACAAAAGATTATTAATCTATTGCACAGGGCAACTGGTGTGATGTAGATGAAGAGACCTGAGCAACCTTTATTACACCAGAATTTCTTGATGACATGTTATTGTTCAAGTTAAAAAATATCTGTCAACTTTTCATTTCGTACTTAATGATCCAGTTCCAGATGTAATCCATAAAGCCTCATTTTTATTAGTGCATTCACTTAAAGATTGAACAAAAAGCAAAATAAAGTAGCTTGTATTAAATTTTGCAAACATGCATCAGTAATGCCAATGTTATTCGATACAATACAATTTTTGTATGGCCAGCTTACTCCTGGTATCATTAGATGAGGAAATTCCTCAGCAGCAGAACAGCTGTTTGAATAAAGAAATGCACTGTATGGGATGCACTGTTTGCTTACATCTTAGTAGTAAAATACCTTATGATAAAATAAATTTGCAGTCCATTTGATGTTAAGCCATTTAAGGGATTGCAATAATTTCTGCATTATTGGTTCATGCAGCTTTACAAAATCAGCCTATCTAGAGAGAAATCTTAAATGCCATTTATTGCATGTAGAGAAATATGAAAATTCAAGTAGGGATTTAAATTTTTATGGATTTTCTAATACTTCCATCCATATCTACCCTTTAATGCTAAAAACCTGAAAATGTAAATTTGTTAGCAAATTACCTTACGCAGAAAATTTAATTTCATGCTAATAAACAGGTCATCAAATATGCATACTTGAGGCTGGCTATAGTACAACAAACTAACCCTTAGCCAGTCAGTGTTTCTAAACTGCGTACAACAGAATATCAACTTTTCCTGTTTCCTTGAGACAGTAAATGTACAACTACTAGCAGACATTCTCGCACGACTTGGACCAGGAACTCAAACATAGCATTGAAGGATACCTTTGTACTCAAACAGGTTGGTCTAACAACACTTTATTCGTTACAGTATAGCAAAGTGAGATTCTTTTTTCATTCTGTTATCCCTAATAGAAAGTATAAGCGGTAGAAAGGCATGCTTTCCATATGGTAAGGACCTATAAATTGCGATGAGATCAAACAAAATGCAGTTTCAGCTGTGATCAGATGAAAGAAAAAAGCAAGATACAAGGCAATGTAAAAATGAGACGGAGTAAGATTTTACATAGGGCTTCAGGGAGATCAGACATCACCAGGCTTCATTTCGACCATGTAGATTACCTTTATTGGTCGGGCAAATAGCCATCAACAGACTAAAACCTTGATGTGATGCCATTGTAGTTCAAGTCAAAAGCACCCAGTAACTGGGCCGAAAAGAGTTGCCCTTTACTTTGTCATGCAATTACGTACTATGAAACAGATAAGATATACTTTTAACAACTATGTCATTTGTATATGCTGGCATTAACATGCTTATCTTGAATATTTGATAATGTCAATAAAAGTGTGCCAATGTCACAATATGTTGCTCTCTTTACCTCTGAATATTTATATACACATCATGAGTAATATATCAATAGTGTATATCGTGGCTCTTGCTTGATGGAAGGTCACATGTAATATATCAGACAGCCAAATACTGTAGAAATAATGTCATGACCTTCTTATAATTCTATCTTAACCAGTGGACTATACATTGGTCATCGAATTTCAGACTGCCTGTACATGTTTGGACGTTCATTGGTGGGAAGTAGATTTATACTATACTGCAGGATCTCTGTGACATCACGTCGGTAATCGTGGTAGCATTCATAAGGACAACGTCTGTTGTCCCATTAGCTGAGATGCTCAGCCAGGCCATGATGCTGTTCCACATTATGACAACTGTGGGCTGTACCCAGCATGTGGCATGTCTCACCCTCGGTCTTCTCCAGAACGGAATTTGACCATCATTCTTGTGCAGGAAGACGCAACATTCACCGACGAACATGTTGCCCCGTCCTGTCTGTGTGATATGGACATGCTATCATGCCAGCTCTAATTTTGCTACACTATGACAAGTGCTTAGCATCTGCTTCTGCACCATAGCCCGTGACTTCAAACCGACAGCATGTAATCTGTTGTGTATCGTCTTGGTGCAGATATGCCTCTGATTAGGATTCTGTGTTTGCAGCTGTTGTTAGAGGTCTGGAACATTGTGTGTCTTGCATCTTAATGCTGCAACGATGACAAGGTGCCTGTTGGTGACCCTGGTATTAAAAGCTGAATGGTGGTGTTTAGTAATTCTTGAATATCTGCGTTGTTACTAAAAGCTGAATTTCGATGTTTGGTAATTCTTAAATCTCTGCCTTTTTGCTGTATTTTACTTTGCTGTCATTGTTGGGTTGGAATTTATGAATGTGGGTAATGTTTTCCTGAACTATTTGATAAATGCTTCATTGGTTATGTTGTGCTGAGGGCTGTGCTCTCCGACTCATAGTTATAATGGAAGTAGAGTGCTTTTGTAATGTCCCAGATTCATAAAAGTCACAAAAACCATGTATGGGCCTGCTTTCTTCTTTTACTGATCAGAAGGTTCGATACATCTCCTGGTGTGACCAGTCTCTTGAGTCAAGTAACTTATGAGCATATACACCAAAAGGACCAGAATCATCTCTGTCTACATAGATGGAAATTCCACCCCCTCCAAGTCTTGTACAGATCTGGGAAAGCTAAATAGCATGACTGGCTCTAAATGTTACTGGTTTAGTGCTGTCAAACATCCTGTCTATCCTATTCATACTGCAAAAAGTGAACATACAAGTACTCTCAGTGTTAAGCAATTAGTGACTTCGCTGGAATTGTACCTTTAATCTTATTGTAAATATAAAGGGTATAAAACCATGATTCCAAAAAATGGTATGTCACACTCTCTACGATCTTTCATTATTAGTCTCAACGGTAAGTTCATCAGAGATAAATACGTCATGAAAACATCAAAAGTGCATAGATATTGCGTGTACATATTCACTGAGTCTAAATAGCAGGTAACTGGAACAGAGATGCTGAATTGTTTCATTTCAGAAAATTATATGTGTCATACATGTTCATCTATTGTTTAAATCACAATCAGGTTGTGTGTTTGATGGGTCCTGCTACCCTCAACCCACCCCCGAACACACACACACACACACACACACACACACACATTTTAAGAACGTTCACTTACTAGACTTAGTGTAAGCCTGCAGGTAAGGGAAGCCTACGCCGCTCTTAGGACATGTACAAATGTTGTTTGATTAGCAAAACAGGAATCTTCAAGAAAAAGATCAGAGATTAACTATGGTTACCATGACCCTGTTGCTTGCTGGCTGGTTGTTTCAATAAGTAGAATTTTATCCTACTGTATGTTATATCAAAAACCGAAACAATTTTCAATTTTTGTTCATTTTCTCCCCATTTTTTAGTGATCGGCGCGCCACTCGCTGTGTACCAGGGTACTGTGGCTCCCGCAAGGCTTTGTGGAGTCACTGTGGGTGGGTACACAGTGCACAGTGATTGCACATAGCTATAAAGGTACCACAGCTTTCTATTCAAGGATTTTTTATGATTATGACAGCAAACTTTCATTTATCAATGCAATGAGTTTTTCAATTTGCTCACTCACTGCGCCAACTTTGCTCAGTTCTGCTACTTGCAGCATAGCGATGGACTTGGTTACATACTTAACTGTTGGCAGCCCTCATTTTTATTATCTTTACCACTTACCCAACTGTCAGCGTCACGCAACTCTGACAGTCACGTCGTATGCGCAAACATGAGGTTGATTCTACATCTTTTCAACCCTACCGAACATTCCCATTTGTTGTATTGTATATGTGTTTAGTTACTTATTATTGAACATGTATCTTTTGTATGTTTATTTGTTGGGGCATTTGATTTGAAAACTTTCAGTATCGTATATTTATGTTACTGTGTTTACAGATTGCTGTTCAGATCATCAATTCCATCTAAACCGTTTCCTGGGTGTTCAAAATTCTATTTCATGTATTGCATGAAACTAGATGTTCAATTTTTATAACCGTGGCATCCTTCTTACCCACCTTCTGTACAAGCTAACTTTATCACACGAAATTAAACGAAACATTTCCTTTCTGATCAATAGAATACTTATGATATTGAAGCACATATTTTTTATCTATTCTTGACAATTTTATTCGCTGTTTAGATGCTGGAAGACATCAGATGGTGTTTGTACTGATTATACGATTATCAGGCTTACATTGCGTATCATTGTTCCATGGTAACTGTTACCATCTGTGGCAGTGTTTTTATTGATAAACCTTGAGTTTATTTTCACGCTTACTACAGTCTGTTTGGCCAGACTTGAGCTCGATGGGGCTGGCCTGCATTATTCATTAGGTACAGCGGGGACCCCTACAGCCAGCCACTCAGGATAGCGGACTGCTATCCCTGGACCCTAATTAGGCTGAGCACATGATGCCCACCACTGCCACTGCTCACTGCTGCATATAGTGCAGCATAAATGCTGAAAAGTATGAAACTTGTAGAATAAAATTTAATAACTTACATACTCAGATGCTAGGTAACGGAACTGCAAGCTCTTCCTCATCACTATCATTATCACTATCAGTATCCTCAGAATCACTGTCCCCAATGCTAATGATTAACTCTGGCACCCTCTCCTCAAGTATCCCATCTCTCCGCCAGTAATCATTTTCAGTTTTGATCACACTTTGCACTGCATCTCTCCAGTTTTCTGGTGTAACCTGGTTAACAGCTTCAGCACAAAGTCTCTCCACATCCTTTATTTTCCATGTGGTGTTGTGCCTTGCCACATAATTTTTAATATTGGCCCAGATTAACTCTATTGGGTTTAAATCACAATGGTAGGGTGGGAGACGTACGACTGTATGCCCATGGTCCCTGGCAATTCCATCTATAATGTACTTTTTTTCCCTGGGTTTGTAGCGTTTTATAAGTTCATACAACTCAACTTTTAGCATGTCTGGAGCAAATGGAATATTTTTCTTTGCTAACCAGTCCATCATATCTGCTTTCTTTGTGGCTGTTGTAGGTGCTTTTTCATCAAGCATGCTATGGTAGGGTGCATTGTCTATGACAATAATAGAATTGTCTGGAATATTTGGCAATAATTTTTCCACGAACCACTTTTTGAAATTTTCGCCATTCATTTCGTCGTGATAATCACCTGATTTACACTTTGCCTGGAAAAGAAGAAGGCCGTTGGGAACAAAGCCTTGTTCTGAACCAGCATGGTTTATAATTAACCGACTACCTTGACCAGGTGGGATCTTCAATCCAAATTCTTCACTCCTGGATTTGTCAATATTTCCAGGATGCTGCCAACATTTACTGACACTATGATGTGCGTTAAGCCATGTTTCATCTTGGTATATAACACAGCGTGGATTTGCAGAGTTCCTGTTTTCTCGCATGATCCTTAAAAATGAGTGACGCAGTGCAACAATGTCGGATCTTTCCAAAAGATATTTCCTTCCATCGGCTTTTGCATATTTGAATCCCATTTTCTTCAAAATCACATATAATGAAGAACGCCCTCCTGTAAAGTTGGTGTTCTCTCTCACATCAGGGAGAAGTTTGTCTAGGGTTGGTATGACTCCCCCCTCATACATAGAATGAATTCTTCTGCGAATAACAGCCAGATCAAACTCGTCCAGTTCTGTCTTCTCACTTTTCCTTGGTCTCTTTTTCCCAGGTGTTGAAAATTCTCTTCCTTCCTGTGAATCCTTTCTTATCCTCTTCACTGATGCTTCACTAACCCCCACAAAGTCAGCTGTTCTCTTTAGCCAACATTTAATGGGAGTGGTAGGGACACCTTTCTGAGCTTCTTGTTGAAAAAAATTTGAGGCTTTCCATACAATTTCTCTTGCTTGACTCTGAAGAGCTTTGCCTTGCCTGACCTTAGCCATGACGAATGCATATGTGGTCTATTCTCATAATGTGTCTAAACATATGGTCTGGTTGTGCAAATTATGTAAATGATTGCTTCTTTTTGTTATTATTTCAAGATACAGAATGTGTGAGGCATGATAGAGAAGTGGTCAGTAATGGCAATGGGATGGGAAACAAAGTTGCAGAATGAATCAGGGGTCACTTTGTATAGGAGGGCCCAATCCAAATAATTAAAAAAATGCAATAAATAATTTAAACGTTGCACTTTTTAATGTTCATAAAAGCCTTGCATTGTAGAAATATTCATTGAAAAACTGAAAATTAAAGCAAAGACACAGGTGAAGTCATTCAAAGGCAGCTTTGTTGTAAATGTATTATGAGGATGGGGCTTCAAGCAACCACAAATTTCACCAAAAGTGTGACACCCCTGTGAACTTTGTACGGACAGGGTGTTTGGGGATTCTCAAATGAGTGTAAGTTACTGCCAGATTACTCAATTATCCGATAAAGTTAATCAAATGTACATAAACTACAGAGGCACTTGTTGTTTCATGTGGTTTGGACATGTCAGAAGTTACAGGGCAGTACAGCTGGTAGCTATCAGCTATGGTGCCTGCCATAGCAGCATGCAGTGCAGCATCTACAGTTAGGGACCAATTCAAAATTCCAAGAATCATCTTCCAGCAAAATATTAAAAATTGAATGAAAGAAAAGTACTGAAAACGAGAGTTTTATGGTGCGAAAAGGTATGCCAACAGTACTGGGCTGGCCATGTGCTATTGTTTACACACATTGCTAAAATTATCATGGGCACTGAGTGGCAGGGCTAGTAGGTCAGGGATTGGATGGCCTGCTCACTGATGGTCTCATCAGATGTTAATGAGACAGCCCCCAGAGCTCAAGTCTGGCCGAATGGACTGTAGAAGAGATCATTATGTTTGC
Source organism: Hermodice carunculata (assembly GCA_964020975.1). Classification (NCBI taxonomy): domain Eukaryota; kingdom Metazoa; phylum Annelida; class Polychaeta; order Eunicida; family Amphinomidae; genus Hermodice; species Hermodice carunculata. The sequence continues at coordinate 109,132,280 of OZ026614.1, read as the reverse complement.
AGGCTTTATGTTAAGAATTACAACACATAATATTATTCTTTGGTCATTTGTTAATATATTATCAGCTTCTTTTTGCCACATATTCATATTTTGGTCTCGTGCCTGTTTAAGAAATTCGGTGTTCACTCCAGTTCGGAAAGTTAAGTCATACTCCTGTATGACACAGTCAATTTTTGTATATATATATATATATATTTAAAACGATTGTTTACTATAATGGTTGATATTCTATCACCTACCCAAGTCACTTTCCTGGTAGCCCACTCGGTTGTGTGCCATTATATGGCCCAAAGCTACCTGTATTTTACGCTATTTTGTATAGTTGCTGTTTTTGCGTACATGGGCATAAGCTTTTGCATTATGGTATTAATCTTGAATGACTTTTCAGTACATATATATTTAACCAGGTTACCTATCGGTGCATATGCTAATTATGGGGTAGCGTATGGTAAATTTGTCACGTATTTTTACAATGTAAAAAATTTATCATGCTTGCTTTAATCATCTGTGGTATAGGTATCAAATGTATCTGCATCACTTGAGTACAGCTGTCCCAGAATGCAAATATTCTACGTTTATCTCTTACTTTGAGATCCATTTGTTATACTCTATATTCTACGTTTGGCTTGCCGGTACTTTCAACACCTTATTTTGTCCTTACGAGAGGCAAAGGCTGCTTTCAACATATATATGTAATTCTATTATATCTAGGACACGTTCCAACATGGATGTTTATTACCCCCTCTCTGATCTTATTAGCAGGCGACATCCATCAAAATCCTGGACCTAATAATGATTACCATGATATTAGTCTATGCCATATTAACATTCGAAGCTTGTCACAAGACATGTTAAGATGTATTCGTGCAGATATTGCCCAGAATTTTGATATAGTTCTCTCTGAAACCTTTCTGTCGGATAATATCCCAGATGCTGATCTTGCCCTACCCGGTTTCCATACTGTCATGCGAAGAGACCGAACAAACGGGATGAGAGGGGGTGTAGGTGTGTACGTGTCACATCAACTCTTAGTTACAAAACGTCACGACCTTGATAGTCCATGAGCTGAGGGCCCAATTTTGACCAATTGGTACCATCTGAGGGCACCAAACTTAACAATGCTTTTTTTGATTGGTGTATGTCTCAGGAACTCAAAACAGCATGATGGACTTTTCTGCGGCACAGTTTTTAGTCAGTATACGCAATTTAATAGATGTAAGTTATTTTGCATAAAAGGTGAACAAATTCTGCATAGTGATTCGTTTGATGAGTATACATGTCACAGGGCAAAAGGTAGCAAGATTTGAATCACAGTCTGTTAATTGAAATGGAAACTTGAGGAAATGGAGGTGCTCATCAATAAATGTGCAAAGACTGCTAATCATTGCTAATCAATATAGATTTATAATAGTGAAAGTGCTAAACATTGTAGAATAAGGTAACTTGAACAGGTCAATATATGCCTCATCCAAACAACCGCTAATCAACTTTGAGGAACTTTCATACACTGCTAAACAATGCTAATCAATATTTATTCTTGGTAAGGAAAGTGCCAATCAATAAGACAGTCGCCCTATTTGGAGAAGTTGGAACCCATAGACAAGCTAGGGTTACCCATATGGAAGAAAATGTATACCGCGATGTACGTATATTGTTTTTTATTGTCACTATATATCTAATTTACATTACACATATTAGCATATCACAATAGATACGACCTTTTGGCCAAAATGAACTTTAAATTTGAACATATAAAATCAATTAGATGCAGGTTGTTGAAATGAATGTAGATTACTCTTGATTGTAAATATTACAAAACCAAACTATTATGTGCAATAGCTGTAGGTTCATTGTATGGACATGACATCAGAATTAAAGGACAAAAAACATTAATTTTGTCAATGTTTAACCAATGTATGGAACCCTTTAGAAACAACAGACGAGGAACTTTTGCAATGGTTGCTAGGAATGAAAACAGAAGAAACGTAGACTTCCCTACATACAATAGATTTCAAGTATTTCAACCTAGACATGACACAGACCTATTGGACAGACAAAACCAAGGTCAGAGATATGAACTAGGCCTACATGTAGAAAGTGAAGAAGAGTTTCCTTCTTTAGAAAGAGGAACACACCCAAATACACGATAGTGCCCTCTGCAAGAGCAAAAAGGCTACACAAATCAAAGAGGACAAAGACCACAAACAAACCAGAGACAATCAAGAGAAGCAAGAGACACCTACCAAAAAAGAGAAAAAGATACAACAGATGGAGAGAAAGAGCGCAATAATACCCCCAACAGCTGGAGCCAAGAAGATGTTAACTTCAAATACATCTATTGTTAAAATTATAACCGTATCAAGCAAACAATTGACACAAGGACCGGTAAAGTTACTTAAAAAGGGATTGAAATTCACATCGACACCAAGAAAAGACACAGAAGAACAAGTGTGTGATATTTTAAAATTTTGTCGTACATTACGTCTGAAAGAATTTTTCCACAATACAGATAAGGAATGGGATGAATCACTGGTCAAAGGAAAAATTCTTTCACCCCCTCCTAAAAGTCAAAATGAGACATTAGAAAAATGTATTGACCGACTGAGAGAAATTGCGCACTCTCTCCACAAAGTACCTTCACCCACCAACAAAAATAATTTAACTAAAGAGGAGCTACAAGCTATGAATGAATTGCAAACTGACAATTCTATCATAATTAAGAAAGCAGACAAGGGCGGAGCAGTTGTCATTATGCACACAGATTATTATGCTGAACAGATAAAATCATTACTTAATGATGAACAACTTTATAAGCGATGCGAACCAGACACAAAAAATAAAGTGAGTGATAAATTAAGAAAATTTATTGACAAATATCGTAACATCTTTACAACGAAAGAAAGAAATTATCTGGATGGCTTGCAGTGAAAAGCAAGTCATTTATACGGCTTACCGAAAGTTCATAAGTCTGATATTATTAAAAAAGGCTATAAATGAACAAGATGGTATATATATGTACATATTATTCAACCTGCATATTGAAAATTCCGACCAATCGTCGCAGGACATGTATGCAATACGAGCAGGCTTAGTGAACTCATAAATGAAATTTTAAAACCGTACTTATTGCATGTCAACAGCTGCGTGTGTGACAATATCGACTTCATCAATATAATATCACTAGAGCAAGTCAAGGATCGGTATTTAGCCAGTTTTGACGTGGTTAATTTATATAGTAACATACCTCATGAGTTAGGAAAGCGTGCGATTTAATACTGGCTGAACAAATATCCTGACACAAAAAATCAACGTTCACAAGAGAATTTATTGTGGAAGGTCTTTCACTTATGTCAACCACGGCACATTAAGACAAATATCCCATATAATGAAGCAAGAAGGATCTGTACAATTGTAGAGAATAAAAATAGAAAAGCAACGCCTCAGGATGAACTGGGAAATTTTCTAAAAGCCAGGGACTATCCAGATTCACTCATTTCAATTGTTATTTTGCGAGCTTTAAGTGTAACACAAGAATCATTAAGAAAGGACCGCAAAAATTACAAGGGGGATGACAAAAATCTGGTCATGATCACCAGATACAATCCTAACGATCCAGTCATAATACCACAAATACGTGAAACCCTTAAAATCTTGGAAATGGATCCCTCACTTGGAGAAATAATTAGAAATCTGAATTTTGTTTTAAGCCAATGACAGCCTCGTAATTTAGAACAAATTTTTACGAGAACAAACTTTGAACCAAGGGACAGTCAAGGCGGGAGCAAAAATGTGGCCTTCCTCGTTGTTAGAATTGTATAAACATGATAGTTATTGACACAATTTTGCTGGACACAACAGGAAAGCTACCAAACTTTCAAATTAGGACAAAAATGGACTGTTTCAGTAAACATTTGATTTATGCGATTGTCTATAGAGGATGCAATGAGGTATACATTGGATCTACAGGCAACGAACTACGCAGGCACATGACTGTCCACAGACAGCCAATACGGGTGCCTCAGACACCGCAAATCCAGATCAGTGAACATATTGATAGTTGTTCCAATCTTGTGCCTATAATCTTTCTATGTCCCATATATCAGATGTCAAATGATTCTGACATAGAGAGAGAGCAAAAAGAATTCATATTTCAACGTAAATACAAGCCTAGACTGAATAGTGTAATTTACTAATTATAGTAATCTGGGACAAATTATGCCTATTTTCATTACTAGACGTTTATCATTGATTGATATGGCAATGACGTCATGTAATAGGCCTAAATCAGTAACGTAATAAATGATCGTCATAATGTGCTTCTTTGCTAATAGATTTCACTATAACAACAGATAACGTCAAGATTATACTGGAGTGAAAATTATTTCAACATCTATGCGTTATGGAGCTTGACAATGCATAAAAATGCTGAAACCGGTCGCGTCTGAAACGCAAAAAATGCCGTTATACTTATTTATATATATAAATATATATATATATATATATATGTGTGTGTGTGTGTGTGTGTGTGTGTGTGTGTGTGTGTGTGTGTGTGTGTGTGTGTATTGGTCACCATACATAATAGAGGACTGGTAAGAATAGGAATAAATGCCGTGAATAACTGTGCTTAAAGCGAATTTTGTCTCCTTTCATATAATTTTATATAACAAAAATCCTAAATGTACCCACCCACAAGTGTGTGACCTTTAGAGTAATGTCAAGGTCACCAAAATTTAGTCATCATCATGCAGTACATAATCACCTTCAAATAGTAAAATAAAGCAAAGTGAGATTATAGATGCAAAGAATGTGAAATTCACCAGGATGTATATGTGCCTTACAATGGAGAAATAACCTCCGCAGGCCTACCGGTTATATCCTCCACAAGGATGTGACTTTGAAAATAGGGTTAAGGACAAAAAAAATCTAGGTATCAAAGGATGACCCAGAGGCATGTTTGCACCATTTTTCAAGAGATTTGGACCATGTATTCATGAGGTATTGAAATTGCAGAAATGTGATACTTGATCTACAAGCTGAGTGCAGCACACACACACCCTCCCCCCCTTAAAAAAAATCCAATCAATGTGGGTATAATAATGGCTTTTTTCTTACCCGTGTGGATTCTTTTAGTATTTATACGTTGCAGACGTTCATTGTGCCAGTTGTTAACTGGATACAAACATAATATGTATATTTCAAGTATAATTATAATGTAGAGGCCAACTATAACAAAACACGATTCACCATATACAGCATTTTTGGGCCGTCTAGGTACAAAATTTTAAAATTGCAATGACGGGCTCCAGCTGGGCTTCTGGAAAGTCCATCATACATTTTTGTTATACCCTAAGGTGTACCAACGCAGGTATAAAGTTTTCAGATGGTACCAATTTTCAGTCTGGCTCATGGACTATGAAAGCGCTGACCTTGAATTATTATGTGCTGAAATTAAGTTACATAACAATGCATTCATTCTTATTTGGAGTTAATTACAGGCCCCCTGATTCCCCGGTGTTATTCTGGGATAATTTACAGTCCAATCTTGACCATGCAAAGACTGTCGGTTTCCATAACATCGTTATAACAGGTGATCTTAATGCTGATTTTACAACAGCACCCGGCAGAAAACTTGATTATTTTTGTTCAACGAATTTCTTGGTGCCCCATATTCAAGAACCCACTCGCATAACTAGTAATACGTCGAGTTGCCTGATCAAATTATTTCAAACATCCCTAGACATATTTACCAACCTTGTGTATTACCACCAATTGCAAATTGTGATCACAATATAGTGTCGGCTAATATTTTATTTCGGCGGAAAAAAGAATCCACTTACGAAAGGTTAATATGGGAATATGAAAAGGCATATTTCGAAAGCTTTCGTGACCATATAAGGGAAATACAGTGGGACAATTTCTTTCTTTCAAACGACCAGTGTTGTATTTCTTGGACCGAAGGCTTTCTATCTGTCGCCAAAGAGTGCATTCCAAACAAAGAAGTCCTCATTCGCCCTGGTGATCTTCTGTGGTATTCCTCTTCACTACGCCGTGAAAAAACGTAAGATCATGCGGTCATACTATAAAGCTAAAAACTGCACTGATGCAGTTAGTGCAGAGCCACAACCTATGGGCCACCTATCATCAAATGCGAAACCAGTACCAGGAGAATTTACGTAAAGCTGAGCAACAGCACAATAGTAAACTGAGCAGCTCTTTAAGCAATCCTAATAAGAAAACTAAGGCATGGTGGAAGACCGTTAAATACTTTTTAAACAGATCTCAGCGTCACAACATATACTCTTTAGTATGTGAAGGTAGACACATTACCGACAATGCATCCAAACCCGAAGCATTTAACTTCTTCTTCCTAAGTCAGTTTAATCTTGGTTCCTCTTCAGCCAGCACTCCTACACGCCCTCACCATCCCTTACGTACTATTGGAAATTTAAATAGCTATGAAAACGAAGTGCTAGAAACACTTAAGAGCCTCGATACCACCAAAGCAACTGGACCAGATGGAATAAGCGTCAGACGTTTGAAGGAAGCAGCTCCAATAATTTATAAACCTCTCACGAAACTAATAAACCTCTTTTTAGGCCAAAATCATTTCCCATCAATTTGGAGAGAAGCCCGCGTTACACCGTTGCATAAAAAAGGCGAAGAAATTATTTGTAATAATTACCGGCCGATATCCCTCCTAAGCTGTACCGGAAAAGTGATGGAAAGGGTAGTGTTCAAACATGTGTTTAATTTTCTCCGAGACAATATGGCTATATCTGCCAACCAACCTGGTTTTATGCCTGGTGATTCCACTGTTCACCAGCTACTTTCCCTTTACCATGAGTTATGTTTGGCAGTCGATCAGCAAAAGGAAGTAAGAATCGTATTCCTCGACATCAGCAAGGCATTCGATAAAGTGTGGCATAAAGGTCTCTTTCATAAATTAGAAAAAAGTGGTGTTATAGGAAATTTACTATCCTGATTTGAAGATTATTTTCAAAACCGCAAACAACGTGTAGTTATCAATGGCAATTCCTCTAGCTTGGGCACCATTACTGCCCGCGTCCCCAAGGATCAGTTCTAGGTCCTCTCCTGTTTTTGATTTATATGAACGATATAGTTAATGTTGTAAATTCTAACGTTAAACTTTTTGCGGACGACACATCTCTTTTCCTTGCTTTTGATGACGCAGCCCGGGCAGCTGCTGTTCTCAATCAAGATCTTGCCTCTTTGGACGATTGGTCCAAAGAGTGGCTAATTTCCTTCAATGCCTTAAAACCGACTCTATTCTTGTCTCTCTTAAAAGACATACTCCTGACCATCCACCGCTTGATTTTCAAGGTCATCAGCTAGAAAATGTACCCGAACACAAACATCTAGGTGTTACCCTAAAATCCGATTTAAAATGGAATGCCCATAGTAGTGTATAGTGTCACATTTGAGTTTGGCCCCCGGGAGGGCATAAACACCCCCCCCCCAATCTATGCGTCCTACATAGTTGGGTCTTATCTCTAAAGTAAACAAACATCTGATTGGTTATCTGAGCATGATGTCATACTGGTCTCATAATTTCATTGGTTGGTTCGAGTGTGAAGCATCTATAATGAATTTAGGTCAATTAATTGTTTATCAGTCCGTTGAGTTTTAAATTAAAGTTTGATTTAGAGAAAATATGACATCATCTACTCTTTCGTCTGAACAAGTTTAGACCCGTCCCTTTATTTATCTGAGTTTGATATGATGAAGTAGCGTCACTGATTACATCCTCCAATAATATGGCTGCGAGAAGGTTCGTAACCAATAAGAGAAGGATGTTTTACCACGTCATAGAATTGCACCATCATTCTTTTTGATATTTTTCCCGGTTCTAGCGTTAGTAGCGTCACTTTTTATCCAGTATTTTACATCGTCAAGCTGTGTTTCTGAGCTCTTACAAGACTAAAATGGAAAAAGCAATGCGTATAGATGATATCAAACCAATGGAGGAGAAGGTAAGTCAACTATTTCTTCATTCATATCATGAAATCTTTAAATGTGAAATTATCTATAGCATGTGGCACTAAGAATGATAAAATTACTGATTTTTGTTTCTGTGTTTTCTCTTGTTACAGCAATCTTCCATCCCAATGCTTGAAAAGTTTGCGTCCAACAAAATACATTTATTGAGAGACATTGACCAAGATAGTCTTGCACGATATTTTTTCCATAATGGAATTCTAAGTCAGCAAGACTTCGAAAGAATTACAACTGCCCCTGCTAGAAAATCACGTGCGTTACAACTTATCAACTATGTAGAGGATGGTCAGCATTTCGCTGTGTTTTTCAAGGCAATACAAATCATCCAGCCTACTTTGTATGCCTATATCACAAGTGGTCAGTATAACCATCTTGTTGTAAATGGGGAGGAGCAAGATTCTGGGTGTGAAGTAGAGGAAGAAGTTCATCATTTTTTCAGGAAAAAGGATGACTATCCACGTGTGCTTCTACCTCTAGGCAGCGCCCGTTACGTCACAGTGAGTGAATGGAATAACGAACTGAGAGTGGACATTCGTCAATATGCAATTGACAAATCATGCCGACCAACTCAGAGAGGTATCAGTTTAAATTTGGCGCGCTGGAAACAGTTAGTGGAGAAGGGAGACAACATTATGCATGATGTGCAACAACTCGTGGCAGACCAAGAAGTCCAAACGTCTTATCACCTTGGCGGGAATTTGTTCGCATCTGTCAGTACTGGAGTACTTTGTGTGGACCTTCGTAAATGGTATTTACCTGAAGGTGAAGAAAAAGTAAGACCCACGCGTAAAGGTATCGGTCTTCGTCTGACAGAGTGGGAAAAACTGAAGAATATGTTCAATGTAATAAATGAAGCTATTCCTGAATTGACATCTGTCGTACCATGCTACTTGAGAGATGACCACCAAAACCAAGAGGGTGCCCTAGATTGCGATGAATGTCTTGGCCATGGTGTTGTGTAGATGAAGTTCGATCTCCATAATACCCGTGCTCAAAAGGTAAGTAAGCTATGATTTTTTATTTATTCCACTCATATCATATATTTTTATAGATTCTATTACGCCTATGATAAATGTTCGATAATTTAGCGAAGCAATAAAATATCATATCGAGTTAAATGATGAGACAATATGGTTTAGCTAATAAAATGATATCTATTATATATACATTTGTTTGATTCACTCTCGAACTTACATTAGTGCCAGCATATATCAGACAGAAGTATAGTGTACCGCGTCAGCAGCTTCTTATCATTATTACGCAGAGTTTACATATACATTTGGATAACGGGTTTACTATCATTTATCTTCCTCGGCCTTGTCACCGAGTCGGAACACCATTGGCCAGTTCAATACTTCACATTTCAATCCCATCACTAGATTAAAACGATAAAATATGAGTACACGATGATAGCTAACAAAATGCTAGACCAGGGATGGATAAAAATCGACAGATTAAATCGATTAATTCTAAGTGTATGATAGCTTCTATCACGTCAGTCCCGGGGTGGATCCAAAATGTGTAGATCTACTCTATATTTGAAATGAAAATTTATCTGCATATGGGGGTTGGATCCGCTACGCATCTGTTATCTACTTTGGGCGGTAATTTCCAACTTTTGGGCGGTAATTTGAAGTATTTTCATTATCAACCTTTGACGAAGGAAAAGGGGAAAATATGGCGTACAACCCCCGTGCGGATGATGAACGCTGGCGGTCTGAGTTTGGGGCCGACAGTTTCAGCTGGGAGCGTTACGAGTTATATGTGTACTACATGGAGATGGTTTGGATAAATAGCGCATTCGGATGTGAATGTTGTGTCACCATCCGAGAATTTTTAAACAGTCATTTTCGGATGAGTGACTTGGAGGATTTGATTGGATTCGAAGTATGGTGTGTCCCCGCTCAATCGGGAAGTAGAAGCAGAAGCTTTTACATAGATTTAACTGCCGATGTAGAAGATTTAGAATGGTACATACCATTAGGGGGAATAGATCGTGAAGATGCAATTGAATTCTTGTACCGAAAGATCATGTGTATAATCTGGTGCAATGCTATTCGTTGCCCTATGCGGGTTGAGAGTTGCACACGGGCTGACTAGACAAAGGTAAAAATCGTTCTCTCTCTCTCTCTCTCTCTCTCTCTCTCTCTCTCTCTCTCTCTCTCTCTCTCTCCTCTCCCCGCCATTTTTCCTCCCCTCTCTTCCTTGTTCTCTCTATCTTTGATATAGTTTCAAAGTCATATCAGCATGCTTGTATGTGATTGGTTCACGATCGTCATTCTATCACGAAAATTGGAATATCATTGGTTTGAGATATCAGAATGAAGCAAGCTAAAAGTTCTGGCGCAATTTTAAATAAACGACATTTCATAACGGAGAGTACTGCAGAAACATAGTGCATGCATGCTGACGAATACTCGAAGTCTTTTGTCTGGCGTTGTCATTTTGCCATAAGTTTGTGCTCCACACTTGCGTGATCTACTCACAAAACTGTGACGTTTCAGACCTGAACCTACTTCATCGTGTAAGTGATTTATTTCTATTTGTCTATATTCTTTATTTTAAATCTTGTTATCATTTTCACATTAATGACGAGCTTTCTTTTCTTTTTTTTTTTTTTTTTCTTTCTTCTTTTTTTTTTTTTTTTATTTTTTTTTTTTATTTTTTTTTTATTTTTTTATTTTTATTTTTTTTTTTTTTTTAATTTGTTTGTTTGTTTGATTGTTTACAGTGGAAGTCAAAGTCAAAATGAGCGAGCCAAATAATTCCTCCCCAAGTTACCGATGTGCTACCTGCGACAAAAACTTCACGAGCCGACACAACCTCAGTCAACACATGAAGTCCCACGCTCCCGACCCTAGAACGAGTTTCATCTGTGAACTATGTGATAGAGACTGCAAAAATCAAACCAATCTTCAATCCCACCTGGCAAAACACCAACGTCAACGCGACGCGCCAACTGTCGTCCACACCTGTGCCAGATGCAACAAGACATGTACAAACGCGTATAGACTTCGCCTGCATATGGAAAAGCACGTTCGTCGTGACGGTCGACAACAAAAAGATTTGAAGTGCCCACACTGCCAAAAGACACTGGACAATGCGCATAATTTTAATCGCCATGTGGAGAAACATCAAAAGCAAAGGTCTGTTACTAAAAGAACTTTTACATGTAGCAAATGTAATAGAGAATATAAGTCTCTTGGTCAGTTTAAAATTCATATAGCTACTAAACATGTTGATGATCATGATGTTATTGTAAAACAAAGAGTCAGAGACGACTCGAACAGTGAGAGTCTATCAACACCTAATCAAGCCACAGTTGTCAACCCCTCTACTTCCTCCAGGGTTATTTCATCAGGTATTTTGTGTGAAGAGTGTGGGGAAATATTACCCACCCGTAAAGTATTATCTCTACATAGGGAAGAGAAACATAGGAAGAAACATGGTAAAAAGCAGTCACGTCAGGTGTCGAAAACTCAGTCTGAAAACGATGAAGACGAGCATTTCACGAGGCGGGAGGAAGGAAGGTTTAACTCAAGCTCAACAGGTGGCGCTGTTGATTCAGCGGTATTAAATCACTATGTACCTGATGTTGGTGGCCCTTCTCCTTCAACAGCTTCGGGAAACGCTAATGAATCTGATTTAGATTCATCCTCTCTTTCATCTACTAGTAAAGGTGTCATTTGCCATGACTGTCGTAAAGTACTACCTAGTTGGAAAGAATTATTCGTTCACCGCAGACAAGTCCACAGGCCACCTGTTGAGCCACAAGAAAACCCATTTGATTCCCCAGAGGCACAGAGGTCATTTCCGCAATGGAACTATGATGGGGACCTCAGAGAAATGTATAATAGACACAGTCGTATAATTTTGGCCCCGCATGAAGAGGGGTCTATCATTCGACATTACAATTTTCCTGTGTTTCCTCAATTTAACGTTGAAACCTTGGCTTCGCAATTGCGAGATATATATGAAAGACAAGATCACGCATTCAAAGTGAATTTTTCCATGTCCATGATATTACAACATGTAGAAACAGGAGAGTATCGCTTCTTCTATGCTAGCAGTAATGGTGATTTCTTTGATGCACCTAGATACATAAGCAGTGTAATTGATCTTGAAAAAGTCATTGAGGATTTGCGCAACACATTTGACAGCATTTTTTATGCATTAAATCAAAGGAAAGAAACCAAATGGCGATTAATATTGGTGACAAATATTCTTTACAAGGTATATCGCACTAGTTTTGTTTTAGGGCAGGGAGGTGTGGAGCTACCGACACACGTGGTCAAGAGTCGGAGTGTTATCAGTCTTGTTAACAGTCCCTCAGGCCAAGCTTACACGGATGATAAATGTCTGTTTCGCTGTCTTGCCTTGCTTAAAGGGAGACCAGTGAACGATTTGGAACCAACTGTGAATGTTGACCATGAAGCATGGATAGATCACATGTATGAAGGTGATGAAACTCAGTTTGTGGGAGTAAGCTTAGAAGAAATTGGAGATTTTGAGCGTTTTTTCCAAGTAAATGTCAACGTGTTCTATCTGCAAAAAGATGGGAGCGCTCAGACAATTAGACCATCTCCGACTCATCACATGTTACATGGTAAGCCATTCACACTTAATGTAAATTGGTACGATGACCATGCGAGTTACATAACTGATATCACTGCTTACTCTAAGAAATTCAAATGTGACAAATGTGACAAGTTATTCTGCAGTAGTGTGCAATTGTCCAAGCATTCTACAACGTGTAAAAATGAAACAAAATTAATATATCCAGGTGGATTTTATACCCCACCTAAAACAATATTCGAAAAGTTGGAGGAAGTTGGAATCAATGTTGACCAGCATTTGTGTAATTACCCATGGTTTGCAACTTTTGACTTTGAATGTTATCTCTCTACCATGCACTGTAAACACACAGGAAAAAAACTGAAGTGGACCCATAGACACGTCCCCGTGTCTGTGAGCACATGTAGCAATATAGATGGTTTTACTACGCCTGTTTGTGAAATTGAAGAAGATCCAAACACTCTTGTTGAACAATTTATTCATGATTTAGAGGAAATACAGTTGGATGCATCCAAACGTGCACGAGAACGTTGGGGTGAAGCATTAGAACAGCTAAACCGACTAATTGCTGAATGTACAACTCCTGACAAAAAGTCTGCAACACAATCTAACCACGCTCCTAACATCACAATGGATGAAGTCAATAACCAATGCATCGGTGAAAGACCTGAGTTTGTAATCAAGTCTAGTCTAAATAAATTGAAAAGATTAAAAAAAGAATTGGAAAAATATTGCGATCAACTTCCGGTCTTAGGTTTTAACAGCGCCTCATATGACCTGAATGTAATCAAAAGGTATATTGCTAAGCATCTAAACATGAACAAGACCAAAGAGAGTTACACGATCAAAAGGAATAATAGCTACTGCTGTCTTTCAAACGCTAGATTCAAATTTTTAGACGTCTCCCAATTTTTAGCTCCCGGCAGTAGTTACAAAGACTTCATATTGTCTTTTAACTGTCAACAGGGAAAGGGTTATTTTCCATATGACTGGTTTACAGATCCTCTTCAACTGGATAACAACTGTCTACCTCCTATTGATGCTTTTTTCTCAGAAATAAAGCAAGCGAATACCCTTGAAGAAGATTATTTGAAATTTTCTAAACTTATAGAAAATGGAAAAGAGCCCCAACAAGCATTGAAATCTTTAGGCTTACACAACATTCCAAACACGAAAGAGGAAAACTACAGGTATCTACAGTTTGTATGGGAGCATGAAGAAATGGAAACTTTCAAAGATTTCCTGGCATGGTACAACAACTTAGATGTTTTACCATTCGTAGAAGCAGCCGAAAAAATGCGACAGTTCTATTCCCAGAGCATGAACATCGATGTGTTCAAAGATGCCATTTCCGTTCCTGGTATTGCAAGGAGAATGATTTTCCAAATTGGTTTAAAAGCAGGGGCCACTTTTGCTTTGTTTAGTCAGAGAGATCGGCATGCTTACGACACAATACGTCGAAACATAATCGGGGGTCCGTCAATAATATTTACAAGACAACATGTGTCAGGACAAACACTTATCAGAGACAGTGGAGACCGGCTTTGTCAGCATGTATACGGATATGACGCGAACTCGTTATATCTTTACACCCTTGGTCTCCCACTCCCACAGGGAGTGTACGTAACCAGACACGCAGAGTTTGATTTCAAACCTGTGGTATCCGATCGCTACCAACTAGCTTTTGACTGGCTTGATGTGACCAGTAAAAGGGAGAATGTTCGGATTCTGCACAAACGAAACAACTCGCGTGAAATTTATATCCAAGGATATTTTGTTGACGGATTTTGTCCGCAAACGCAGGAAATATTTGAATTTCACGGTTGTTATTTCCATGGTCATCCTAATTGTTCTCTTAACAATCATATCACAGACGAGGTGAAGAAAAAGAATCTGCAAGACAGATTCAAAAGAACACAAGAAAGAAAAGAATACCTCATTCGCCGAGGCTATAAATATAGAGAAATATGGGAATGTGAATTTAAACAAATGTTACGTCAGGATAAAGACATTTCTGATTTTGTGAACAGTCGTAGGCCAAAATTCTATACAAAGTGTAATCGTGCTGTACAACAAGATACTATTTTAGAAGCGGTGAAGTCCGACGACTTGTTTGGAATGGTGGAAGTAGACATTCATGTCCCAGCTGAATACGATACGGAAATGATCAACAAACCAGATCTCCCTCCGTGGAAATATTTTGAGGAAATGTCTCCCATTTTCTGTAACAGCTTAGTGCCGTTCGAGTCTGTGGGAGAGCATCTCCAGGAGTATATAAGGTCCAACAATCTTAGTGAAAAACCGAGGAAGTTGTTAGTGGGTGGGATGAAGGCTGAACGAATATTGTTAGCGACACCGCTTCTAAAATGGTATCTTCAACGTGGCTTGAAAGTCACTAAGGTATATCAAGTCATAGAGTTTCAGCCCATGACTTGCTTTGAAGATTTTACACGGAAGGTCAGTCAAGCTAGAAGGGAGGGGAAACGAAATTCGGAACTTACAACCATTGCTCAAACTTTCAAATTATTAGGCAACAGTGCTTATGGTTCGCTTATCATGGACAAGGAAAAATTTACAAATACCTTATACTGTTCGACTGAGGAAAAAATGCTCGAATACGTTAATAAAAACCAGTTCCGTACAGCCACAGAACTGGACAGTGATAATTTTTATGAAGTCGACATGAAAAAAGAAAAGATAAAACTAGATCTTCCAATTCAACTTGGTTACTTTGTGCTCCAGTATGCTAAACTCAGAATGTTACAATTCTACTATGACTGTTTGGACGTCTATGTCGACAGATCTGATTTTGAGCTTATTCAAATGGACACAGACTCATTATATTTTGCTTTATCAAAGTCGAGTTTCGATGAAGTTGTCAAACCTGACATGTTGGAAGACTATTATAACAAGTTGTTTGGGTACTGTCATGTGACAGATATCGATCCAGCAGCTGGTTTCTGGTTTCCACGCCAATGTTGTACCAATCATTTTCAACATGATATGTCTACGCCTGGTTTGTTTAAGTTGGAATTCGCTGGATCCGAAATGGTGGGCTTGTGTTCAAAAACATACGCTGGCGAGGCTTTGGACGGTGAAGTGAAGTACAGTTGTAAGGGAATTAATAAGAAACGTGTAGGAGAACCACTAAAACGCATGACAAAGGTATTAGAGACTCGAGAACCAAGTAGCTGTACAAATATTGGCTTTAGAGCCAAAGACAATCAAGTCTTTACTTACACGGAGTCTAGAGAAGGTTTCTCTTATTTGTACTGTAAAAGACGCCTGTGCGATGATGGTATACACACTGAACCATTAGATATTACGCTCAACCCTTGGGTAGAGTTGGATGACTTAGAGTCAACAGACTAATCATTACCGGTGTGTTGAATTTATATTACAACTAGTATTTTTACTCTGATGTATAGCTACTTTCATCTCGATAAATTTGTGTATACAGAGTGTTTGGTACAACAATGGCGCTGACAAACATCGACTTTTAATTCATACCTGTATTTCTTTGCTCGCTTCAATTGTTATGACTTCTATGTACATATATGTTTGTGCGTAGACTATACCCTGTGTAAAATTTTAATAACTGTTAGGGGCCAATGAATAAAAGAGTCTACTCTTGTGAACATGGCGACAAAAATGTTGAATGGCCCCTTACCATGAACTACAAATATCATCTACTTGTTATATCAGCATTTGTATACTACAATTATATTGGTAGTGTAAAGTGTCATTATATTATTACCTGGTTGTGAAATATGTGTATAAAATGTAAACAGTTACATGGTGTACATTGCGTGAAAAATCTACCTCAATTCTTTCTGCTATCTATAAATGAATAAACGGAGTACTGTTCAAGCTATGCAACACTGACATTTGTTTTATCGTCTTGTTTTATATCCTGACAGAAACTAGTCCTTCTTGTTCACGGGATGAGTGAAGAGTTCGAATGACTCGTCCGATGGTGTGGTACGCATCCGGCCTCTATAAATCCTTGCCCTGGCGCACAGCTCTCTGCAGGCACACGGGCAACAGTTGCACAGATCGCAGGGTTGGCCATGACTGGCTTTGTATAGCTTGTAGAAAAATGTTAGAGCAACGAGTGTCAGAGTCAGTATAATACTTCCGGCCAAAACTCCCCCGATAATCTCCGCGTCGGCGGTGGAGGAACTACTCGTGTGATCAGGAGTGAATGTTCCGTTTGCTGATGTGGTGAATGTGTGGGTGGGGGTGTGTGTGGTTCCCTGGGTGCTCGTCTCGGATGTCGATGAAGATTGTGATGATGATGCTGTCGACTGAAGTGTGTGCATGGTGGTATGGGTTGATGTGCTGTGGGATGTCATCTGTTTTGTGGTGCCCTCTCCGTTTGTAGATCTTAACAAGTTATGAAAGAAAAGGGGAAAAATATATGCTAAGTAAATATAATTATCGTGTTGTGCTACAGATGAAGTAAAATGATAATATATTGATTGATTAGGATTTCATCTATGAAGGAGACTCGAGTATAAACTGTAGAGAACTAGGTATATTGAGTTTTGCCTGCGAAGCACACTCAGTTTTTTTTTTTTTTTTTTTCCTGGTCAACAGAGCATAAGGCCATAGACTTTCGGACTATCCATCGATCAAAAAAAAAAAAAAAAAAAAAAAAAAGATGAAATAAAAGTCTGCTTAGACTCAGCTACGCTATTCATCGGAGACGTAGGAAGGTACACAGGTAGATGCGATATCATAAAGTAATACTTTTATCTGGCAATGAAAATGGGATGAGGGAAAGCAACTGTGGCTTCGGTGTACATCGAATGACGACCCACAACTTTTAGTCTTATACCACACTCCGTGAAATATATAAACGAGCTTCATTTTATTTGTAATGAAGTGTTTCGTTGTTTCGTGGCAACGAAAACATAAACTCACCCGTGGATTAACGTTGTTGTATTAACTTCAGGGATGACTGGGGGTAAAGGCGGGTCTGGTGGACCTATAGGTGTAGTGCCGTTAGTACTCCTCCACAATATTGTAGTGTTTTCTACAAGAACTTTGCAGTCAGTCTGTATTTCAATCACTGTGGTATTTGCGATACTTCCACAATCGAAAACAACGTTTTGGTAGCGCAAATCAATCACTTTCAACTTGACCATTCCATCCAGATATCCATACGGAAGTCTTGATATTGAATTGTGCTGGAGCACTAAGTTCTCCACTTTTATCTTCACGGCATATGTCAGATCTGGAGGAGCTGTTAGTCCTTTGCGAACACATCGTACTATTGTAAAATCCGGCGTGCAGTCACACAGCTGCCCGGTTCTACACCATAACCTGTTACTGGCGCTCTCTGACACTCCCGTCATCACAGCATACATGAAGATACGTGTGATAAAAAACATAGTTCTGATATTCATCTTCTTCAATTTTCTCTGTCTCCCAATTAAGCTATCCTCTCTTCCACAAAAACGACTGACCACTGTGTAACTGAACAAATACAGTGTGTGCTTATGTATTTAGGTCAATTAAGATTAAGGGAGGATGATGGGCGAGGGCTCGGCACCCCCGTGGCTTGGGCCGAACCGTTACATGTGACACATACGTACATATGTCGCTACAGCAGTTGGACAATGTTGTGTAAGACGATACAAGACCACAGTATCGTGCAGCGGTCACTTAACATATTAGCCATATTGTAAATACGCAATAAATTCCGGGATAAGATAAATCTCCATCGAGTATTTGTAAACTTATAAAGTGATATACATATAATGTGAGGTAACTTCGCGTGCATGTTTATTTGCCTATGAGAGCATCGAACAGTGAACAACAAGTAGCCAGTATGATCAGATTTAACTCTAACACGACCATTGGGGTAAGCGGAACTAGTGGAGCAGGGAAAACTACCCTCGTGAGTCGATTATTATCGAATGCCAGTAGCATGTTCGAGGGCAAGTCCAAATTCAACATCTTATACGCCTTTGGGGTTGAAACACCATATTATGAAGATATGGAGAGAGAGATACCAAACATTATATTTCATCAGGGCATACCAAGTCAAAACTTGCTGGAGGAGCTGACGTCTGATAAGACGAGTTCTTTTATCTTAGTGCTAGACGACTTGATGTCGGAAGTAACGAGTGATAGACGTGCAGAGAAATTATTCACACAAGGTGCACACCATATGGGATTAAACGTCATTTACATCAATCAGAATCTATATTACAGCGCTCCTCGATCGAAATCAATTGCTTTAAACACTCACTATCAATTCTTGATGAAAAGTCCCAGAGGTGCCATGCAAATCCGACATTTTGCACGTCAGGTACTTCCAGACAACCCCAAAGCACTTATAAAAGCATATGAAGATTGTATGAAAACAACATACGGTTACTTATTAGTAGATCTCAGCCCTCACTCAGATGATAGATATCGCTTAAGATCACATATATTCCCGGATGAGGAAATGGTTATCTATAACTATTAATTCCCATTGCATTTGTTTTCTTCGTTCATTTTAATGTAGACCTTGGAAGGGGCAGCACCTTTCAATTGAATGGAATATGAGTAAATTACTAAGTAGACACAGGTACTTTATTCTATTTCTTTTAAACAAGAATAATAGAAATAGTGTATCGCTTTTGAAAAACGTAACGAAAGAACAGACTTTAGCGATCAGTGAAATATTACATAATCTACTGCGAGGTACTATAACATTATCACCGGCGAAATTACAGCAAATTAAACGTTACAAGTCAATTCTACGTGCTTTGGCGGAAAAGTCTACTGCTCTCAGCCATAAGAAAAAGGCGATATCTAAACACGCTTCTGTGGTGTTAAAAACTTTGAGTTTGATCGGAGGAGATTTATATACTCTCTTGGCATGAGTGAAGTACAAAAATCGATTTTACTGCCATTTGACAAATATGAGAGATGGCGGAAAATAGTCATAGGTTATAAGGAAAATGAAGAAAAGGAACGGATGAATGATAAAGGTGTCAATGACGTAAAACAAAACGCCGGGCAAAATAGCACGGAAAGAGCCGGGAAAGACGACACTAGGAAAGAAGAAGAAGAATATAGAGAAAACACAAACAGCAGCAAAGGTCAAACTAAAGCTTCATCTGCTGATTTGAAACATCAAACGGGACAGGAAATACCGAGCAACAGCGAGGAGAGTAATCCACAACACTTCATGTTTCCACTTCCCCCACCTGGGATACCAAGAAATGTTAGATCGAAATCGGAAAGTAAAAGAAATCGATTGAAACAAAAATGGATTAAATTTTAAGCCGCTCACTTCGAAATATGAACAGAGAACAGGAGAAATATTTGGAACAAACTTATTACGATCCTCTGTCTCCAGCTAGTTTTGGCGGTATTGATAGACTATACAACTATGTGAAGACTCAAGGTAAATACTCCATATCTAAGGCAAGAATACGAAAATGGTTGCAATCTCAAGAGGTGTACACCTTGTACAAACCAGTTCAGCGGAAATTCAAACGCAACAGAATATTGACCGGAGGTATAGACCATTTATGGGATTTGGATCTTGCTTTCATGACGGAGCTTAAACGGTTCAACAACAATTATGCTTACTTTCTCATAGCCATAGACACATTTTCACGTTTTGCTTGGACCAGAGCTTTGAAAACAAAGTCAAGTGTGGAAGTAACATTGGCTTTTGAAGATATTTTAAAGCATGGTAGATCTCCCTTTTCTGCCAGAACAGACGCAGGTACAGAGTTTACAGGGTATCCATTTCGCCACTTTTGCGAGAAAAAACACATTAATCATTTTACTACTAAAAATGAGACGAAAAGCAGTTTTGCGGAAAGGTGTATACGTACCATAAAAGGAAAGATTTATAAGTATTTTTCACACAATCAAACTTATAAATGGTTTGACGTTTTGTCAGATATTACAAACAGTTATAACAACAGTTATCACCGCGTTATACGAACTACGCCTGCCTCTGTCAATAAGAATAACGAGGTTTCACTTTGGATGAGATTATTCAAACCAAATGTTAACGACTATCCACAATCGAAGCATCATCCAACATTCAGCTTTAACATCGGCGATCATGTCAGAATTTCATATACGCGCTATGTGTTTGCCCGAGAATATCATGAAAAATACACAATGGAGATCTTCGTAATAACAAAGAGGTGGCTGCGAGACAACATTCCGGTTTACAAACTCAAAGATTTAGCCAATGAGGAGATAGATGGAACGTTTTATCAAAATGAATTACAACAAGTATTTGTGGACGAAAATACGGAATATAAAATAGATAAAATTATTGACACCAGAGGGCGTGGAAAGCGAAAAGAAATTTTGGTGCGCTGGCGTGGATACTCCCAAAAATTCGATTCTTGGATACCAGAGTCTCAAGCGCATAAGTTTAAATTACATAAATAAAACGTTGGTTGTCAGGAATAATGATCACATGTAGATAATAAATCCAAACTGACAGGATGGAGGAATATTTATTTATTTCATCATCAGACTCCCATGGTACATTGAATGGTGGTGAATTCGTAGTGCAATTGCCTTCGGTGATATGTCAAGAAGGTAAATGGCAGTGTGGATTGATGGACTTCCAATATAAGGGCCTTCAGCTTTTAAATTCATCGCATTCGAATAATTTAATATTTGGTGCTAATATCTGTCAAGACTCTATAATATCAGGCACAAGATTGTCGCTGTTGAGAAGAATCCCACTTGATTATGTTGGTGATCAATTAGTTAGTCACGTGTTTGAAAAACCATTTTATTTTGAGATGTCACGTGATCAAATCAATTCCATCACTTTCTTCTTAAAAGATGACAACCTAGGACCGGTGTCACTCGACACGGGGTTTGTAAGCTGTACGCTTCATCTTAAACGTCGATGTTGAACAATGATGACAAGTACAATTCAGCCTTATGTGGAGAATGTGGCTACATGGGAAAAATTATCTAGACAAGCAAGTGCTGGCGAAAAGCGTAAAATGGGTGAATTAATTCCATTAAATCTTGCCGAAGAAAAGAAAGAGTGCGGGAAATCAATGGTTAAAGTGGTAGCACCCACCCAACAAATATTGGAACAAGCTGAAGCTGAAATGACAGATAATTATAAAAAGACGAAACGAATGAGAAATAAGACAAAACGCCGTGGTATGTCCAACAGTCGAAAGCTGACTCCAAAGTTGACGTCAACAAAACAGAAGAGAAAAAAGAACATTAAAAAGTCAAATCATAAATCGGGGGATATATTCGATAGTTGATATACACTGGTGGAAAGATGGCCTATAAGCTAGAATATACCACAGAAGGATTTACCGATAGACTGGATTTATTTTCTGAGAAGCCTACCGAAGTTGGAGTAAGAAGTGTCAACTATGTGGACTACAGACCAGTAGGCCAATGGACAAACTCGGCACTGGAATTTTCAGTGCCAGGATCGTCAGCCAGCTATATTGATTTGAGTAAAACACGGCTGCATGTCAAATCTAAGATAGTTAAAGGAGATGGCAGTGCATTGACAAGCTCTGATGACGTCGCTTTCGTGAATTTGCCACTCCAAGCATTGTGGTCACAATCGGAGATATGGGTGGGTCAACAGCAGGTCATGAATACAGGTGTTAATTATTCATATGCTGCATATATCGACGTCGTGTTAAACAATGACACCGGAGCAAAGAACACTCAACTTCAAAGTCAGTTATACTTCAAAGACAGTGCCGGTTATTTCGATGAGACGTCCAGCTCAACAGGATTGAATTTTGGACTAACTTTACGTTCTGAATTTACTAATGAATCAAAGATCGTAGATTTGGAAGGTCCGATTTACTGCAGTCTGTTTGAAACAGAACGTTTTCTTTTAAACGGTTTGGGTTTACATATAAAGCTTTGGCCTAGCAGACAACAATTTAGACTAATGACCGGAGCAACAAACGCAGACTATAAGGTGGAGATTGTGGAGGCCCTTTTAAAGATTTGTCACGTGACTGTGAGCCCGGGTGTCCTGGTAATGCACGGTGAAAAACTGAAATCATCACCCGCAATTTATCCTTTCACATCAAAACATATGAAAACATTTTCAATATCAGAGGGAGATTACTCATTCACTACTGACGATTTATACAATGGCATTGTACCCAATCGATTAATAATTGCAATGACTGCCTCAACATCTTACCATGGAGATTTTAAACGAAATGCATTTAATTTTCAACATTTTAATTTAAATTCAATAGAATTTCAAGTGGATGGATATTCAGTGCCTTCAAGACCCATTCAAACCAACTACGCATCAAACAATTATATCACAGCTTACTTATCTCTCTTCGAGGGCGTAGGTAAATATAACAAGAATGAGGGGAACAGTATCAGTAGATCCGATTACCCACGTGGTTACTGCATGTATGTCTTCGATTTGAATAATCAACATCCTGATGCAGAGAGTTTTCCTTTGGTAAAACGAGGAAATACTCGTTTAGAAGTAAGATTTGCTTCGCCACTGGCTGAAAGCGTAACATTGTTAGCGTATGCCACATTTCCAGCGGTAATGAGAATTGACCAAATGAGAAATGTAGTTATTTAGATATCATTCTAATGCAAGTCCTGATCTAAAATGGTACCATATCAATACATTACGCACGTATGAAAGGTTGGATGAATTCATGTCTTACGTTAACTAGCCCCTATATTAAATCACCTACATGTCACTATATCTATGTATGACACATATAAATGCTTATGTCCCTGTGAACAGAAATAAAAGTAAGTTATGCAGATACTTAGTTCTATGTCTCATTGATATTATTCTCAGGTTTGCATGGAATTGCATAACATGTCGAGTAAAATCAGATAAATGACTCTTTTTACCACGATAACATAGGTTTCATATCAGTGCATATTTGTCCAATTCAGTAAATGACGTAACCCAACATGTTTTAACTTTATGTCAAAAGGAGAAGACATCATTACTGATGAGGATAAACAGATAAAATGCCAGTCATTCCTAAGCAATAAAATGATTATTTACTTTTAAGATGTAGATAGGGAATTGGAGGTGAACTATCTGTCGGAAACTTGAATGGCAGATGGTAAGTAGTCAGCTATATAAATCCTCTCAAGACTATTATCTCCAGATAAGTTTAATATATATTGTCGATTAGTTAACAAGTTTCTTTCACTCTGACAAAATGGTGCACGGTGATATTCCTGAATGCAACAGAAATTGGGAAGATATAAAAAGTGTGGCAGCCGAGGAAGGGTTCCAAAATTTATTTGTTGTGGACGGTGAAATTATAGAGGAAGAAAACTGGGACTTGGATGACTTCGAGTCCTTCACCCCAACTGTAGAAGAGGTTCAAGCCGTTAGCAACCATTTCGATTCCATTTGAAAGGTTAGTCAAATGTTGACTTTTCTTCTGTCACGATAGCATTACTTTCCTTTCATGCAGGTTCTCATGATGAAGTTTTAAAACTAAAACATTCAATTCAACATTATATTGATGAAATGAAAAGAAATACGCAAAGGTCATGACGTCACGCCAAAATAACCACTCAGATGTTCGTTTACTTTGGAGATAAGGAATTTTCACAGCCAAAGAACCAACTGTGCTGACACAAGGATTAGGTTTGCAGGCGAAGACCCAACTATGTAGGACGCATAGATTGGGGGGGGGGGGGGTGTTTATGCCCTCCCGGGGGCCAAACTCAGTTCGTTTACTTTGGAGATAAGGAATTTTCACAGCCAAAGAAACAACTGTGCTGACACAAGGATTAGGTTTGCAGGCGAAGACCCAACTATGTAGGACGCATAGATTGGGGGGGGGGGGGGTGTTTATGCCCTCCCGGGGGCCAAACTCAAATGTGACACTATACACTACTGCCCATATTAAAGAAATTGCCGCCAAAGCTTCCAAACAGATAAACATAAGGAAGTCTCTTTAGTTTCGTCTTGATCGCGTCACATTAGAAGTTATTTACTTCTCACTTATCCGTCCCATTTTAGAATATGACAGTGTGGTCTGGGACGGCTGTGCTCAGGCTGACGAAAAGATCCTACAAGATTTACAATTGGCTGCGTCCCGCGTTGTTACCGGAGCTATGCGAACTACTCCCAGTGCCAAGTTATATGAAGAAACGGGTAGGGAAACTCTCTCCAAACGGACATAGATCTCAAAACTTTCTTTGATATATAAGATAGTCCACAAGTTAACTCGTAGCTATTTGTATACCGCTCTCCCCAGTCTTCCATCACCCGATGAAAATTACCGCTACGATACCAGGAGCCAATCTGACACCAATAGACGTTCTGACTTACCTTTAATTCCAACCAGATCGATATTGTTTGAAAAATCTTTTTTGCCTTCTACTATAAAATCGTGGAATCTTCTTCCGTTTGCAGTGTGAAATTTACCGAATTTGTGCCAGTTCAAAAGGAGAATTTCTAATCCATCAAAATGCTCATTGAAATATCCCGAACTTCTTCACGTAGACAAGAGATATCTATCTGTTTTACATTCCAGACTACGCATGGGCCACAGCCAATTGAATGGACATCTGTTCCAAACAAGTGTTAAAGAGTCACCAGTATGTTCGTGTGGTGCTGCCGCCGAAAGTGTATGGCATTACTTTCTTGCTTGCCCTCGATATGTTATTATACGCAACAATCTTCATACGTCTGTTAATTCAGTTCATGCATCCTTCTATTTAAATACAATTTTGTTCGGTGATTGTCATCGTAGTCTCGAAAATAGTACCTTTATATTTCTCTCTCTGCAAGAGTTTATATAAAAGAGTAAACGTTTTGAAGCTGAATCACTGACATGATACATATGGTGGTAGCTTCTACAAACCCCTCTGTCTGTGTTCCCTTCTGGTGGAGTCAATCTTGTTTTGCCTCTGCGTCGCCACACCTGGAGTGCTTTTTGCACTCGACGTGTGGCGGCGCAGCTGGTGTGCGTTACGTCTGTCCTGTGCTGGTGTCTTCTCTTGCAAGAGGGATTCATATAGGGCTCTGCCCTTCTTCCCAATTGTTTTCTTTTGTGAATAAAATATGTTTAAACCAAACAATTCCGGAAAAGATCAATAGATAAGCAGTCGATCAAAGAATTTGTGATACACAAATCCTGGACGCCGTACATTTTGATTGCGTGTGTGATCCCCTTATTACGAAGCAAGGACAACATAGAGCTCTGTGGTATTGGGGCGTTAAAATATAAGATGAAAGATAGTTTTCCTCAGTAAATTTATTTATAGAGCCTGGTTTGTGAGAAAAGATTATTTACATATTTAATTACGATCTCCATATCTTTATTGCCACATCAATGCAGCATGTCGCCTGTTGGTGGCACTGCAGGTAACTACCCTGGTATCCACCTATTGCAGGTGGAGAGACATGAGAGATAAACAAAACCTGCTTCACTCATTGGTCGAAAATGTCATGAGACAAAAGAGTTAGGTACTTCCACGAAGCAGAATAGTGTATATGATATGTATATAATACCTATAATATATTGTATATAATGTATTGTGATTATTTCCTCGTCCGCGGGGGTTTTAATAAATTATTATTATTATCATTATTATTATTATTATTATTATTATTATTATTATTATTATTATTATTATTATTATTATTATTATTATTATTATTATTATTATTATTATTATTATTATTATATAAGAATAACACGTTATAATGCAGTATATAACACGTACAAGTCAGTGTAATAGACGATATATTAATCTATTCACCACGTGGAGATTGCCCATTGTCAGACATTAGAGTTTAAAACACAAATCTCCTTCCCTCCTATTGTCTATACCAGGGTAGCCCCATGGTGTTAATTGAAAATAGCTTCTCCTTGTATATACACTGAAGCACGAAAGTCGAGCATAGCTACCTTACTTGTGATATGAACTAATACCATGGAGAAAAACACAGTTTTCAACATGTCAAAATAAATTTTGTTTGTTTTCATTAGATTTGTAACATATGCATGTGTAACAACATGAAAATGCAGCGAGCCTTGTCTTCAGTTTTGGCATCTTGCTGAAAATATGATAATTGAATTTAATGCAGGATGTGAAATATGTTTCTCTCATAGCGATTCCGAAAATTCGAGGGTCTGTATAATATCAGTAATAAATAGTAGCTAAGGCACTGCTTGTGTACTATTTTGCATATTACCACACGTGTGATCCTTGAATGATCATATCTCGAAAAAAGAAATGGGTGCCGTGCATTTTTCTACATATTAAAACTTGTCACAAAATAAGCTACTACGTGTCATTTTCTAACCCAAAATGCAGTCAAGCGATATGATAAGATCATCAAGATGAGATCATTTGATTGGAAACATGCTACCCCTTTGCACTGGCTACATCACAATTCATGGTATACCCATGTGATGCGTCCAAGATATATGTGCATATTAAAACACGTGGCAGTTATGTAAAACACAATATATCAGCATGACATATACATGTAAGTAAAACCAGTGACATATACACAAGGGAGTAATATTTACATGTCAGGCCCCATCCACCAAGGACTTCACAAGGAATATGAATCTGCGCCCAAAGCGCGCCGAGGAAAGCTGTTGACCAAGACCATCATATTATCTGGAATAGTGGGCGTGATGGTACTTGAATGAATGCTCTATTCACAAGGAATATGAATCTGCGCCCAAAGCGCGCCGAGAAAGCTGTTGACCAAGACCATCATATTATCTGAAACAACAGGCACGCTGGTACTTGAATGAACGGCCTTTTCGCAAGAAATATGAATCTAACTTGCATTCCTCTTAAAAATGAGAGCTGTTCGTCTTAAGGTAGTTCGACTTTGGTCGCAGATGGCAGTATAAAAAGTTAGGAGAAGCGCGTTTGAAATGTTCCAAGGCATTATGCTGGTTCCTGCATCTCAATCTTTCTTCCAGTTCGTGCCAAAGCTTTATTCTAGTATCATAAAAAGTATGACAGGTGAGAAGAAAATGAGAAACATTCTCCGTTCCATTCTTGCAAGACCTGCATGTCCAGACAGGTACCAAATTCAGTCTGTACAGGTGTTGTGTAAGCCAAATCATCCTTGAACTTCAGACGTGCATTGTCAAAATCCTAAACAAGTACTCTTCCTTGAAAAATGACTTTTTCAGCATACTGTACAAAGATAAAATAAATAATAGACCTTGTTGTCAATTTCCTTGGAAAAAAAACACGACATATTATTTTCGAGACTCAGCTTATGATATATCATGATCCATGGATCGTTCTGGGCGCGTGAACATTGATCCAGACCAGCATTCAAGAATTGAATGGATTTCCTTAAGGTGAAGCCAAGAAGACGGCATGTTACATATAAAAGCGTTATTTTAGGTCCCTCGAAACTTCCAAAAATTGACCTGACTCCGGCAAAACATGTTTTACCCTATATGATAATATTAATTCTTGCTTTGCCTGGTACGAGAGTGAGCAGCATCCACCCCAATTCACCAAGTGTCACTACAATAGCGGGTCTACCCTTCACGTACATGATTAAGCGGGCTGCTGTATTTTCTATTGACTTCAAAAAAATATTGATTTACTTTCGTTAGTATTACAACGCCAAATACCTGATTCGTGTGTCAGTGCCAGTTTAATCAGATTTTTCCATATGATGTCACTGTTAGGCCTATATGTTATCCTGCCAATATTTTCCTGAGCTGTCACGATGCTGCACACGTAATCATTGCGACTGTGGCCTTCGTCTTGACCTGATTTTTACATGCACACTGTTACTCAGAGACTGATTGAAAAGTAAACCCAAATATTTACATGTGTCACACTGTGTCAAATCAATATTACCTGGGTTCCATCGTTTATTTCTGTCGAGAGGTTCACCAGTAATTATTACCTTTGACTTTCCACCGTTAAACTCCATGTTCCATTTGGTTATGAAGCTACTGTGAATACATTTATTGTCACAGGTTTCAATTTTACGTTTTCTTTTTGCATTTTGGACCTTTCACTGAAATTTTAAATTGACCAGTTTTGTTAAAGTTCCTATTACTGCTGTGTTCAAAATCTTTTTCAACGTGTTCTTATTTTCGCAATCTTTAAGCATCAGCGAAACAAGTGAAAATAAAAACAGCGAAATTAAATGAATTCACAATATACATCAAACATGGTTTGAAACTGCTCTTTACTTTCAGCAAGGGGCCTACAGACAAGGAGGGATCACTTGTGGTTTGTCCTTGGGACCCTCCTCTTTGCGCCATGAAATGTTTGTAAACAGATCAAGGTGATGAATCACCAGAGTACCAGGCCATAGACACCCAATTTACTTAATATTAGCCAGATTTACACAAATTCTTTTGGTTCTTCGTGGACATTTCCATTGTCTAAAATACCAAAGGGTTTGATCATCAAAGGCACGCACATGTTTGTAAATTGTAATCCTCAATTGTTCACACTGCACGCAATTTTGTTGATGAAACCCTTTTAGATTTGTCTACAAAAACACGGTTTGTTATTTCATCACAGTTCCATATTTCTTAAAACTTGAAAACCCCAAGGTTTCTAATCAAAACCATGGGATTTGTCTTTCTGTGTTAGCATAATTTACAAAACTCGGGACTTTTTTTCCCAAAATGCTGACTTTTGTAGACATAAACCCGGGTTTCAAGAAAACTTTGGATTGTGTATAAAAAAAAATTCAAGTTTCGGTCACAAAACTATGTGTTTTGTGGACTAAATTACCAGGTCTTGTTACCTGAAATAGCACAGCAAAGTCTACATTTCTCCCGTGATACAAAAGTTTTGTGATATGTCTCATCAACCTAGACAAAACATTGCACTTTTATGCAGGCACAAAACCCTGGATTTCACATTTCATTTAGCCGATCATAACAAGTCGAGGCTACCTATTCTATATTCCACAAGGGACTGTGACGTTATCCTTTAACTCTTTCAGTGCCTCATTATGGACTGAGGCAACAGATTTCTCTCGGAAAGCTAGTTATTCCGCTTTCCTTACCAACCCTGTGTAAAATTCATCTACCTCATTTTGTTACATTCTGAAAAAAAAAAAAGAAATATGGCCTAATTGCCCCCTCAGAATTAAAAAAAATATATATCCGCCCATAAAAGGCACGATTGAGACTTTACTGAGTAATATGCCTTTAGGCCCAGAGGCCTACGGGAATTTGTAGACAAACAGCATATCTGTTTAAAGCCTACCTTTCACAGCGGCCTCTACAATTTTTCTTTTTCAAAACTTAGGCATAAGCTACAAATGTTCCACCATTTCTATTCTAATATAGCAAAGAACCACCCAAATCTGGAAAAGTTTACTTTCGAAAACCTATATATTCCTAGTTTTTAAAGATTTTGTTGGCTTAGTTTATTATTATATGGTAGGCCCCACCTACTACATGTAAACTACATGTATAGATCTGATCTGACTCTTCAGGATTGTGTTTCAATGCTTTTTTTATATTTATCCAATGAATTGGCATTTTTGGAATAATGATCTGAATCATGAATTTAGTGCCTGAGTTAGGTCCTCAGTATTAACGGTAAACCTATGATTATTATTTAAGTTCTAGTAATTTATAAGAACTTCTTATGGTATTGTCACAGTGAACAAACTCCATGGGATCGACCCGTCCTTTATTCTGTTCTTCCGTACACCGAATCCACTCTCTCCTTCTTTTTCCTTTTTCTTTATCTAACTAAGCCTATGGCTTCATATTAGTCTATCCACCAATGGGGCTCACTAGTTCCTCCATGTGACTTATTTTAATGCCTTATATTTATTGTAAATTTCTCTGAGTTTCCGGTAGGTGGCGCTGTTAAAGATTAATGCGTTTTTGAGCTGTCAAATAAAAACAAAACTGGTGTGACATAAAACAATAGAATACCAAGTCGCCAAAGGTCCTGTACTCAAGTAAGAGGGTTGCAGAAGCCATAAACTTAAGAATGAATGTTTTTAGTATGTGCCATGTCAAAGTTCTGTCTACAGCTAGATCAACTAACTGAACCATTCTCCTAATAGTCCATTAAATGAGATAGCAGAATAGGTTCTACGCGAAAACAATATGATAAGTTATGGAACACGAAGTAACCAACATTTCCAACACATCTCTACTGTCTTGCTGGCACATGCTAAACTTAAGCCTGTTGTTAATTAATTGTCCTGTCTACCACATATTATGAAATAAATACTATATCATTTCTTCTGCTATGCAATATCATTTCATACCAATTTCCGTCGTGCATTTTCCATATGACAGTATTGAATTAACATCTGTTAGTTTTATACGATGCACCTACATCAGTGCAAGTAATATGCCTAGCCAAAGTTGGATTTAATTTTTCAATTGAGTTAAATATTTAATAGTATATATCGATCTGAATGACCAATTGTCTAAATGTTCACACTGGCAAACGATGAAGTTTTATCCATCTTTGTGTGGAAAAATAGACCGGTCCCTTTCATCTTGGAATCAAACGAGTGGTTTCTGCCGATTTTCAGCGCATTGTGTGTTGAACGGCGCTGAGATTACACATGTACATCATGCACAGTGTGGCTATAACCCAAATACAACATGACCACAACAAATAGTGGCGATATGAGAAGAGATTGGGTATATTGAAGGGCTTCAAGGTACCAACATCCGGGTAGATCTGTGGCTGCCTGATGCGCGTGTAACTAAACCGTGTTTTACGCAATGTGCACCGATCGTATTAAGAAATGAGGGTCGATTTTGTGTGTGTTATGGCATAATGACGCGCGTGATTGAAGCTGACATCGTGGGCGTGGCGCACACCAGTGCGCCCCGCCCGATGCCAGCTTCAGTCACCCGCGTCATTATGCCATAACACACACAAAAGCGACCCTCATTGCTTATATTTACATTTCCCTCCTAATTTTTCTGCTCAATTACACGAAATTTAGAAACGTAATACATAGAATTAAGAGAAACGATAAAAAACTGATTTGCTGAGCATGTTCAAGTATTAAGTTCCGGAAACCCAGGTAGGCGTGGCTTATTGGAATGTGGGCGGGACACCTGTGTTATGGTTCCATAACACACAAGGCTAATGTGTTATGGTCTCATAACACACCAGGCTCCCTCCTATACTTGCAATGTTAAAAGGTAGATTCAATGTAAATATTAGTAATTGACAGCGCCATGCGCACACGTAACATGGGAACGTATAACTAAACCTCCGAAATGACCTACTTGTACGTAAGCCAAAACGCATTTACGAAACGAAAATGAGAAAAAAAAAATGATAGCCCAGAAACTACAAGCACACCCATGACATAGACCATAAGGTCGTCATTGCCAGTGCCGTAGCTAGGCTGAGGCAGAGGAGGCGCTGGCCTTCTCTGAATTTTGGCTGATGATGTTAGGAGTTAGCATAGAAATAGTTTATTTAGCCTCAACAAGACTTGTTAAGTTTAAGTTATTATACACAACAAAAACAAAAGGACCCTATTGTAACTAAGACTTTGAGTCACTCATAATGATAGACGATAAGAGCATCACAGGAGGTGTACTTTTTTTCAATGATTACTTGTATCTGTGCCCTAGTAGTTGTAGGACCAAATTCAATTCACATAAAAAGATCAAAAATTGTCACATTGAAGTAAAATTTTGAGAATTTATAAGTGTATAAACTCTTTTTTTCCCTTCAAAACCCACTAAATTATACCATTTTATGTGCCATTTTTCAAAAGTTTTTAATCATGGGAGGGGGGCACGCCCCCGCCCCCCGCTCCTCCCAAACCCACCTCATCAGTACCGTTTGCCTCCTCTATTTTAGAAGGCTGGCTACGGCCCTGATTGCGCTCAAACTTCCAACAAAGCATATGGCTTAACTCGGCAGGGAGGAGCATCAAGATTGATGAGATCCACCTGCCAAACATGGGGTGGCCTCCTTTTTGGGGGGGGGGGGAGGGCGGGAGGGGGGAAGGTGTAGGGTAGGGTGAGCGTAAAACTACCTCCATATCTATGACAGCGATCAGCTTCTTCATGCAAGTGAATTATGTTGAATATTTTCGCTCAAGTTTATTTGGGTAGAATTATAGGCATTAAATTTTTTTAATAGACCTTATTAATAATAATCATCTCAATGGCATAGGCTTCATAGTCCTTAGTCTCAGATTTGAGATCAAATCTTACTTTGGGCACCAAATGGACCAGTAATGTGGCAAAAAATAATGTGACACCAAATTCCTAAATATGCTTTTTTAGGTTGAGAACACACCACAACCAATATGTTTTAACATGCCTGCACAGCTGATATGTTCCCAGGGTCTGGTCAACTACAAGTGTTCCACTGAGGAGACTCGACCAAAGTAGGCCTACCTAAATTTTTAAAACACCTTCAATTATCATGATAAAAATGAGTGATCTTATGAAACAATGAAAGGCAACTAGTGGATTTTCCTGGTATAATTTGAAATAAAAATTCCATGTAAAACAATAACTTGTTTTCAGGCCTACACTAGCGAATGTATATTTTATATTTGAAAGTTTGCTGAAGTTTTACGTGGTTGCGGAGTTGAGGGTTGTGGAGTCAAGGCTTAGCTTTTTCTTATAACTGAGATGAGGAGTTTTTGATTCAACACAGGAAGTCTGCTCAATGTGGTTTGCTGCGGGAAATGTGAAATTTTGCAGGGGGTGACGGCAAGACAAATTTTCTTCGTATGCACAGATCTGACTGTTGTAAAACAATTTTTTTCTTCATTAGTGCCCCAGGGGTAGGGGCACCATGGGCATTTTGGCAAAGCTTTAAATGCTGATTTGTAACACTATTCTTAATTCATTCAGATGTATGGAGGGGTAACAGGAGTAAACCTATGCCACACGAAAAGAAATTGTTATCCCGGCGTATTCAAATTACGGACCAAAGAAAAAAATAACATGCCCATGGTGCCCAGGTCTCCCCTACTATGGCACAATACCTGCCCCCTCCTGCCTTCTAACTAAACTGTACCGGTATCAGTGTCTGCAACTTCTACGGTTTAATACATTTCAAAATATTCTGCTTGTGGAATTGAGTAAAAAGCCTAACCAAGTGACTTGTTTTTAGTATAATATATTCCATAATTTGACAAAGGTAACAATCATATGAGTTCCCCTGTAGCCTGATATGGAGTCGTCGCATCAGTGATACACAGTGCGTGTCAAATGTTAGTGTCCAGAAAAATGTGGTTGCCGAGTTGAGAAACTCAGCTGAAAATTAGGGACAAGGTTTCGCTCCATATTATTAATAGCTCTTTTTCCACAAGGTCTGATATTTTCTAATATTAGATATACAGATAAATAAGAAAATGCCTATGAAAAATGTCCATAGAAAGTTAGACTTTCATTGAATACCCGCCTTTTATTGCAATAAAAGACAAAACAAACAAAAACAAAACAAAACAAAACAAAAACAAAAACAAAAAAAAAAACAAAAACGAGCAAACAAATTAACAAAAACAAAAAAAAAAACAAAAAACAAATTACGGACACTAAAAGGTCCTCTTGATTGAATGGGTACCACAAATTAGAAAGTTGATGTTTAGGGTGGTTAGAAATGATATTTGAAAACCGAAATGTTAAATTTAATTTTTGAATGGTATTTTTTTTTTAGCTCCAAAACGGCGCCACATTTGCGACAGGTAAGCGTCAATTTTCTCCGATCATGGCCCGATCAGGGAAAGCGTTAGTGACGTCACAAACGCAACCCGCTGGCCATGGTGTATGTGTTTTAAGCCAGAGTGCCTTCGGTTTGCCAAGAGTTATTACAGATACGACAGAATATACAGTGATTCCGAACTATATGAATTGAGCTTTTTTTACGTACGTGGTCTGATGACGATGAATAGCAATTAATCAGAAAAGCTGAAGCAGCAGAGTAAAAAGGTCATTAAGCCTTACATGCATGTGGGGACGCCCAGAACCCTATCATCACCAGTACTGCAGGGAGTGCAGCCTTGATAGAGCCAGACGATCCCAACTTGCCGTCTGGGCAATAATAATTCGTTGAAAAAGAGATATTTCCTATCAAAAATTACTAGATTTCATTTAGCAAGAACAAACATGAATGTAATAGATAGGAATTTGCTTCAATAGCAAAATAGTAGCTGGCAAAGAAATCACCGAGTCCCCTATTCTGAAATTTTTAAAAGAGTTTGAACTCAATAAACAGAACCTAAAAGCAGGTATTTCTAGGCTTACAGTCATATCTGGTAAGCAAAATGTACCTCAAAAAGTTCAATCATCAAATGTAATTTAAAATAGTCCAAAGCCTAGTCCATCCGGCATAATGTTGTTGCAATTGAATAGTGGACGCCATTCCATCGTTTCATGGTTTCTTGGTGTATTCTAGTTGTCTCAAGGTGGAGCCTCTGGTAAAATGTCTCTTGGTGGCTGCGGTTCCAGAGTTTGTGCAGACCCGCACAAACCTGAGGAGCTCTGTTCTGATTTGTTGTTGCACAGGCTGTTTGTGTGAATTATCAAGTTGATACCTAGTAGATTAAATGTGTTGATCTGCTGTAGGTGACAAGGTGTATTTGATCTTTTAAACCTGTTTTGGATTTGACAGATCATGTTGTCTCTGGCAGTGGCGTGAAGTGAACAATGCGTTAAGAAATGATCAATTGTCCCTTTGCCCTTATCACATTCGCAGACTGAGGTAGGGTAGTTGCGGGCATTATCAGGCATAAAAGCAAAGGCAAAACGTAGGTCTGCATTGCAGAAAGTCCTGAAATTGAAAGCGTAGAATCTGACAGTGAGGGGGGTGGGGGGTGGAAAGGTATGTTGCGTTTGCAAGCGATTCAAAACCCTTCAACTACGTAATTATGCCGGCATTGTCTTTGTAAAATGGTCCGAGTGTGACAAATGTAGGCCTAACCATTAGGTTCATTTGTCATTTTGCACAAAAACAAAGATTGTTCGCCGTTATTAAAAATTTCTATGTCCCTGTTGTTATGTGCGCAACAGTTATGAAGAGTAACTTAAGCCATTTTCTTTGTGTTATGGCAATAATCTACATACATATATGCATGACCAAAGTCATGTAGACACACGACAAGCATTTGTCATATGACATGGCTTTTTTTTTTTTTTTTTTTTTTTTTTTTGACAGATGAACTAAATAAAATGTAATTTTACAATTGTATATCCCGTATCAATTTCTGGTCTCAGAAGCATCTTACCAACGAAACACCAACTGTCCCCTTCTGGACAGCGCCACCTATCGATGGTAGGAACAAAACCGGCGTTATGGATATTGAGTGAAATCTTGGAAGTAGGAGGCCTGCGTTTGTTCGGAAAGGTCATAGATGTTCTGATTGTTATTTGACGTGCATAAAACAGTACAGTCTTACCAAACAACACCACAATTCATATTTATAACGGAAGTTTATTGCAATTGACACTCATGTTTGGTCTTAGCATATCGATATTAAATAGGACCATCGTGCATACTACAAACCAAGTTCTCATGGCAAATCCTGATAAATTTCAATCTGTCTTTATAGGCAAGCATCTGGATGAACCAATTCAGATTCAAAGCCAGCTGATTGAACAAAGCGAAATTGTAAAACTGCTCGGTATTTATCTGGATAGAAACGTACATTAGGAATTTCATGTCAATGATATTTGTAAAAAGGCCGGAAGACAAATAAATGTTTTGAAGAGACTATCAAATGTTCTTATTTTTAAAAAGAGACTCGCATTTTTTAAGTTTCATTGCATTTCATTGTAACTTTTGTCCGCTGATTTGGAATGGCTGTAAAAAACAAGAATCCCATGAGCCTATTGCTCTGTTGGCACCGTGGCTATATTGCACCTCCATCTTCATTTCAAAGTTGCGAGTCCTCAAGTGGCTTCTGAACAGATAACGTTTATGAAGCTTCAGTGTCTATTTTGTCAACCAGCTGGCACTTCGCTCCACATGCAATCATAGCTTATTGGTGCGCTTTCTGTGATGGATATTGTTGCATGTGCCTGACGACAATTAGTGAGTCCTTACCTTTATGTCCTCAGTGACCCTGGGACAGAAAATCAAGGTCACCCAGAGTATGTAATACAAGAGGCCCATGGGCCTAGTGCTGTGCTGACAATGCCATTGATCCCCAAGCTGCACCCTTCCATTACAAAATCACTCTCAACTTTACAGGCATGGTGACCTCACAAAAATAAGTGAAAGCCATTGATATTACATAACATTCTAGCATTGGGCATGGTCTATATATCCTATAAATATGGCAAGTCTAACCCGATTACTTTTCCAGATTTGGTTTCTTATATCTTATAACACATTTTGGCTCATAATTTCCATCAAATTATAGGTGTCGCCACTATCATTAGTAACTTTAACTTTGACCTCTCCCAACAATCCCACCAAATTCGGTGAGGATCCAACAAAAATTAAACCTGCTAGAGTGTTTACAAGATTTTCACATTTTGACCCCTATATTGCATAATATTGTAGGTAGCGCCACCAATATTGAAAGGGACCTAGATTTTCATACACCCTACAATTCCTGAAAGTTATATTGGGCTATTTTAAAAACTGTGGATGGTATCATGGTCACAAGAGTTTCACATTTTGACCTGTTTATCACATAATACTATAGGTGGCGCCACCAACATTGATTCCCACATGTCTTTTCCATTATTGAGACTTTTATCACTCTAATGTGTCCGTGAATTCACAAGCAAGTCCTGAAATAGCATAAATAAAAAGTTATAAACTGTTTATGTTGGTCCTGACAGGTTGTTCAAAATTGCTCCAAAAAGTCACGGAACGGGTAGTCAGAAAAAAATCCCGGGATCCGTTCCTTGATGTGATATTTTGCTTTTGATATTCGTTGATTTTAATGTGATAGGGCAATTCGTTTGTTTGCGAGGCTAGATACAAATTGCAAAGGTTGTGCAAAAACCAGTTCCGAGAAAATTGCTTTGGAAGAAAATGTTGACAATTCCTATGCATTTATGGCTGTAATATGACACATACTCACTTCTGTCCTGTCTTTTTATTGTTGTATGAAATAAACTTGTAGATTTACCTCTGTGATGTTGCCATTCCAAAAAAAAAGCAGATTTGTGGCCTAAAACTCGAGGTTTTTTTTTAACTTTGGAACATCAAACGTAACCACACTTGGTTCATTTCGGTGTGGGTTCACATGCAGATTTCCATATTTGGGGCCCAGTAAGTGGATTGTACTAATTTGTTTTCACATCAATAGAGAATTTCAAAGTAGTCAGAACAATAGTAGTGATTAGTATGTACTGGCCCATGCTTCTCTCCATGGCTAATGCTTTCCTGTTCCCTATGAGTGAAACTTTGTCAGTGGGTCACCTGGTTTCCAGGGGTCATGGACTAATGACTGTGCAAACAATGACACGGTTAATGATCAGATTTTAGGGAGCATGTAGTTTAAGTACCAAGCTATCCACAAATATTAAAAAAGTGATTAGAGGTTATCCACAGGTGCTGGCTTCAGATCTTCCACCTTAAACTTGCCCAGATTGGATTACATCGGCCTCTAAATATGAAAACGAGACAGGGACTGTATTGCAGGCTAGAAGACTGGTCACATGATATTGTTCTTACAGTTTATAAATCGGCCTATTGTTCCCACTTGTATTTTGTAACGGTAGGCTACGTACATTGAACAGGATTTCCCAATTTTAATTTGCATTGCGATGCGTTTTAACACACGTAGCTGTAAATCATCCAAGGACATTAGCAAATTTCACTGATCACTGCTGAATTACATGGTTTTCTTTCAGATAGGCCTATAATTTGTGCCAAAAATGCCCCCCCCCCAAAAAAAAAAGGTAAAAGAGAGAAAAAAAAGCTAAAAGATCTACAATTCACTGGAGCATGACATATTTAACAACTTGGTAGAGGACCATCAGAGGTACATTGGTACCAAGTTCGAAGTGAATCTGGCTGGCGGTTTTGGAGAAGAAGCTGAAAATGGGAATTACTTCTGCAATCTCCATTGCCTTACATAGGAATGTATGTATTAACCGACAGGTAAAACAATTTTTTTAATAAAATGTAAAAAAACAGGATCCACAGCATCACCGTTATTGTAAATAGTTTTGACCCTTCCACAAGGTACACTCCCAATGAGTTTTCATCACAGTCTGGCTCACGATTTGGGAGAAGTCGCAAATATCGACTCAGACTCAGACCCAGACCCAGACTCCGACTCCGACTCAGAGTTTGTGTATTTGACAAAAAACACAATGTACATGGAATCATAATGATAATTAAGAGCTACATGTGGAAATCTAAATAATGTCAGGAAACAATCCATGAACGCAGAGAAGACTGCCGCTATCACGGATGCCTCCTAACGATGAAAGGGGTTATATATTATTGTGCAGGTTAGAAAAAAGGAATAGCCTCGAACTGCTTATACATTCATCATGTAGTACACCGGAAAAATAAAAGAAAATATACAATGGGTGAAATTATCTCCATGGTAACACTCCTCAATATCAGGTTCACAAATATAACAACCACTCAAGAATCATGTTCACAAATATAACAATTCGGGATTGTCCAATCTAATTTTATACTGCAAAATATACCATTTTTATCGTAATCTGAGAATCCTTTATAACTATGCATGTTGTTTAAAATACATGTTTGTTTCATTAACAAGCTTGATAAGTTAAACATAATTTCTTAAACAATTTTCAGTGAAATTGAAAACAAAGAATAATATTTAAATATTATGAAGATATTCACAGCGGCACCTGGTGGGCAAATTAAGGTCCATGTGTCCCCAGAAACGCCCCTATGAAATTCCGAAGCAAGGTGTCAAGTGGTTTCGCAGATGTTATTTTTTTGCACACACACACACACACACACACACACACACACACACACACACACACACACACACACACACACAAATGTCTAAAAAAACTCCAAAACTCACTCTAGTGTGTAATTTTGAAAACAAGAGGGCTATGACAGTCCTGTGCTCAGCTGACCTTACATGCACATACTGGAGTGGTCCTGTGAACGATGATATCAAGGTCACCTCTGTTTTAGACCATTATCACTGTTGCTATCATGTACATATTCCCTTGTCGATCACAAAAAATACGGAAAAATTACAGCACCGCCTGTTAAAAAAATTAAAATTTAGGGGTCCCCAGAAGTGTTCATATGCAATTTTGAAGCAACTGGCTGGGCGCTTTCCGAAAAGAATATTTTTTTTCAACATTTCGCAAAAAAAAATCAACAATAAAATTCATTAAAAATCCAAAATTCACTGGACCGTGATCATTTGAACAAACTTGGTAGAAACCCATCCAAGGTACATCCCTCCTAAGTTTCAAGTAAATCTGCATGATGGTTTTGGAGAGAAGTGAAAAATGTGAATTGCCATTCCAATGCCCATTCTTTTATATAGTTATCAATAGGAATGCATACATCAACCAACAAACACCCAAATTGAAAAATTCGTTAAAAACCAGGCATCAAGAGTACTTCACCTAGTGAGAAAACTGGTATACCCCTCCTACAAGCTATATTTCCATCTAGTTTCAGAACAATCTGGGTGACGGTTTTGGAGAAGTCGAAAATGACCTTAACGCAAAAAAAAGAAGAAAAAAAAAGAAAAAAAAAAAGAAACTATAAAGAGTTCAGGAAAAATCGCAGTGCCACATATTGAACATATTAGGATATAGGGGTCCCCAGACGTGTCCCTATGCACTTTCGAAGCAATTGGCTGGGCGCCTTCGGAGCATATTTTTTCACATTTGGGCGAAAAAGGTACCAAAACAATCATTAAAAAAATTCAAAAACAATCAATGGAGCTTGACCACTTGAACAAATTTTGAAGCAATTGGTGAGAGGTTTCGGCGAAGAAGATTGTTTGAAAATTGGCAAAAAAATTAAAAAAAAAAAAAAATACCAATAAACAAAAACAAAAAACAAACAAAACTAAAAAAAACAACAAAGAAACGTAACCATTCGAACACACTTGGTGGAGATCTACTGGAGGAACACTGCCGCCAAGTTTGAAGTGAAATCGGTCTGACGGTGTCGGAGAAGAAGTCGAAATGTGAATTCCCATTGATTTACAAAGGACCTCAGGCCAAAAAAAGGACACAAATAGCATTGAAAAAATCGAAAAATCAATGGAACATTTGAACAAACTTGAAAACGGTACACTAGGGGAACTTTGGCACCAAGTTTGAAGTGAATCTGACAGACGGTTTCACAGAAATCGAAATGTGAACGCATCATGGACGGACGCATGGACGCATAGACGGACGGACGACGGACCACCCTAAAAGCTCAGCTTGACTGTGGTCAGCTAAGCTAAACATACAAAAAAAATCAATGGAGCGTGACCCCTTGAAAGAAATTGGTAGACACCCACTAGACGAACATTGCCACTAAGTATGAAGTCAATCTGGTTGACGGTTTCGGAGAAGAAGTCCAAAATGTGAACATGCATTATATGCCTTTTGATTTACATAGTGAACAGAAATGTATGTAATTACCAATAAGTACCCAAAATGAAAAAGTCGTCAAAAATCAGAATTTCATAGTAACACCACCTAGTGAACAAATTTGTTAGGCTCCTTTACAAGGAACATTCCTGTAGCCTTTCTGCAAAATCTGAATGACGGTTTTGCAGAAGTCGAAAATAGCATAAACAAACAAAAGCTCATAAAATTTTTTTTTTTTTAAATTCGCAGCGCCACCTGATGAACAAGTAATAAACCAGGGTTCAAGCAACTGAGTGAGCGGTTTCGCAGAAGATTTTTAAGAATTAACACATCCACATTTTTTAGCAAGCTTTCATTGTCTAAAAGTCCAACTATATTCTGATAAAAGTTTAAGCAATTCTGTTTAGCCGTTCTGGACAAGAAGTCGAAAATAGCCTTAACACACAAAAAATTATTTAAAAGTATATGGAAAATTGCAGTGCTACATGGTGGCCAAAATTGAGAACTAGTTGACCCTAGGTGACCCTATGTGCAATATCAAGCAATTGGCCAAGGAGTTCTTGAGATGAGGAAATTTTAATTTTTTTCAAACAAGAAATTCAAAAATTCAAAAAAAAAAAAAAAGAAAAAAAAATTTGCATCATTTCCTCTTTGCAAACTTAGTAAAGGTCCACCTGGGGAACATCCATGTGCAAAATCAAAGCATTCTATGCAGTGGTTTTTGAGAAGTCGAAAATGTAAAAAGTCTAACGACAGACAGCCGGATGGTCGCAGCGCCACCTAGTGACCAAAATAACAACAAGCTGACTCCAGGTGACCTAATAATGTCAAAGCAATTGTTCAGGTAGTTCTTGAGACAAGGACATTTTAAATTCTTTCAAAAAAAAAAAAAATTCATTAAAAAACAGAAAAATTATTGCATCATCATCTCCTTCACTTGGCAGAGGGCAACATCCATGTGCAAAATCAAAACATTCCAAGCAGCTGTTTTTGAGAACAAGTCGAAAATGTAAATACAATAGTGCAACGTATGCTCTGTATTTCCATATATACATATCAGTGACAGCACTCACTTGCAGTTGCAAAGTTTAATATCCCTAAACTTTGTCAAAATTAACACATCCACATTATTTTCGGCAACTATCATTTTCTAAAGTCCAACTATATTCTGATGAAATTTTAGGCAATTCTGTTTAGCCGTTCTGGAAAATAAGTTGAAAATAGCCTTAACACACAAAAATTCATAAAATAATAGGAAAAGATTGCAGCGCCACCTAGTGGCCAAAATAAGAACAAATTGACCCTAGGTGACCCTATGTGCAATGTCAAAGCAATTGGCCAAATAGTTCTTGAGATGAGGTTTTTTTTCAAAAAATAAATTTAAAAATTCATAAAAAATAGAAAAATTTTTGCATCATTATCTCCTTCGCAAAAGTTGTAGAGGTCTACCTGGGAAACATCCATGTGCAAAATCAAAACATTCCATGCAGCGGTTTTTGAGAAGAAGTCGAAAATGTAACAAGTCTAACGACAGACGGATGGACGGACGACAGACACAAACGGATTCTATAATAGTCAGCAGAGCTAACAATCATAAAAAATACAAAAATTATTGCGCGTAACCACTCGAACAAACTTGGTGTAGACCCGCTGCAGGAACATTACCACCAAGTTTGAAGTGAATCCGGCTGACCGTGTCGGAGAAGAAGTCGAAATGTGAATTCCTATTGACTTACATAGGACCTCAAGCCAAAAAAGGGTCAAAAAGCCATTCAAAAATTGAAAAATTAATGGAGCATGACAATTTGAACAAACTTGAAAACGGGACACCAAGGGAACTTTGGCAGCAAGTTTGAAGTGAATCTGGCTGACGGTCTAAGAGAAGTCGAAGTGTGAACATATCACGGACGCACAGACAAACTGACGACGGACCATCCTAAAAAAAGTCCTTGACTGAGGTCAGCTGAGCTAAAAGCTTTATCGGAGAAGTCAAAAACGTACACTGTGGACGACGGACAAGTACCCACCACACAACGTTAGCTGACTCCCGTCAGAGTAAGCTGAGCTATAGAAAGGGGATGAAAATATTACCCTGTTTTACTCCATTCGTCGTTAAAAAATTTGCAGGATGAACCCGATTAAAATGTAAGCTGAGCATCGCGGTACACACCGTTCAAAATATATAGCGCGAGAAAGAAAAAGCATAAGAGTGGATTAGAATATATATAGCGCGAGAAAGAAAAAGCATAAGAGTGGATTAGAATATGCAT
Source organism: Hermodice carunculata (assembly GCA_964020975.1). NCBI lineage: Eukaryota > Metazoa > Annelida > Polychaeta > Eunicida > Amphinomidae > Hermodice > Hermodice carunculata. The sequence goes on along the minus strand of OZ026614.1, from coordinate 109,088,944 downwards.
GTACATTTTTATTGGTTTTGGTTTCTGGACATGTTTTCATTTCAAACACACAAAAATATAAGATTCTGCTACTGTAGACTCCCGTTGCATTCTGGCTGAAAAGTACATTTGTTTATTTTAGTTAAAAAACGTCTGGAGTCTCCGTGTACTTGTTTTTCATTGTTACCGCGATGTTGTGAGAACGACAACTGTTTCCATAACATCGTCAAGCATTTGCACATCATTATTTCACCCAAGTTCATTATTATGCGATATGCGCACTGCCTTCAATACTATGCCTGACATGTCTCTTGTCATTTTACTAGTCGTTTGTATATTTTTGTTTTATACATCGACACAAGTCTATTATTAAGCGACTAGAACTTTAAATGGATCACGATACTTCAGTTAAAGCTTATGAAAATAAATGTGTCAAACTTCTTTGGTGCCTGAGAAGAAGACTTGCATGAGCGGGCGAGACACATTAAACTTACTGGCTGTACAGATACTCAATTTTGCTCATCCTGTACTTATAACTTATAAACATATTTATTTTCTTTGGATTGCCTAATAGTACACAAGGACTAATCTGGAGGCTCTCCAGTACATAAAGGACGCACAGGAATATATACAATACACACTGGACGAGAACAGAAGACTAAATTCAAGGCTTGTACACGAATAGTGCAATTGATGCCAAATAATGAAGACTTAAAATTAGATCATATACCAAATTAGTACATAACTGTATGTACCTCACAGCGAGAGATGATGTATATATATATATATATATATATATATATATATATATATATATATATATATATATATATATATATATATATATATATATATATATATATATATATATATATATATATATATATATATATAGGGGAGAGAGAAAGACAGACAGACAGAGGCGACCAAACTCAAACATTTCCCCTGTTGAATGCATATACATGTATGTGATGCTGCAATATCCATGACAAAAACAAAATTTTATGAGTATATATAATCGTTGCACCTGCATAGAATTTTCAATTGACATATTAAGCGGAAATGTGGTTGATATGATAAATATCCATTCGAAGAAAAAAAGTACGACAGACTTCCACAATGCTGCAATAGCCCATTATGTAAACACTTTTTTTAAAATCTCGTGATACCCTATTAACCAGCCTCATGAACTGACATATGTGTGTACGGTTTTGTGCATTTCTTTTCATGATTTATCTATTCCCCACCACAATTGCCGTCTGTCTCTATCTTTTTACTAGAATTTCTTGTCAAAAGAAAATATTCTAATGAGAATACCTGATGATACGTACAATGATAACATGACCCAGGTCAACAGCTTTCTTTGACGTGGGTCAGGTGGCAAATGCACTCAATCCACGCCAAGAGAGCTGTTGACTCAGTCTTTTTTTGGGGTAGGATTTAGGGTTTTAAAATACAGCCGCATGTTGAATCACCAATGATCTCCAATTTCGCCATATAAGATGACTTCGTGTTTTCATGATTTTTTCTGCGGAGTTGTTTTTGCGGATGTGGAGTTCAACCCTGAGAGCTCCAGTATCAATCTATCCGTTGCGTCCAGTTTATCGTTATATACATTTTGATCCATGCACGTATGTTCCTTACGGCAAATATTCCAGATCAATCGATCAATAAGACCATCGAAATCAACATCTTTCGGCGATATAATATTCTCTGCAAAATCCCGGACTTTTCGACCTGCGGGAGACCCTTCATGTTTGTGTACCGCTATGGAATTTTTGACCATCAAGTATAAGTCAAACGGTAACGTGGCGATGCTCAAAGCAACCCCAGCAATGTGCAGAGCCTTCGCACCTTCACTGAGTGTTCTGAAGGTGACCGTGCCCGCATTTTCTGCTACTCTCAGAACCCTTGCCCCCTCAGCAGCGGCACTGAGGGCCATCCCTACCCCTGGGGATCTCACCAGGATAGACCCTACTTCAATTCTTAGGTCTCCTGGGTCTATAATACTGGGATACTGAGTGACAGTTTTGTCTTTATACTTCTTCAGTGCGTCCATAAAAGCTTTGACTTTTTCGTTCATGGCCTTCAAGTTTCTCTGGTCCTCCAGCATCGCTTCATTTGCCCTGGTCTGAAGCCCTTTCTCTAAGTAATGGTCTGTGATGCTTGCACCTAGGCTAGTTCCTCCGCCCGCCACGCCAATAGCAGCCCCGGCCACTGCCAGTGGAAGGGTAGCCCCCATGGTGAAAAAGGAGACAGCAAACCCCGCCACGGCAAGACCCGTGCCGACGATACCACCCACGGCTCCGGAAAGTACTGCTATTTTTTCATTATTGGAATGTTCGTCCATTTTGTCAGCCAGTAGCTTAAGTTCAAGGATCGTCTTTTTTCTGCAGGATGTCCATCTCTTCCATGCTTCTCTTGCTTCCATTTCATTTTTGTCCAATAACTTAGCCTGTAGGGTGAAAAAAAAGGACAATGTATGTCACCTGTATTTTCCTGTGGCAGGAACATTAAGCTGTGATTGCAAATGTTACAGAAGTAGGCCTATATATGATAGACCTATATATTACCATATGCCACCATTGTATAAATTTTTTTTGGGGGGGGGGTGTATTCATCTAGTCTGTCAAAGTGTGCAGTGCATTTTAATGTCACCACTACGCAAACCACTCACGTTTAAAATCTCTCTCCCCCCCCCCCCCCCATCAAAATTACATATAACTAATGTGTTAACAGCAATTTTAACACGTGTGCCTCGGACCAAGGACTCCTTAGCGTTTTTATTATTCATCTATTTTCTAATTTTGATCATCATCATCATCATCATCATCATATTTATTTATTTATTTTTTTTTTTAATTTATTGTACATTATATTTCTGAGGTGGATGTGATATCACTCAAACATTCCGTCCTGTCAAGGGAACTGTGCAATATGTGATTATAAACAGATGCATTACATGTATTTTTGCCACGCATGGGGCCTGCAATTGAGCAGTACAGGTACTCTTACGCATGTGTCAAACAGATTGAACAAGCCAATTTGCAGATGATAGCTCGATATGTTCACAAACAGGGCAATGGCCATACTGAAGTGTTTCATTCACCAGATCAGGGACGTGGATCAGGGACGTGTCTTAATCCACGTCCCTGACCAGATCAACTTCACGGCGAAACCCAGTGTGGCTGGGCAAGGTTATTAACAGAACGATCAAATAAAACATATTTAACTTCATATTGATACCTAGCTAGGTAAGGTTGAATAAAACAATCAAAAGAAACCTACCGAACTATCATGCAGACTATAAAGCAATCCAATAAAGCCTGAACAACTTTATATTGACAACGGATGTGGCTACAGGTGAAGCTAAACTAACCAGTCAAATGGAGCATGTCGAACTTTATGTTGACAGGCCGTATAGCCAGGTACGAGTAACTTAAACAATGAAAAAGCCAATACCATGCTAAATATCTTAGGTCACTCCATATTATCGTGGTACCGGCTTTGGAAAGTAGATTCCGTTATGCCGGGCAGGGGACTGCAGCAGCCGTTGCGGCAAGTGTGGTATTACTTTCGAGACCATGCAAACCCACTAACCATTGACTGGGCACGTTGCTAGTTACAAGAAAGCTCTTTTTGTGAATATTATGGACATGCAAATTCTGTCTTCGTTTCACGTAAATATGCATGAATACAAATGACTGCTAAGGGATGGGTTAAAGTGGGTATTCAGTTAAAGTGTCTACCTCTTCCACCAGTGACGGTAATAACTTCAACACACTTGAATTTGCCGTAACGAATTCGAGGAGTTCAGCTTCACCGTCTACGGTTGATCGACCCTGTGAAAATAAAAGCGAAAAAATTGCATCATGACTTTCTTTCTTTCTTTCTTTCTTTCTTTCTTTCTTTCGTTCTTTCTTTCTTTCTTTCTTTCTGTCTGTCTGTCTGTCTGTCTGTCTGTCTGTCTGTCTGTCTGTCTGTCTGTCTGTCTGTCTGTCTGTCCGTCCGTCTTTCTTTCTTTCTTTCTTTCTTTCTTCCCTTTTTGGCATTATGTTCGATGCTAATGCCCGCGTGACTGATATATATAATACATGGGTATATGCATACAGTAGTAGATACAAGAGGCCATGGGCCTAATGCTCTGCTGACACGTAATCTGACGACTATCACCAAAATCGTTTTCCTAAAATGAATTCCCTCATCAACATCAAACTTCCGCACGAACACACATTTATGGTTCAGTTGGTATTAGTCTCCTTATTCTTTATCAAAAAATTAGATTTAGTGTCCTTTTCATGTGTGCTTTATGACCTTGAAAAATAGGTCATGGTCATACAACATATTACAACATTTTACCACTGGTCCAATGCATATTTGGTGCAAGTTTTGCAATTTCAACTCGATTTAGTATGCCATGAGCATCGCAGCAAAATCATTTTCTGATATGCATTCCCTGCGTGATCTCAAGAAGGTAGGCCATGGTCACCCACAATATACAATATCGAATTGCTATATATAACACACATTTGTGGTACATTTTGTATTGTTAGCCTTCTTATTTTGAAACAAATTAAATTTAGTGTCCTTGACTACGTTTTTAATGACCTTGAAAAAGGCCAAGGTCACCCAAAATTTGATCATTGGCCTAATGCATATCTGGTGTAAATATAGAGGTTCAATTTCACTTTATAATCAAAAGAATATATTAAACGTTGTTTTAATATCTATGATGCTAATTCCACTTAATACCACCAATAGCGCCTCCATGTCTCCACACGTCATATACTTTTGTCTGTATAATATTCCTGTTCTGGCATATTGATACATGTGCACAAGTTCAGACGTATTGATCATAACGATCAAAATCATTTCCTGATATGTATTCCTTCCGTAACCTTGAGAAAATAGGTCAAAGGTCACTCATGTCATGTAAAATGAAACTTTTATATATGATACATATTTGTGGTACATTTTGTACTGCTGGCCTTCTTACTTCTCAAAATGTAGAATTTAACATCCTTTACTATACCCTCAATGACCTTAAAAATTAGGTGAAGGACATTCAAAATTTGACAAAATTGACCATTGGCCCAAAATCAAAATAATATTTTGAATGTACTGTTTACACATTAATGGTAGCTCCATTTTATGCCACTAGTGGCGCCACCATGACTACATACGTCATAGACTTTTGTCTGTTTATTAATGCGTGTTCACAAGTTAAAATGCGGAGACCATAAAAGAAAAAAAAAAAAAAAAAGGAAGAAAAAAAAAAAAACTCATTTCCTAAAAAATATCCCCTCCTTGACATTGAGAAACTGCGTCATGATTGGTCATCCATTTTATGCAACATAAAACTTCTACACAATATTATGTTACACATTTGTGCCACATTTTATATCCTTAACTTATTTTTCCTCAACACAAGGAAATCGATGTGTTTTCAACACTTTTGGCTCATCACTTCTGCACTTCTGCAGCTGAGGCCGCCAAATTTCGGCGTGTTTTCGTCTTTCCGCTTGATCGACATAGCCACCAAGTTTGGAGATCTTTCACGAAAACCTTTTCGCAAAACAACATTCTCAAAATTTGCCTATTCTGGCCTAAATATTACAAAATACTGTAGGTAACAGCTGATTAAAGATCTATATATGACTAGAATTTTAAAATCAAGAAAGTAGAAAGCAAATCAGCTTTAAAATTATCGAAAATTAATGCAACAGCAGAAACGCCTTTACCATATTTAATAATATCGAAATAAATAACAATCATTTCAATAAACTCATACACAGTTTTTGTTCGATGTTTTCAAAATTCTAATGAAAAAAAGCATTAAAATATGTAGAATACACACAAAAAATCACCGTCTGCATGAGATTAATCCCCGGCTACAACATCCTATTCAGAGCCACGTCTTGTTTATGTCTCACATTTACATTAAGATCATTCTGAAAAATCAGGCCCTAATTTGCGGGTCCCTTAAGGTTGTTTTATTTAAGATCCCCTTCCCACAACACTGGCAAAACGACTGTGACAATCCTGTGATCACCTGACCTTAGCTGTAACTAAAGCGGTCCTGTGATATATCAAGGTCACCTTGGTTCGATACCATCATCACTTTTTGAAATATCGGTCCTCACTCTTATTATTTATGACCCCACATTTTATAAATGAAAAGTGACAAGATCCACCTTTACCAAGTTATAAGCAAGTTTGGCCTATCAACCTCAAAATTAGCAATACCAAAGGACCCCAAACGTACTTCCTTTTAGTGTTTACTGGTAACCATGGGAATAGGATAACCAAAAGCAAGATGTAATATAAAATGTCAGTTTGACTTTGAAGGTAATTAAAGGTCAAAATTAGCAACATCAATAGAAACCTCAGGTACCGACAAGTCAGCTGGGCTAAACAATCGCGCAAAAATGTATGTATGTGTGTATGTATATATATATATCTATCTATATATATATATATATATATCTATATATATATATATATATATATATATATATATATATATATATATATATATAAATATGGTCTGAATATGTCTGAGATATCATATGGTGGGGGTGAATAGCAAAAAAAAAAAAAAAAACACCTAGGGCAGATCGAAGGGGCTGTCACCATAGTTCACCATGCCCACCCATACGGTATCTCAGATATTCTATGCAACTCAAATTATATGTATTAAGCCCCTGGATTTTTTTTTTTTCAATCGTCATACGGTTTGCTGTGAACAACAGATTACTGTTTAGCTTAGTAACCCGACATGAAGACTGCCACTGGCTTCGCTTTTGTTACACCTTGTTACACATAAACAGATGGGAACGACACAGCGCTTGCAGTCTATGCATAACAGCCGCGGCTGCGTGGTACACCTGCAGGTTGCACGAGGATGCGAATATTTGGGCGGATCCGGGTTTTTTTCTGTTTTTTTTTACCCTTTCTTCTTATTCCCAATCTGGTTGGGAGAGCCGGCGAATATTGTCAGTTTTTAAAATCGCGAGCTCAAAAGGCGTGAACCCCTGTCAGATAGTACTGATAGGGTATCGAGCAGGCTCCCCTGGATAATTTTAGAATTTTTGGACATGAAATGGTGCAATCTTAGGAAACCTTGATGTCCATATGAATTTCAAGAATAGAAAAAAGTAGAAGTTAGTGTTGGTCAGGTTACCATAGTGTCAAATGGCCAGTAAGTCTTCATTCAACTAGTTATATCAAGAGATATGCGTTAGCAAGAAGCCAATAGATCACACCCACTTAAATCTCTGGGCCCATTTGAAAGTCCTTTAAGTACAGCCAAATTTAAATGATAAATCAAAACGATGATGGTCTACACTGAAAAGCTGGCTGTTTTTTTTTGGGGGGGGGGCGTTGTGCTCCCCCACCCCCACCCCCCAAAAAAATTCTGCGCCTCTATAAGTAAAGGACATCAGTAAATTTATCGTGTTATGAACGGTGTATGTGCTGTCGCAAACGCAGCTGCTTTATCAATCTGTAGCAAAGGTATTTCTAATGATTTTATATAGTGTTCTGGAATTTCAGAGCAAAGCACAAACCAACCTTTTTGTTCCATTGAGCAGGGTGTGGTCTCCCATCTTCACTGACTTGTTTGAACTAAAGAGACAAGTGTACAATTGATCACTTAAACAATCAGCGAAGAACTCGGTGACAGCAGAAAAATCTACGCTGTTGAATACAGTTAGATACCTATACAGACAAAAGAATCGTTTAAAATACACTGATCAAATATAAACACAAACAGTAAACTGATGTACATTGAACTGTACGGGTATCTATGTTGTTATTCGGAAGAAAAGCCCCAAGTTATGAAAAGACACAGCTCCGCTTCAAAGCAAAACTGGTCCACCATTGGTCCCATACAATGGACCATTGTCAAAACAAGTCTCGTTTAACAATATAATTTTGAGCGCAAGCAATTCAAAGAAATTTGTGCAGCTTAATCTTTGTTAAATGGGCCGGCTGATCTTAAGATCAAAATTGACCTCATTTAACATGCACGATATCATTTCGTAAACTAAAGGTTAGACCAAGGATATGAAATGAGATTTCATGTCCCTGGTTACCCTTAATTATGTATTAAATATGAAGCTTCTGATAATGTTAACGCGAAGATAGGAATTATGCACTGAACATTAGTACCGTCACATGAATATAATGTGTCATACTGTAAGAAGCTGGTCCGCTACCATTACATGCCAGCAACTAGTACTTTTTGGAACCATCTTTCAAGTCTCATGCGATTGATTTTTCATTCGTCACTGAAATCAAACGTCATGGGATATTCCAGATAGACTGGTAAATCTTCCTAATTTTAAATCCAACTAACAATAGGCTATTATTAGGAGACAAGTAGTCATGATGTTAGCGGGGAACAGAATGTAACGAACGAATTCCGACATGCCATCAATGAATTTGTCATAATTACCAGCGTACAGGTCAGTCAGATTACCAGGTCACAATGTTGTACTTACCAACAGCACAAACCCATAATTATAGTATGCATTCAAAATGCAGACTTGCAACAATTTACACTTGAAAATAGGGCAGATGTAATTTTTAGCTGCCAAGTAGATGGACATGTATTTTCCCTACCTGCCGACTGATTCTGTATTTTCCACTTAGAGAAACGGTCCTAAGCTCTGCATGCATGGCTGCTGACACCATCGTGAGTTGCTGTCAACAAGCTGCCACAAGGCTAAACTAGTAAATACGCTGGTAACACGGGCGAGTTTCAGAAGAAATGCTTCATACATTCATTAACTTTGAATTAAACTCTTTCAGTGCCACTTTTAGACTGAATCAACCGCTTTTTTTCGCTTGCTTTGGATGCAATGCAACCAAAACGCGCCGAGGAAAGCTGTTGACCGGGACTATTATATTCTATGTAAGTACAGGCACGCTGGTACTTGAATGAAACGTCTTTTCATAAGGAATTTGAATCTACCATCCTTATTTTAATTGAGAGCAGGTCATCGTAAGTAGTTCCACTTCAGTCGTAGTTGGCATTTAAATTATATTACAGAAAGACTCTCAGATACAAGTGACAAGGCTACAATAATTAGTACGTACGATTAAAATAGTCATCAAGATATTCAGATCTGTTAAACACTTTTGAAGCAGGTTTTTTAGTTGCTCGAACTCTTCATCTCGAGGGTACGGAGCCATTTCGTCAGTTATTTCCTCGCAATCACATTCGTCAGTTTCAATGGAGATTTTATTCTCACTTCGATAATTCTGTTCTCCACTCTCATTTGAGCAGATCTGTTCGTCATTCTCAAACGGGATCTGTTTTGCACCATCATGTGACCAATCATATTCTTCACTTTCACTTGGACAATTCTGTTTTTCACCCCCACTTGGGCAACTCTGTTCCTGATTCACACTTGAGCAGATCTGTCCTTCATTCTCCCCCTCTGCGGTCTCCAGACCAGTTATATATTTATGCAGTTTTTGTAAAAAGAAAAATACTTCCACAAAAGCTATTCTTGTCCCCGGCTTTTTATAGGCACGCAGAATGTTAAGAAGGCGAGCAACTTTTAGGAGATCGTCCGTTAAATCCTTGAAGAGTCCATTAGTTTTAGCAATGCTCTGTACTTCTATAAGGACAAGATCCAGTAAATCGAGTACTGGACACCCAAAGGAGAGAGAGGTCTCCAATAGCGCCATCTGGGGGTAAAAAGTAACAAAAATGAAAGTGTCATCAGTGCACAGATCTGCAATCAACTTGCGTTTGCCACAATAATAGGCGTGATTGATCGAATATAATACAGACTTAATTCAGCTGACGAGAACCACAATGGTGTTCAATTGGATCATCAATACGCTAAAGAAGGTTATTCCTATGTGCAGGTATAGCCTTGAGCTGTCAACAAAATATCACAGGTGTCTCTATAAGTTCTCAACACAGTCACAGCCCCACCGCCGATGTTAAATCCAGCCATTACATCATAAACCATACAGTCTGTAGCCGAGCATCTGTGAAAAAGCGTAGGCTTGCGATATGATCAGTAAATTTACTTATAAAAATGTGGTGTCGTGACAAAATGTTCACATAAAACTCTCTGGACCTTTGATATGACCAGACCAGAAAGGCTTAATTGGTTGTTCTGAAAATGTCAATAGAAAGATTTCCACGGTGAACGCCGTACTTCAGTGCATGCATATATCATGTATGTAGTGTACGTACGATCTGCGATAACTTACGTTTTGTTTGAAGTTCACTATCTTTGGACCCTCGATAAGCAAGTTAATGGATGATAAAGCTGGACTTTCTGCGCGAATGACCGAGGAACGACTGCATGTGACCCCGGGATACCAATCGAATCTAACACAAGATCTGTTGTTGTGCAAAGCCCAGGACAATATTATAGCAAGTAATGGTTATTTAGGTATATAGGGCAAGGGGTAGGCCTTTGCTGTTCCATACGACTGGCATCTGTCCAATGGGGACTCTCTTATTCCAGCCTTGACTCATTCAGAATGGATCAAACATTACCTCATCTCAAATCGTTTCGACCCACTTACAGGGACAAATTTCTGCCTCACACTCTATTTGGCCGCTTCGATACGGGGATAGGCTTGAGCGACAACAAGCTGAACATCTGGCTTTCATTTTCATAATTGATTCCTTGTGCTGTATCAAAACACGTGAGCACGTGATACTTCATGCATGTGTATTTTCTTCCGTGCAGTACATTGCTTTCCAAAGGGATCGAAAGAGTAAATATCGGAGATGCCAACTGTCTCTCATCATCAGGAACAGTCCCTGAAATTAGCCGAAAATTTGACCGATGTACGGTGTGTGTCCCTCGTCCGAACTGAGTACTTGCTGTTGTATTCATTTTTAATTATTTTGTGTCTCTGAGTGACGGTCTTGACTATACTTGTCCCAGATATGACAATTTGAATGTCAGCATCCCTGAAATATATGCACAAAGTACGAGTCAATTTAGGCAGTTTCTTCAGAAAATGCTTAATTTTCGAAAGTGCTGAGACTCCATGTAACCTTATTACATGATATTCAAGTTTTTTTTTTTTTTTTTTTTTTTTTTTTAGGAAAATAATATTTGAAAATGCTGTTTTCTACTTAACTTCATTACATGACAGTCAAGGTAGTCTTGGTCAGGAAAGTAGTAATATACTTTTTTGGAAAATACAGAGACCTTCAGTACTCTGCCAGAATACTTCAAGTTAGATACTGATGATGAGGATAAAAAATAGAATTGATGTGGCACAAAATATGCATATTTTAGAGTGGGTCACCGTGACCGTTGTCTTCCTGCAAGAACCGTGATTCATAATTGCCATAAGCATGTAGGCAGGGTCATATGTGGTTTTTATTACATTGGGCTTATATTTCAAGTTACATTCAGCACCGGGAGCCTATTTCGTCATTTCCAGAACGAGGGTAGCCGCATGTACATTAATAACATAACAATTTAATGTAGGTTTGTCAATTCATGGTCATCGGTATTTGTTTTCCTGCTGAACCCAGATTGTTTGGAATGCATGCAATTTACGTGAATTTGGCTATCGTTTCCTGTCAATAATGCACCTTCGAAAATTAATGTTATTATTTCTGGGATTTCAGAGTTCATAAAAATTCCTGCCCCGAAAGCAAATATATGCTCGAGGGGGTTGGTAGCTGAGAACAACGCAGACAGGAATTTTGGCTCCGCAAGAGTCACCCCGTATTTGCATCCTTGTTGGGTAAAGATTTGTCACCCTGCCCCTTCTCATTCCATACCTCCATCTTCTGATATTGACTCTCTTTCAAGAAAAGTGAAAAAAAATCCTCGATTTTAGACATTTGAAGGCCAAAACCAGACTTTGCATTGTATTAATGAGGAGAGTATGGTTTTTATCTCTCGCCCTTGGCATAAACGCCACTTTTGTTTGTGATTCCATTCTCCCGCCACATACATGTACACAGAGGGAAACTTATGCACAAACACATCTGACTAAAAATCTTACCCTTTATGGTCAGAATAAGACTGAGTCAACAGTTCTCAGCCATGGACACTGAAAAAACGCAGTCCTAGAACAGATCGATGGGGAAAAATTTGACTGTTCACTTTTTTTTTTCTTCTTCTCAAACACACCTCATAGTATAGACCCATATCTTTTACATGGATTGCGAAGCAGGCCAAGCCTATATTAATCACTCTCCATGGCACAGATGGTGGCGTATACTTTCCTACCTGCATGTTTGGTGGAGGAAACCAAAGGACTCGGAGAAAACCACCGTGCACAGTCAGAGTGGTAGGAACTCTTTCCACATGCTTCACCGGCCGTGAATGGAACCCGGGCCGCAGAGCTGGAAGGAGATCGTGTTGCAGCTCCGCCAACCGTGCAAACATCATGTTAATAAAAGCTCAAAAGTTACATTTCAGTAAGAGCGAAGCTGGTCTTTTTTTAAGACCCTTTCTTAGTTAACTCGTTATAAAACAAAATAGCTAATGAATATTATAAAAATAAATGAGGGGGCGGTCATAGCGTTGAGCCAGGCCGCGAAAACAATATTTATTAGCTATTTTTGTTTTATATCGAACTAAGTAAGGGTCTTAAGACTAGAGTGAAGCTCGCGACATTGCAATCTATCATCGCTGGTTCACCACATACTTTGAGACGGAAAATGTATTTTTGTCAAATAAATCGCCGAAAGCGGCAGTATGTCAGGCGTCTACGTGAAAATATGTCTTTAGATTTCTTGTTATATTTGAAGATGAGAAATATCATTTCAACACGCAGTAGATCAACAGTGAACCTTTATTTGATGTGGAGAAGTACATGTACCATAATTAAAACATTAGCACCGAAGTAGGCTACTATTATTCGACAGCGAAATAAAAATGGGTACGATATAGCGAACTCCCACATAGTACATATATACTATACATCATGAGAGGATCAAAACCGGTGGTTCAGGTAATGAGAGAACCCCGGAAACGCAGACAGAACATGGGCATCGGGGGCCAAACCATGCCTCGATTAGTTTCTTAAATTGACTTAACTCTTTCAGTGCCAAGTTTGGGGCTAAATCAACAACTTTCCTGGGCGCATTTAGGGGGCTTAATGTGCCCAGGGCGCCCCAAGGAAACCAATTTGACCCGGACCATATCTCCACTGGAACTAGAGGCATGCTGGTGTTGAATGAAAGGTCTTTTCACAGGAACAAGAATCTAGCATCTTCATTATAATTCAGAGCAGTCCATCTGCATGAAGTGGGTCGACTTCAGTCGCAGTTGCCATTAAAAGAATTAAGTTTGTCGATTCTTTCATACGAGAGGGCAAATTGTCCTATAGATTGGTCCCTAGTGACCTTAGCGAGTTGCTATCCTATATATTTCATGTTCGGAACGAGCGGGACTCGAACCTGCAACCTTTGGCACCAGTCGCCTAGCTGAAATGGGAAACGCACATGTCCACTTGACCAAATCCCCATTCCTAAAAAAGAATGGTTCAATGGAGGTAGTTATGTGCAAGTGCCATATCAACACGGTAATGCAGTATATTTACTGAGTCGGCATTTATTTCCAGAATCGGGGACTAAGATCCACCAGCATTAATGAAATGCCGAAAATAGACAAATATACAATTTCTGTCTGCCGGCCGACTTTTTCATACCGGCCAATAAATTCGTATTTTTGACGACCGGCATGTTCCGCTCACCTTCCGATTTCAGTAATTATTACTAGATTTTGTTTGTCTGCTGCTACCTGCCCATGATTGTTTCATGTTCTTTTCATCATGGAGAGCACAAAGAGTGCAAGGTTATGGCTGCTTGGTGGCTTCGACGCGCGTAAAACAGGAGACAGAAGAGATTATGGATCAGGCCAAAGCTCAGCAGGGGGGGGGGGGGGCATTTAGTGGGATTTTTGAAAACGAAATTACGCTTGAAGATGAATCTTCATTTACAAATTTACCTAGACTGTCTCCTCAAGTATTACATGAGCTGCTGGCAAGTAAAAGGCCCTATATAAAACGTCATGTGACCCTGCGATACCGTGCATAAGGTAATGAAACTCTCCGTCTGTGTTACATTGCGTCAAAGATAAATGATAGGACATGATCAAAGCTATAGGTCAAATATGGAAATAGCAAAATAGAGAATAATGAAACCGGTAAATTTAATAACTGACGCATGGGGAAAAAAGTCTCCGCAGTTCTTTGTCGTCCTATAAAGGGGTTGATATAGTGCAGTCAAAATTAAATGACACTGTAATGATGATGATGATGATGATGATGATGATGATGATGATGATGATGATGATGAGAACAAGCTACCAAAGTTTTAACATTTATACGTTACGGCCAAGTGATAAAAATGGACAAGTGAATTACACGTTACACACTCACCCACCCTCCCACACATACACAGGTATATCAGAGTGATATAGGAAGACCTGACCTGCCTTACCATATGAGCAGGGTATTTAACAAAGCTCCTGTCATGTAACAGATACTTGGGAGAAGATTTGTACGTATAACCTGAGGGGGTTTTTCATGAGAAGAGTTCTGTGTGTGTGTGTGCACTGCTAGTTCACATAGATCTTTTTGCATTTTACCCATAACCTCAAACGGAGGCTAAGAAAAAAAAAAAAAAAAGCTTAGAGAATTTTGATTTGTTTGTCAGCAAATCAGTCTGTATCCCTAAAACATTTAAGGATTGCCTATTCAGTACTTATTTAGCTCCTGCAACAATAACCTATAAACTGAAGTTGGAATGGTACCTCTGTAAATAACACTTTTGAAGTGATTCAAGATTTCAATTTTATGAATTCGCCTAATTTGCATATATTTGAAAGCTGCGACTTTGGTTCATATTTCAGTGGATGCATCTATGTCACCAACCTGTCAATTTAAGTTCGAATGACAACTCTATCTATGATAGTTTTGATTTAAATTTTGTGTATTCTCCTACTTTGCCAACATCACAATGCTAAAACTTTGGTTCCTGTTTCATTGAATGTAGCTATGCCACAAACCTATCAATTAAAGTTGAAATGCACCTCTATCTATAATAGTTTAGAAGTTAGTCAAGGTCTAAAATTTGTGGATTCTCGTAGTTTGCATAAATTAAAATGCTGCAACTTCGGCTCATGATTCCCTGGATGTGGCTGTGTTATAAACCTTTGAATTGAAGCTGGTTTGGCACTCGTATTTATAATAGTGTGGGACAAGCATCTGGGTGCAGGGTTGGCGGAACTGCAACACGGTCGCCTTTCGCCTGTGCGGCATGGGCTCGATTCACAGCCGGGGAAGCAAGTGGAAAGAGTTCCTACCTCTCTGACCGTGCACGGTGGTTTTCTCCGAGCACTTCGGTTTCCTCCACCAAACAAGTAGGCAGGAAAGTATGCGCCAGCATCTGTGCCATGGAGAGTGATTAATATAGGCTTGACCTGTGTCGCAAGCCATGAAAAAGATATGGATCTATACTTAATAGTTTGGGGGATGCTCAACTTTATATTTTTAAAGTGCTCCTAATTAGCGTAATTTAAAACGCTACAGCTTTTGCTCACTGTCCATTAAACTTCAGGTATCAAACACCTGTACGTACAACTAGAAATCTGATAACATTTTGACTGTCCCAAACAATATGCACAGTTTCACTAACAGATCAAGCGCCATGCCAAGTTTGGTACTGTTTGGAACAATAGTGCCCGAGAAAAACTGAGGATAAAATAAACAAACATAAAGTCTGTGTTGACACACAGTCTTAAAAATGTAGTAGGGCAAGTTACTTTCGAGTCCTAAAAGATAGTTTTGAAGGATATTACCTAACGAAAAACGTGAAATTTTTAGTAGTTTCGGTATTAGTGAGTACAGTTACCTCTCGACCACCATTGTCAAGACCTCCGTGTCTGGCCACATCGCCCGACACTCAGTCGACTGTTCCCAAAAACCTGACGATCCCGATGACATCTCCACTTGGTTCCTCTGGATCGGGGGGGGGGGGACTTCAGGTGCCCATGCTCCCGTGTTCTTTCTTCCTTCTCGATGATTGGTCAGTAGACATCACCTGCATGAAGGAAGCGGGGTGGTCGGATGGGCCTCTCTGGTGGTCGAAAGGTAAGTATACTTGCAATCTTTCCAGCGAGAGATGAGCTCAGGTGGCAGTCGCTGCCCAGGCAGTCTCCAGGCAACCTATCAATGCCCCAGCAGCGGCACCCATCACTGGCTTTTATTATGATAAATAGGGTATACAAACACAACCGCACGGGCTCTGCTGGCCTAGTGGCCAGGCATATGGATCTGGCTATTCCTTTATGTAGTTGCAAATATTGAAAATATTTCAGTATTTTTCAATGTCCTTGTGTTCAAATGTCCAGTTGGCACCTTTCCAACCAGGAACAAATCCAACATGTGTTTCAATTAGGCAAAATGCTACCAGATCTCTATTTATTACGGTCACAAACCACATCCTAGACAACGTGGGGTGAATGTAGGCAGTAAATGGGTGATAAATCAACTTAAAATGTTTACCAAATTTGTCATTATCATGTAATCAAAAGATAAAGCAAACCCACAGTGTGTCCCTACTCAAAATGCTGTCCACACTAATATGCTGTATCACATGGAGCAAGCTGAATAGGGCAACAGAGGGACACCCCCTTGTCTATATTTGAACAGATATTTAGTTTAGGAATTTTAATTGAAATAGACTGATAAACCACCCACAAGCCCCCAGTGAACACTGCAAAAATCATACATGCTCTCATTTGCCCTGCCAGTCACACAGCTAGTAGTCATGTGGTGCTGCCATAATAGCACTGATTGTGTGTGAGTGGCCCAAGTGCAGGTCTCCACTGGGCCATAATGAATAATGTGGCCAGCCTCCCTTAGCTCATCTCGCACTGGACTGGCTGTACTACATTTTGCAATACCTAAATTACTGAAAATTTCATGTATTAGTTACGTAACATTACCATTCGACCACCATTGCCAAGACAAATGCATTGGAGGAGGGTGCACTACAGGCACACTGACCAAGAACCACCAGGACTGACAGTTGGGGAGGGGGGGGGAACCATCAGTCTTATTGAGAAGGTGATGTCTGATAGGAAAACCTCAGAGGTACATGGACATGAGGTCACCAACAGCAGAATCCTAAAAAACCCAGAAACCCCCTTACCAACTGGCATAGGAACGGCATGAGCCTCTTCGGAAATTACCTGCCAACCTGATAGCAGTCGGCCGATTGGGGAGTTGCTGTCTATTCCCACTCATCTGGTCTTGGAGATCTAGCGTGACAGGTAAATTGAGGAAAACATGGTGGGCGCTGGGAGGGGGCAGTTATAAGGTTCTGTAAGGCAGTGTCCATAAAAATGGGTCCACCAGCTCTCTGCCTAGTGGACACCTGTGACCTGAGACCTCACTTGGGCTTCCTTGCAAGGAACCAAGTGGCTTGAGATCCATCTACTGCCTTTAGGGGTTTCACTATTCATGCTACGGCTTCATCTCTACCAGCTAAGGAAAGAGCCCTGTGCCCAGTAAGAGTGCTGTGTTGCTATCTGTCATGCACAGATGGTGCCAGGGGTCAGAGGTCTGCCCCCCTTGTTGCCCCTCAGATTGCCAGTCTCAGGGTCACCCGGGAATGGTCAGGTGACCATTGGATTCGGTTATGTTCCAGAGCATGGATTTCACTTCTTCTAATGCCTGAAGTGATTGTCAATAGAAACACGTTTTCCACGATGAGTACTTGAGGTCCAGCTGACAGGGGTCCTGTAGGCCTCAAAGGGCCACTTCCATAACATGAGTAAGACCAGTGGAGGCCCACCATGGTAGGACCTGCCTATCAGCTGGTCTGTCCATGTAGAAGGATGCTACAAGCACTGACAGATAAGGTGCTTCCTATGCAAATGTCCAGGATGTTTGCCAGGGTTGAGGAGATCACCGACCGACCCCCCCCCCCCCCCACAGTTCTTGAGCTTGAGCTCTTACTGAGTATCGCCCACTTTCACAGGAGGACGTCTGTGATGCTCAGAGACCATGGATGTATTTTGCAACCAGCGCACTAATCTGAAAACACTTTCCATCTAGCAAATAAACTGCTAGAGAAGAGTCTCGAAGCCCCTCTCTTTTTTGGCTAGGACCTTCTGTAGTCCTGGGACATGCCTCACATGTGTGTCAACGTTGTGTTTAGGGCACCATCTAGGGATACATCTGGCCAACTCTGTCAGCTTTTGGGAGTGAGACCTGCCAGTTGAGGTAGGCAATCGCAGTCCTGTTTTTGCACATAAAGAGAACATGTTTGTGCTCCACTAGGTCCTGGAAGTGGAGGAGCGCCAAGCATATTGCCTCCAGTTCCAACCAGTTTATGTGATGGGATGCAGACTTCATGGACCAAAGGGCCTATGCTGTCTGGCCCTCCACATGGGCTTCCCATCCAGATGGAACTGAGTCCATGTACATGGTGAGTTCTGCCTTAAAATGCATCAACATCTGTCCTGACAGGACATTCTCTCATGCGGCCCACTAAATGAGGGAGTACTCGCACCTGTGCTTAGTAGCCCTTGGCCTTAGACCATTTATCCCACAATGTGTGCTGTGAGGGATGATGGTGTAGGCAACCCAGGGGAACTTGGGAGTCCATTGAGGACAGGGAGCCTAACAGGGTTTGCCACTGCCAGGCTGAGTAAACTTTGTGAGTCAGAAATGCCTCTAGGATTAGTTGCAGTCCCTCCTACCTGTCTTCCAAAGGAGGACACATGAAGGCCACCAGGTTGAACTGGATGCTACAAAAGAGAAAGATCTGCTATGGCATTAGGCTGGACTTTGTGAGATTCACGATCCTAAGTGTTTGCAAA
Source organism: Hermodice carunculata (assembly GCA_964020975.1). Taxonomy (NCBI): domain Eukaryota; kingdom Metazoa; phylum Annelida; class Polychaeta; order Eunicida; family Amphinomidae; genus Hermodice; species Hermodice carunculata. Next base: position 109,070,123 of record OZ026614.1, on the reverse strand, counting down.
GTTCCAGAACAGTCTCTCTGTGATGCTGTGAATCCAGGCATCTTAGCGCTCTGATCAGCTAGTCGTCCAGGTACACATGAATGTGACTGCACTCAGGTGAAGGTGCATGGGTACCCTTGGTATGGGACAAACATGAGAAGTGCTTTTCTGTACTATTTGAAAATTACTTCATTGGCTATGTTGTGCTGTGGGCTTTGTTCTCCGACTCATAGTTATAGTGGAGGTAGAGTGTGTTTGTAATGTTCCAGATTCATAAATATCACAAAAACGATGTAGGCCTACTTTACTTTTTTGCTGTAAACTTAGGTGACTGACAAGTCGGGAGAACTAAAAGGTGATAGGCCTAGCAGGTCTCTTTTCATTTTTGGCAGATGTAATGAAATTTGTGTTTTGGGTGGTTAGGCCTATACATTTTGGAAATGAACTAGTGTCTGCAGTTAATGATGAATATTTCTAAGGTTGAGAGGACCGGTTTAAAACCACCAGTTGCCTTTTATGGGTGACTGCCTGTCTCAAGTCAGGAGTGAAATTTGATTCTTCACATTGGTATTAGAAAAAAATGTTGATGCTTTGGCAAGTCTGGAATCTCTTTGCTGTCATTGTTGGGTTTGGAATTCATGAATATGGACCATGTTTTTCTGTACTATTTGGCTAAGGCCAAATGGAAACACCCTGAACTGTTAGACCTGGCCGGAAAATGTGACAACTGCAGATACTTCTGTGAAGTCCCCTTGATGGGCATGTGGAAGGTGTTCTTGAGATCCAAGGACGTTGTCCATTCCTGGGGCCACAGGGCCACCACCACTAACTGTGGAGTCTCCATCCTAAAAGACGGAATCTTTAAGTACGTGTTCAGCGAGTACAGGTGTATGACTGGATGCCAGCGTCTGCCCTGCTGGGGGACTAGGGAGAGTAGCTAGTCAAATCCGGGCAAGCCTGGATCCTGCACACACTTGATGTGGTTTTTCCGCATAGCTTTAACACCACGTCTAGGAAAGCTGGCGATTGGGGTTCCTGCATTGGGGGCATTATGGAGGCTTGTCTGCACCACAGGGCAGCGAATAGCCCACTCTCAGTGTATCTAAGATGAACAAATCATCTGTAATGGACTCCCATTGTGAGCAAAAGGCAGAAAGACTGCCATCAGGGCACTCTGAGATGTTTGTAATGGTGGAGAGCTTTGAGATATTCAAAGCCCTGAGTCCACGCTAGACTAGTACCCTTGGGAGCAGAAGCAGTTTCTGCTTGCTCCACAGATGCTACAGGGCTCTGTCGAGCAGAATGAGGTTGGGGTGGATGCCAGCTGCTAGCCGGTGGCCTGGACTTGCTGAAGAACGCATCCAAAAGCAACCACTCCTCCTCAGAGTCAATGTCTGAAGACTCGGCACCTGGGGATGGAGTCAGAGGCCTCAAAGCCTTGTCGAACAGTTGTTTGTCCAAGGAGGCCACTTGTGATGGACGTCCATCACCATGCCTTGCAATGGGGTAGTGACAAGTTCTGTGGAAGTCGTTGCCACCACCTTTGCAGCCCGCATATGCTCTTCCCATGGATGGTGAGCAAGCAGGACTTCTGGCTTGGTGCGAGAGCCACAGCAGCCACCAACTCGGTGGTTGGAGGGCACCTGCTGGAGTTGCTAGACATCCGTAGCCTGTGAGAGGCTCGGTAGGGGAGCCACAGCTGCTGCCAACTCCTTGGTCAGCTGGCCGGACGGTATCTGTTGGAATCGCAAGAACTCCTGAGCCTGCACATGAGCTGAGTGACAGCTGGCTCAAAACAGAGGCAGCAAGCTGCTCATCCAAAATGACAGACTCTGACACAGCAGAAGTACCGGCGGGGTGGGTGAAGATGAAGTCTCCGTCCGTAACTGCTGCTCTTCGACCGGGGCTCTAGTTGAGTTCCGTTTGCTTCTCAAAGGAGAGAGGCAGGGTACCTGGTTCGAAGGAGGGGGTGCAGTGAGATTGCCAGCCGCTTCGTCCAGGTCGGGCCGGAGCACTAAGTATAATATACATACATACATACATACGTACGTACTACACACATACAAACATATAAATATAAAGAGATGAGGGGGAAGGCGACATCTAAGCATGTCTGCACAAATTACGATGTACAGTGTAAATATGGTATGAACACCTTATCATAGGCATAATGTAGAAGCTTGTAATTGCTGTATAAAATGTAATATTCTGGCTAAAATAGTGTGACAAAAGTCAAATAAGTTGCATGACTCAACAAACAACGTTCTTATTATCAAGTTACACCCCAGTAAGGGGCGAAGACATATACAATAGAGATATGCATGGGCCATTTGCATTAAAGATAAAATTATGGAAATATTTGTTTCGTTTTGTTGGTTTTTTAAAAATATTTTTGTTTTTTTATTTTTTATTTATTTTTTGGGGGTGGGGGGGTGGGGGTGTTTCGTTTTGTCTTGTTTTTGTTTTGTTATTTTTTTTATCTTGAACGTCTTCGTAGCAAGTATAATGCTGAAAACGCCATCCAATTGCAAGCTTGCGTGTAAGTCTAGAGAACAAAAGCAACAACAAAAATGTAGATCCGATAGGTTTAACTTTACGAGACACTTTCAATTTAGATACACGTGGATTCAATATCACTACAAATACTGCATGAAATAACTTGTAAACCTTACCATCAGTTTTGAATCAAATAACAAATCCATAAGTGATTAATGACCATAGGCTAACGCCATTTGATGTAATGACTTTAAACGAAATTACATCAAATGATGTTAGCTTAAGATGCTCACACCACCTACACCAATGGACATTCATACGGTACTGAGAAATAATTTGGAGGAAAATTTTACATGAGACCTGTCACGATTACATGCCCTTGCTCAGCAGCTTTGATTGGTGTTAAACGCTGAGCGGCAACGAGATGGAAGGTATTTTAGATGATCCCGCTGTTACTAAAGTTCTTGAAGCTGGACTGTCTCTAAATTTCGACTGTAAAATGTATGGTATTAAATTACATTAAATATATTGCAGTACAACAACAGCTGAGAATGGCTATTCTCTGTACATCCCTTTATCATTTCGAAAGGAGGAAAAATTGGCAAAAAGCAAGTATCAACTAACAAATTTAATTTCACAAAGACATTACACTTAGAGGGCTCATATTGTGGCAAAAAAATCTAATGTTTTTATGTTGAATATAGCTGTACTGTTTTCTGTCTGTCTCTTTTTGTGCCTGCATTACGTACAATATTAAATTTTGATTTTATATAAAGATTTTTTTTTGTCCAGTCTTTTTGTTTCGCCTACAGAAAGTATCCTATGTCCACTTTTCTTATTGTATCCATTGAACTTGAGGACAAATATTTTAAAAAGCAACCCATCTCAGTGTGAATAAGACCCCCATGAATTGGATCATGCCGGTGGTTTGACTGACAGGATTGCAATACGAGATTTTCAAGTTATTTCATTTGGCTGTTCACACTCACCAAGAAAATGCGGCAGCTCTAAGTTGAACTGTGGAAAGCGCTTCTCAATAAAAAGTAATTGAATAATAGGAAATTCTTATTTGAAAGGAAATCACAAAATGTTAGTTTCCATCCGGGATTGTGTCAAAATTGAACATAAAAGCAATAACGAGATTAGTTCTTGTACTAATATCACCATTTTGGAAAGGTTTGGCGCTTTTCCATTGTAAAGCAAAATTATAAAAAATGTTTGTACTGTTTCCACATTTTCAGTGGTCATAATGAAGGGAATAATTGTTGTTCAACTTAACTCGCTATCATGATTTTTGGGGTGGGGGTGGGCACATGTAATCAAATTAAATAACTGAAAAAGAACAACACATTTTAAAACAGCAGAAAATCAAATTTTTGCCGACACAAATTTCATAGGTTATCGTTTCAGCAGTATCTTTCACCCCGTTGAAACACCTGTGCACAATTTATAACAACCGATGTATGCTGTTACACAATACTTTAGCCTCGGCAGCAGCTCTAGATTTTCTCCTCAATAGAATTCAGCCAGCTGCTTGGTAGCACAGAGTGTCAAACTACAAATTTTTACATGGACTTTTTTGTACGAATTCCATTTTTATGACGATACTTATGACAATGCGGTGTCTAAATATCACATCAAATTATAAAATCCCTTCTCCCACGAGAGAACGGTCTCGGCCTATTCCAGGGATATTCAAGTGGACTGAACCAGCACTTCATTACTAGTGTGGTAAGTGATGAGGCTGGGGCTCTTCACACCATGTCATGGCCATCCATATACCTCACTCAACTAAGGACAAGGGGCTGGGAACTGCAGCAGGGCCAGATACGTGGGTTCTTATGAACATGTAGCCAGATCTTGAATTTAGGACAGTACGGAAAACTTGTAGTAAATTGAAAAAGAGGTTCTTGGGTTTTTTTTCCATATCTATCATTTTGATTTTTACATGCATAAATTTTGTGGTGACCCATCTGCTTGCTCGTGTATCATGCGCACAGTTGTAATTTTTAGCCCAATAGCAATTATCACAAGTATAGGCTCCGAAACATGTTCTGAGTAGTAACCCGCTGAAGACCATTTCATTTATTTCGACTAGTACCGCCTATGACAAAATGCTACAGAAGAACGTACGTATTATGGACGATAGTACTTCCATGATTATGTACATGTATATAGGTTAGACAGTGACAGGTTAGCTGTAGTTCGGACTGCGGAACAGGGTAATGACTATTAGGAAGTGGTTCTGGACAAAAAGACACAAATACGACATGTTTTATCATTGCCCTTCCATTTTCATCATGGACGTATTATAGAGATACGTGTATGTTAATGTGTTATCTTTATGATACGTCCGTGCCTTTATTCACACGTCGGCCTTCCCATGCGTCTCTCTCTCTCTCTCTCTCTCTCTCTCTCTCTCTCTCTCTCTCTCTCTCTCTCTCACACACACACACACACAAGGCCACGCATGCACGCATGCACGCATGCACGCACACAAACAAGTTTGATAGTAAAAAGGGGCACGAAGTATTGAAAATCAAGCACATGCAGGTGTCCAAACAAGCGCGGTTCTCTGTTACCACCAACAGTACCCTTGGTCAAATCACGAAGGTTAATGGTACGATACATTCATGTTCAGATTTCTAAAAACAAATCTGCCCCACTTGAGTAGTGGACGGACTGTGATTGGCTGGAGTTCGCGCAGTAGTCAATGCTTTTGAAGTTACCTGACTGGCTACAAACATTACTGCGTCAAATATCACGAGGCTTCTCTGTTCCCGCCAGACGGCTCACCCATACAAATGAAACAAATGGTCTGTCAGGTTGAATAATTACAATGAAAAATACTTTGCCAAGACGAGTGTATGTTCACACAGTCAACCTGACAATGAAGTGTGAAATGAAATTTATTTCATTCAAGTGTCACTTGTCAGAGCCAAAGAAGTTCTAGTTAAATAAATGGAATAAACTATATTGACACGACGTATTACAAGGTATGGCCTTAGTAAACAAAGCTGTAACAATTTACAAAGATATAATATAGATAAAGAAACAAAAACAAAACAGACAAAAAAACCCACAAAACAAAAAAACTCATAATTTGACAGGTGCATCGCCTTGCAACTGTTAGTAGGCCTAACCCAGTTTATTTTTCCTCTTCTCAAAAATGTTAATGTGATCAACTGCAAATGTACACACTACATCCACCCTCTCTAAGATCTTCAGTAATGGCGTACTGGACATTTTATTTACCGTACTGTTTAATTTTATTTCCAGTTTGTCCTCTTTTCCATACGTTGCATTAGGGAATTATCTGTACCAGCGTGCTGAAACCCCCTTACCCCCTTCTGTGTGACATTGTGAAAGATCATATGGAAAACGGAAAGCAATGACTTGGACATATTTACAGCACGTTAGAAAAAATTGTTTCTTCAAACATCACGTATGCATTTAATTCTACCCATGCATTCGTCGACAACTGTTAAATTTATCTGCAGAGATCACCTGCAACAGAGAGCAATGGTCTTTCTCCAGATGTACCATAACATTTGGAAAGGAAACACAACATGAGTGGTCCGGCACATGCACAGGAATACGGTTTTTGTTGAGAGTTGGGTCTTTTATTGTATGGTGGTGTGTCACAGCAGGATCTGCAATCTGAGGTAGCCAGTAGTCGACACTTTATCGACAATTCGCAGTATGTATATTATTTCCCGCCACAAAGCACGGGTTTGACGCCTGGGAATCACTGGGACGTGCGGGTCACATCACTGTCACAGACAGGCCATATGTTCATTTCTAAAAAGAAATAGCATTTTTTTTTAGAAATTCAAGTTCACAAATGCCAAACTGGTATTCTTCTAGTACTTCCCGATGGAACTTGATAATGCCATGAATCAGTGAATCATATATTAACTTGATATCTCGGGGTGTTTGTAGGCCTACAATTATTTGTCTGTTCAAAATTGCATTATTTTGTCCCCAGAACGTGTCAGATTTCACCATTTGGCATGCTCAACTTAAAAAATACGGAGGGGGGGGGGGGGGAGGGGCAGGTAGGCTCGGACCCCTCTTGTGAAGCTTTGCGCCCGTCAGGCGCTCGCAACCAGCTTGTTCTGCACAGGTTTTTCAGCACCCCGGCTGCAAAATTTCTGGATCCGCCCCTGGTTTTACTACAATCCAATATTAAACTGTTTTGAATCATCCCTCCAAGATGGCCAGAAGTGTGATCAATTTAAATATTGAACTGTGGTTATGTTATGTGAAATTGTTGACTTGTAGCCAAAATTTGCGTGTGGGAATTCTGAAGGTCTAAAGAGACTATAACGTGATGCAATATATATATATATATATATATATATATATATATATATATATATATATATATATATATATATATATAGGCCTGAAATTAAACCGTTTGTCCTTGTCCTTCCGGGAAAAAAAGGACCAAGGCACTGGGCATAGCCTAAGCGGTCGACGCGTCTTCCGTGTGCTGATCTCCGGTCTATCAGTGTCACTGAGCACCGTTTCCCGGCAGGTCAAGCTTCTCACTTGATGAAACATTCCTGCAAAAGGGGAAACCTGGGCAATTTGCCAGGTGCTACATTCTAGACAAAACAAACGCTCGAGATCGTCTTACGTGTAATTGGTGAACAATAGCTTTCTTTTGTTAAACCATGGAGGAGTGGTTAAACTTTGCTTTGTGCCGCACGTGCGTCCAGCTAGTGCCCGTCGTTGTTTTGTCAAAGCAGACACAATTAACGGAGGGGGGCGAGGGGCAATTAAGCCACGAAGATGGAACAGCACAGACCTGTCAGTGGATACGTATTGTATGGGCGCATGCATGCGTTGTTCATTTTGTATTGCACAAGTTTTCATGATGTTTTCATGGTAATGTACACAACATGAACGTAATTGTATAAATATTTCATTTTTGCAGGAAAAGTCATCGTAGAAGTACGCTTTGAAAGTGGAAAACCACAGGTCTATCCGGAATGGGACACAACCGCGCCACGCTGACAGCAAGCGAGGGTGAGGGAGACGGACCTGGTACCTGCGAAAAGTTGGGAGGTTTGACATTCAGGAGAGTATATTTTATCTGCCATTATATTTCCTAACCAACGCACTTTATTATACCAGTGACTATATTTAAATATTCAAGAGATATCACGTTGCAAAATATTCGTGTTATGGGGAGCATTTTTCTTTCCCCCCCCCCTTTTTTTTATTCCTAATCTTACACAGTGAAAGTCAAACTATATCGTCGAGACACAATTTATGACTGCAATTTTGTGACATGCTTTTAAAATTCAGATTAATTTTCTCCTGTTTGAATCGATCTATCCAGTAGCATGTAGAAGAGTGCATTATATTTATAGTATAGTATTTAAAACAAAAACAAAAACAAAAAACATCTGCACACACGAACAGGAAATACAGAAACCGTTATTTTTGGAGTGTAAATACAAGAACCAGAATGGCAGAAATGAGAACGCATAACCACTAATTGCATGAAGGCATCTGGCCCTTTGAGTGTTCAAATTAGGAGGCAATGTGTTCGGAAGTATTCAACAGTTTGGGGGATGTCAGGCCACTGACAATAGATATCGCAAACCATGTTTTTCATAGGCTACAATATGCGTTTCATATAACTTTATGATGACCAGGTGGCTTTTTGTACCTGGGAGAAGTAACATATAGGAGGTAGTGAGGACAACTCTGCAATTCCTCACAAAATATAGGTCTGAACACAAAGGCAACGGATCATTTCTGCTTTTGTGTTGCAGGATATAGTTTGTGTGTGTGAGTTTTGAACTTTCTAGTTCTTGGTGTCAAGGAGCTTTCCCAGCCTACATCAAACACTTGGTCATTTCATTGGGAATAATGTTAATACAGTATAGGCCCAAGTTGCAATCTATTCACGATTTGGATAATGAATACTATAGGTTCAACCGACAAGCACACGAGGGGTTCATCAAAGGCAACTATGCATTTCGTATAACTTTATGCTGGTGACCAGGTGGCTTTTTGTACCTGGGAGAAGTAACACATAGGAGGTAGTGAGGACAACTCTGCAATTCCTCACAAAATATAGGCCTGAAAACAAAAGCAACGGATAATTTCCTTCCAGTTCATAAATTGCTTTTGTATTGCAGGCTATAGTTTGTGTGTGTGAGTTTTGAACTTACTAGTTCTTGGTGTCAAGGAACTTCCCCAGCCTCCAGCAAGGGACTTTGGCACTTCATTGAGAATAATGTTGATGTGATAAGTTAGAATGTATACCAGATTTGGGTATTGAAAAAAGAGGATCAATCTATGAGCACATTAGGGTTTGTACACATTCGCAAGTTGAGATGGAAACGGAAACGAGACTCAACGGAGATCACATGTGCTCCTCCCGCTCCCTATTCGCTTTTCAGATAAATAACGTGAAGTCAAATGTAAATGTGTGACATTACTTGCATGTAACATAACTGAGATTAGCTTGTAAAATTTGGAACTCTGTATAGCAGGAGAAACCTTCAGCAATGACATCAGTTTAGCGTTAAAGTGTCAGAGGCGTGCAAGCATGCATTGGGTTCCGTCACCATGGTAATAAAAATCATGCAAAATTCTGCGTCACGTTTAGTCTGAAGCGATCATAATGGTAAGTAAGTTTGCTTCTTAGAGAAAACTTCAGTGTACAGTTTGTTAGTCACGTAGGCCAATTCATGCTTTACTGCTTATTTTTGGGTCGATCACAGTATATACTACAATTCAATACTGGTTTTAAAAAATTATATGGCACCTGAGTACGATGATGCAGTTCAGAAAAGACAAACCATATTACTTCAATTTAAAAACACAATTGTGAGACTGAATTTAAAAAAAAAAATACGTCAGCAGTTTACATGTGACAAAATGTGTCGTTCCACAATTTCAATGTTTGTCTTAAAATGCAGGAACATTTGAAATCTTACCTGCGACTCTGCGAGGCAAATTAAATGTGGTTGTAGCAGTAAGAAAGTTATAACAATTTTGATGTCATCTTCATGAATTAATTTTTACATCCGGAGTAATGGTTTTTGGATGATAAATGATGCTTGTTTTGAAGTATTTGTCATTTGAATGCTCTGTATTTATATTAGTGACAGTAAAAGGAACATTACAGGTAAGCTCATCAGACTGTAAAGTGTGTGAATGTTCCGGGCGCCAGATTTAAACAGGTAAAGAAAGTGTAACTTCAAGTGAAAGTCACCTTCGGGTGTACGCCATGTTTGGGGTTCATGGTACGGGGAAGTATGGTGTAGTGATGGTACTGTCCAGCTGCGTACAGTCGTCGTGCTGTTTTGCATGGTACAGTCGTCATACTGTCCAACTTTCTCTAACGTCCCCTCTTGCACAATTTTTTTAAAAAAATCTTATTTCATGCGTCAAAGGGAGTGGGTGGGATGTGATGTGTTCATGTTTTCACCACCATAACTTGTAATGTATACTCTACCACGTCTCATTTCTCACTGTATCTTGTTGCAGATTACCGAGGCTTGGAGGTGAAGCTACAGATAGCCACAATTTGACAAATGGAGGAAATAAATATAACATTGTTTCGTTTTTAGCAATTCAAAGACAGCAATTTAAATTGCTAATCACTATAAAACTGTAAAGACCTGAAATACCTGTGATTCAAATCTGAAAAAGTTAAGGATTCTACTCGAGAAAATATCAACTTCTAAAAAAAAAAAAAGGGAAAACAAAATTTGGATGAAATGATTACCTTCATAATGTGCATCAAAAGGCCTAAAAATATGCTGTCCCGATCAATGGCCCCATTTCTTCAATTAAAAGATAAAGCTGCCATTGGAAAATTTTAAATATCCATAATTTTTAACAATTTTTTAGTAAAAATATTATTTCTTCCAGACATTGTATTTAACAGTTTTGAAGAATATAACACTTAGTGTATATACCATGAAGTAAAACGCTTATGTATTGCAATGATATTTCACTATTTCACATGATAATACTGATGATGATGGTGATGATGATGAGGTGTTCACGCAGTCAGGTTTTCGTTGTCTTACTATCATCCATTTTTTTTCAGTACTGTGCAAGACAATAGTGATTTGTAAAATGTAAATTGAATTGGTTTCAATGTGCTGTCATTTTCACTGATGCCCCATATCACAGGAATTATTGCAGAAAATAATTTTGACTATAGCCGTGCATCCCTAGAACAGGAATGTCATCAGTTCGTTGTCAGTTTCTGCCCACAGTGTATCAAACATTTATCTACTTAGTTTTACAGTCGTTTCAGATCAGGCTTAACGTGCAAGTTTCAATGCATAGTATACGGTTTCACAATAAGAATGCGCTAGAAATGCGCTGAATGAATAATGTCATGAACTGCTTAGGTAAACTGTTTTAATACTTTCAGATAAAATAAACAATTAAAAAAAAAAGATTTTGATGCTCTAGTTTGAAGAGAAATATGCTGCAATAGAAGGTGAAAGCTTGCATGTCCAGCTTCTTAAAAATCAGGTAGATTTTATATTTTGATGAAAAGAAATATAGAATAAATTGTGCTGAATATTATTGTACTGAATATCACATGGTTGCAGTTTCGAAATGGACTACTTTCGTCCATCTTCAATCTAGTCGCAAAGCGAGGAGCACAGACGCCAGAAGGCACAAATTTAAACTGCTGCAACCAGTGGTCTTTTAATTTTTAACATCTGGTGATCAGATTGAGGGATCATAACTAATGCTTCAGAGACTTAAATTACTAAAATGATACAAGTATACGCGTGGTTAAAAGTCATGAAACTAGACTGTTCCAATCTTAGGCTTTATTGTTTCATTTTTTTTCTAGTTAACAAGATTGTCTTTGACAGGGAATAAAACTAGTTCTTCCCTTCCATGTTACTTTTTTTTTGCAAAATTCAATAACAGTGACCTTGACCTTGTGACAGAACATACATTACGTAATTATTAATGATGATATACAAATATGTGTGTCTTTCATAAGCTATTTTTCTTCTTACTTTGTAAAATACGACTGTTATAACAGGTTTGGACTGACATACTTGGAATATAACTACGTTGCTGTTTTGACCTATGACCTCAATTTTTTTTAACTTTCGTTATTCCAATTTGGGATGCAGCTACTTACTGCTATAATGGTTTTGTGCAAAAGGATATATTGTCTATCAAAAAGTACAAGTTTATCCTTTGGACGACCCACACAAAATTTCAGGATGAATGGAAAATAAGTCATTCGGCTAATTTTTCACGTTTTCAGCTTTTAAGGTCAATTATGATGACCTTGACCTGCAACAGAATGACTTTCCAGTAATGTAAGGGTATTGCGTATCAAAAAGTACAACTTTATCCTTTGGACGACCCACAAAATTTCAGGATGAATTGAAAATAAGTCATTCAGCTAATTTTGTTCACGTTTTCAGCTTTTGATTTCAATTATGATGAACTTGACCTGCAACAGAATGACTTTCCATTAATGTATCCTTGACTTCCTTTACTTTCGTGAATTTATAAAAAATTCTAGCTCTGTATTTTGTAAAAATATCTCGCAGTTACAACAAATTTAGTAAAATATGGTACGTATAATATTTTTCTGCATTTTTAACCTTGGACCCCAAAGACTAGATGGATAAATGAATGACGATTCCCCATTTGTTAAAATTAAACAATGCCAGTTACAAAGTAATTTTCTGCTCCCAACCCACGTGTTTGATTGACAGTTCTAGTCAAAGTAGGCCTAACCAATCAAGTGAGTCCGAAAAGTTTCTCCTGATTAGTACACGTTTGTCTCTCTGGTAAGGTGCTTTTTCAGGAACTTATTGTTTTTATGCTAGTGAGCATGGCCCTCCCATTTATGTTATGTTTTAATGTACGCGTATTATACTACTGGCATGATGTGATGTGATTATGCGTCGACTGTGATTCGATCTCACCAGGTTATGTTCTTATGTTTATGTTCATGAACAAATTGTACACTTTTTGAAAGAGGATAACGGCAATTCCTTTGCTCCGCTGGACACTTACATGTATGTACAGTCTCAACTTCACACCAAGAGGAGCCCTGTGAACTTGGAATTTATGCCCAGTCTCCACTTAACCCTAAGGGGGGACCCATAAAAGGTCCAATAGTGCCAGTCACCTAAGACACTGAGTGCGCTAATCTCAGTGTAAAGTAAAGTAAAGTAGTTCAACCCTCCCCCCCCCCCGTTATAAAAAAGGACTTAGCCAACGGACTTGAAAATGACAAACCCAAGGTACACCCATACCAAGTTTGATGAAGACCCAGCCAACAGTTTGGAGAAAACTCCACTTGAAAAAAAAAGTATTTACATTACAGTAACCATATGAACATGTACACTTACACCTATCAATTATTATATACTATGTAACTTCAACGTTTTGTTCAACAGAAAATGAGATCAGTACCACAACGAGAATAAAAATAGCAGAGATGCAGCCGATACTTTACTATCAAGAATAGATTTCATAACATGCTTGACAGAAGTAACAATAAAATCAAAAGAAGATATATTCATTTCAAAAATGCAGTAACGCCTGTTGAAGAAATGAAAGTTTATTGGGTGTCCCTCCAAAAGTTGAGGCAACAACCTAGTTTTTAAGTGGCATCACAAATAATGACAAAAAAGACCCCTCCCCCCCCAAAAAAAAAATCGTTAAAAAATTACCGGAAGGAGGTCTGCTGGAGTCCACCTGAAGCTCGTGTTGAAACTTCAAGAGTTAACCTTCTGTCACTTTTTCACCTACATGCATCCCGTTTTTTCCATACCTGTGTACAGTTGTACCTGTCGCCAGAGACCACCCCTGCAGTGACAAAAAGTGCCCTTATGAGACAGGTGGTCTTTCATGACAGGTAAATTAACATGGGAAGTATAGGACTTGGGATTCTGAAAAGCGGTCTGTCATGAGAGGGTGGTCTCTCATGACAGGGACTACTGTAGTGGGTTTTACGGATGGGGTCTCATGTAGCAGATTTGAGCGTGTGTGCAGGTATTTAAACAGATCAAACCCCAATTGAAATACACGCTGCACTTAATGGGTACATGTGTTGGTGCAAGATTTTGTTTTGTACTGACATGGTCACGGATGGCTGGAAAACCACCGTCTCCTTGCCCACTGAAAACCAACCCCCGCCACATAGCACAGCAACTTCATCCATAACACTGACAGCCCCAAGATTTAACCCTTTACCCTTAAACTGACTGGTGGTCAAACGTCATCTGCTTGAGTGTTTTCAACTTATTTCAATAGTAATAAAAAAAAATTGAATGAAATTGTACATGAGACCCTATCAATATAACATGCCCCAGGTCAACAGCTTTCCTTGGCATGGGTTGGGCACAATTGTGCTCAACCCATGCCGAGGACAGCGGTTGACTCAGTCTTAATTCGAGAGGAAAAGGGATAAAGAGAAGGTGTGCTTGTTAAAGAGACTTCTGGTGAAAAGAGCTTTCATTCAAGTAAATGCATGCCTGAAGTCGGCGTTTCCTCTTGCCACTTGCAGAGTTGAGCGTGAGGGCCTTGAGGCCATCACAGCAGGACTTGCTAGGCAATGCAAAAACCACTGACCAAGGCATTGTGCTACATAGTGGCAAATGATTTAATCAAGTAGGAACAGTAACAATGTGTCACAAAAGTTTTATTATCACAAGCCAAGCTGTACATTACAAGATATATATTTAGTTTACAGCAGTTTGTTTAATTCAGTAGCTACACAACATTGTGCTGTATTAAACTCTTAATAAAATACCAATTTATGGGATATTTATTTGCTGTACACAAAAGACTTGCAACCACCAAACAGTCCAGATTTATTCATAACTTGCACGTGAAGTGGACTCAACCTTTTATCAAGTATTCCGCAGGCAAAATGGACTTGTGTGATAAAAATATCACAGTTGCAATTTTATATTTTCTTCTTAATATTCATGTATAATACATAAACAGAAGGGCATTACATTATGCTTATCACAGTGTTGATTATCTTGGCAGACTAGCCTGCACTGACAAATTTCCCCATGGGTATGGGTCTCTCATACTTGACAAGCAAGTTTGGGGACCATGTGAACTACTATGTACTTTCCGAATCTGAACAGAACGAGAATCAGTTCTTTGCTGGACGGATGGCCTGTGTAAGAAATACATTATACGACATAACTTAGATCTTGCTCTGATGGAAGAGTGAATTTACCTCTGAAAATTTCTTCAGTTGACAATTTTCTCAGCAGTAATGATCCACATTATAAATACCAAGCAAATCCAGTCATTTAAACGAGTGGACCTTTTGCAAACAAATTCAATGTAATGCTGTGCTGGAGTCAACATGACGTGGTACATTGCTGACTGAGCCTTTTCTACATGATGCTCACTGGGGGCTGAACTTCATTATGTACAATTCGTTTATACAATCGAACCTGTCCTAGGAGGACACTTCCAGGGAAGCATGATAAAGCAGTCCTTTGAAGGAAGCGTTTTTCACTGAAAATGGACGGAGAGATATTTTTGAGTGGCTCCTTGACAGAGGCAGCAAGCACGACAAATTCCCCTCTGCTTGAAAAAAATATAGGACCATTCCTGGGAGCTTACAAATGAATTGGCCCTGGGCTTTGATATGCAGTTTTGTAGTTAAAAATATTTGTATAGTCTACATGTACACGTGTGTTGACAAATAAAATCATGTTGACTTTAACATGTAACTTAAGAGTCTGACACCATCCGCTTGATACAACAATGATATAATACGATACTAATTACTTCACCAGTTTGACTCTGTTAAATACATATTTACACAAGTTCAACAGCACAGGGATGTTCTTTCATTCAATTGTACAATAAAACATTTATTGATTTTCTTGTATACGTACTACTCTGTCAATGTCAAAAACCATCTGTCACACTTGGTCCATCAATTTACAAACTACATTTGGTCCACTTCTGTAGCCTTGACAGCAGTACTTATCAATATACATGTTTGGGGGCCTGGTGGTTTTCCATGAAGATATACAATCCACTATGTGTCTAAAAATAAGTGGTTACACATTATGGCAATCACATGGTGCAGATTTCAAACAAGCCCTAAGTAGACAATAATTTACTTATTTTTGCAATTTTCAACAGACAAGTTTTGCAAGGACAATGTTTTAACATCATTTGAAAGAAAAGTGTGTAACCTACAACTGACAATATTCTCCAGATTTTTCATGTAAATATGTTACTTTTTCTTCAATAATCAGACAACAGAAAATCCCTTTGACGAAACACTGCTTGAATAGTTATGTCTTGCCACTGGGGGGAGGGGGTTGGGGAGGGAAATGAATCTATTCAGTCCTGCTCAGTTTGTTTGGTCTTGTCCCTGATAATCCAATCACATGTTGCTGTTACACGTATGTCTTCAATATTTTGGCAAGATTGGAGCTCCTTTGATGGGCGATGACACAGCTGTTGTAGTTAGTTTCAAGTTATCTCTGATATAGTTTGTTTTGTCCCCACGTCTCCTGGGGTCAGGGTGAGGTCCTGCCATGGGCCGGGCTGAGAATCCCCGTGGTGGCTTGTAGCCGGGGGGCAACCCTCTCAAACTGTACGTCCACTGCATCTCTGGGGCCTGCAGAAGTGTAACAAACATGAAAATTGTTTTTGTGCAAAAGCAGGAAAACATTACAAAAGTTATGCTGAGTAATTGCAAATGATTGGTTTTGGCTCTAATGAGATTTATCATAGACTCATATCAGCATACTTCTATATTGTCATGCATATCTATGTACCTGCATGAATAAAAAAAAAAACAATTTGTTATGGATATGCTCCATTTAGAAATTATTGCCAAAAAGAAAATTATCAAGCCCCTTTGCTGAATCATATCTACACATGTATCTTGGCGAAATAATGTCAAATTTAATTGCCACCTAAAAACGATGAATTGTAAAAGTAAAATGCAAACTCACAATAGTGAAAAGTATGAATTTTCATTTAAATTGTTGTCAGCGTTTTGTGTAATAAGCACAAAAATAGCCATTTGATTTTACCTGCAGCACAAGCTTGCCCACGTAAACTTTGCCATACTTATTTGGGTTGAAGGACACCTTGATGAGGGTGCCATTAGTTCCAACAGGCAAAAGCTCTCCAGACACTGGACTGACAGAGAACTCGGGGTCACTGCCTGCCACGAAGAAGGCACTGAAGGGCACAGGATGTCTGTGAAGAAAAAAAAAAATTTGCTGATAAGCCCAATGCCATGAGACTTTATGAGAATCACTGATACCTGTTGGTAAGTGACATTTTAACCAAGTCTAGGAATATGAGAGATGTAAATCCTTCATTCAGGAACATTTCATACTCCCCAGTATTAATAATAAATAAATTGTAAAGTACAATCATTTATGTTGTACAATGAATAAATGGTGTCTGTCTTGTTTTGCATTACCCTAAAAAATGCCTAAAAAATGCCTAACAATACTTCTCGTGTATATCTTCTTCCTAGAATGTTGAAAAATGCCGAGGTATCCAAGTCTCCAATCCATACCTAGGCATTTTCGGCAAAAATGAAGAGGAACGCCGAGATGCCCTACACTCGAGGGCATTTCTCAGCATTTCTCCATGCAAATGCCAAGAAACCCCGAGCTGAGGAGTAGGGGGAAAGGTACCTTGGCGTTTCTCGGCATTTTTGCCAAGAAACGCCGAGGGGAGAGTAGCATCGCAGCAGACCTTGGCGTTTCTTGGCAAAATTGCTGAGAGATGCCGAGAAAAGGATTTTTGTACAAATTTCCGTGGCATTCTTCGGCAAAAAGGGCCCAGAGTGGCCCTTTCTCAGCATATTGGCTCTCCCAGTGTCCCCTCTTGAGTCATGACTGAGTCAACAGCTTTTCTAGCATATGAAAGTTGTTGACCTGAGTCATGTTATCATCATAGGTTTTATCTAACTTTCTTACTTAAATTGTTTTTCCTTACTGCTAAATTTAGTTGAAAGCATTGAAGCAGATCACATTTGACCAGTAGCCAGCTTTGGTTCGTTTACGGTAAAAAAGTTTAAGGTACTTTGACAATGCTCAAGGTGAATCAGTAAACCATGGCAAACTTTGCCTCAGGAAACAAAAGTACTGAAATAAAGCCCATCAAACTACACATTTTTGGAAAGAGTGTGATCTATAGAGTCTTTAAGGTGGCACAAAGAAAGCTAGGCGCTTAGAGTAGTGTTGTCTTCAACCCGCTCTCCTGTTTTGGTTTTTATTTTTAGACCCATAAAACTATATAAATTCTTGTTGCTTGGGATCTTTACATTATACATACACCAAGAAAAAATTTAAAAATCCCTTTCTGGGGCACAAAATGGACATTTTACCAAAGGGTTTGATTTGGACATTTTTCTCGGGATTCTCAAAAAATATAGTACTTAAAAACTCGAAAATTTGCAAAATGAAACTTCATAGTCATGTCCAGGTTTGGTTCCTTCACTTTTCCATAAACGCAATAGATAAATTGTAATCAAATATTAATTATGATGCTCGTGAAGATGAACACTTCTTCATGTTTAGGGGGCATAAAACTGCCTAAAAAACATATTCTAAAACGCAAGGAACCAGTCCTGGGCATGTCTACGAAGTTTCATTTTGCAAATTTTTTAGTTTTTAAGTACTATATTTTTTGAGAATCCCAAGAAAAATCTCCAAATCGGACCCTTTCGTAAAATGTCCCTTTTTTGCCCCAAAAATGATTTAAAAATTTTTTCTTGGTGTATATATAATTTAGAGATCCTAAGCAACAAGAATATATATAGTTTTATGGGTCTAAAAATAAAAATCAAAACAGGAGAGCGGGTTGAAGACAGCACTCCTCTAAGTGCCTAGCTTTGTTTGTGCCACCTTAAAATATTTCTGTGGTGAAACTTGTATTTAAGTGCTGAACGGTATAAATAAATAAATTTTTGATCAATAATTTGCTTGTGGTGTGTACCTTCAAATGTCAAAATAACTTCTTACAGGTTCAACTACTATCTCAAATATTATGTTTTGACAAAGTTGCTGACCACATAAGTGGTTTAAATTCCATACTGCAGATTTTTTTTATTATCAGTATTTATTTTGCAATTGGAAGTCTTTCACAGTTAAAACCATGGTACAAAGTGGCTCCTCCATGTTTAGCACTTCCTAACTGCAAAACAATACTACAGTAAATTGCTTTAATTTCACTGTATTCTTATATTCCCTGATGGCACAAAAGTATGAAAATAAAAATAGTGAAATGGCAGGTGCAAAAGTATGAAAATAAAAATACAGTGAAATAGCATTTTAATATTGTTTGAATAGGAACTATGTCCAAACTAGTGACATACAAACTAAAGTGAAATGTCAAAAACACAAAAACCATGAATATTTAAACATGCAAAAAAAAAAAAAAAAGCAACTCAGGGATGGTTCAACATTTTCATCATTTTTTAATTAGTACTTACAGTACGCAAGGGGGGAGGGGGTTAAATGGGTCTGTACACTTTCACAGAATATGGAAAATGATGGTCAATTTTTGGCCTGTTTTGTGCAATTTTGCTATGATTTGGGGGGAAAATCATCATTTTTAAAGTACTAATTTGGGGGGAGGGAGGGGGGTCATGAAATTTAGTACCCTAAGTACTAATTAAAAAATGATGATAATGTTGAACTATCCCTTACAAAATATGGAGAAAATTTCTCGGATGTGATTTTAGCCACACTCAGACCCATTAATATTGTGTCGACATTTTTGGATTTGGCTGCACTGGTAAGTACATGTAGTTACTTCCCACATTTCTGTGTTCATACATGAATAAACACAGACACATTTATGATCAAATGGATGAATGATTATTCAATTACAGTCAAAACTTTGCAGTATACATCCTCTCAGAATCTATGGACCATGTCCTTTCAAAACATATTCTATGCTTGGGTTTCTTTCAATGCACTTTATGCCACGAAAACAAAATTTTGACAGCTGACTGGTTTTCTGGGGGCATTGCTGGAGTACACCACCGGGTCAACCACCTCATAAATTATTCACAGGTTGCCAAATCCTGGCCACCTTTGTAACAGAATCAGTATTTATATAAAGCATCGATAATATTGATCTATAATTCTATCTAGGTTACAAACCTTACATTGCACAACATAACTGCCACACTTTAGTGACTGCCTATTACCAATCCACCTGGTGGACACTATGTAAACACAGGTTGTCAAAGTATTCACACACACAGACACACACACTACAGTCATGTACTGTTAAAGCAGTGTTTTAATTTTCCTGTGCTGTGAGATTCGAAAAAACGATCTTTGGCACTTGAAGCAGTGCAGGGAATGAGACTGGCACTTGAAGCAGTGCAGGGAATGAGACTGTAGCTGGGAAACCAGAGAGATGTTATTTTGGTAGCAAACAAAAAAAAATATTTTTTTTAATAAACAGACCAAATAAGAGTGCCACTCTTGGAGATCAGTGTGCTCTCCTTCTGGTACTCTCCATTAATCCAGAGAGCTGACGTACCTGGCTTGACTATTGACCCTAAAGCCTATGGTCGATTCCTTATTGAGGCCGGCTGCCTCGATAGTGATGACATCATCAGGGTCAGGCTCTGTCGCAGTAAACCTGACCGGGAACTTCCAGATTCCACCAGTGGCTGCCTTCACCATCAATTGTACATCATGTCTGCAAAACAAACACAATTAAGAGGGGTGTGGAGGGCAGGGGATTAATGAAATTTGATGCAAAGTCAATTCTCTCTTGTCCTTTTCGAACAGAATCTCTTGGTCTTTTTTTTTTTCCTGATCATTCATATTACATAATTGACTTGCTTCTCAAATCAAGTGCAATTCATCCTACTGTTGCCATTACTGGAAACCATACTCCTTTGGAAACATATATGACCCAGTAACTATGCGGTTGGACTAAATAGCAGGGTCAGCTCCATTAGACTAGGTGCTGCATGATGTGTATACATGTATTGACAGCATATAGACTGGTTGCAATGAAGGCTGCAGCTTCACTGAGCAAAAGGGATAAAAAAAAACTTCAGTTGCAGAATAGTCTCTGCCATCTGGATGAATATAATGAACAAAATGGGAACTACAGATAAACTTGCAATTTGGTTTGAATTTATTTTATCCATCAAAATTACAAAATTGTGATGTGCAAAGGAATTAATAATTGGGATAAAGAATCATGCCTTATTTAAATCCTTCTTGCCAACAAGATGCACATGATGTAATGATCAACAAAATTAATATGCAATCGAATTGAAAATTTTCAATTTACATGTGGAAAATTCATTTTTTTCCATTCACAAAAACTTTACCTTTGCTACCTTCAATCTTTTTTTATGAAGTTTATAGAATCAAATTGGCTCTTAGACATCATATAAATTACTAATGTGTTTCCACACTCAAAAAAGGCCATTGAAGTTTTCTACTTTTGCTAAAACTAATTAAAATGCAATCAGAGATTGTTAGATCTAGGTCCCCCCCCCCCCCCAGCATGCTACAACTTGTCCGTGATCTTGTGCAAGATCAAAACCACGTGCAATAAGACAGGTCTATGTAAAAAACTTTTCAAGTTATCACATGAAAACTAAATTCACTAAAATGGCTCTGTGACCTTGGGATATGGGGCCCGGTCACTCATTTTCACCATCTGAGACCTTATGCAGGACTAAAATCATTGGCAATATGTAAAAAAAAACAACTCCAACTCATTGCATGAAAACCAAATTCACTAGAATGGCTCTGTGACCTTGAGAGTTAGGTCAAGGTCACTCACCGTACTTTTCTCAAACCTTATGTAAGACTATAATCTCCTGAAATTTGAAACGCTTATGTCAAAAATTTATCAAGTTACCACATGAAAACCAAATTCACTAAAATGGCTCTGTGACCTACAGATTAAGGTCAAGGACATCCATCTTCCAACTCGTCCCAGACCTTATGTAGGATTTAAAGTATGTGCAATCAGAAATGTCTGTGTCTAAAACTTTTCAAGCTATCGCATGAAAACCAAATTTACTAAAATGACTGACCTTGAGAATTGGGTCAAGGTCACCCATCTTCGAACTCATCCAAGGCCTTATTCAAAACTACAAGCATGTGCAATATGAAATCCCTATGCACAAAACGTTTCAAGTTATCATGTGAAAACCAAATTCACAAAAATGGCTCTGTGAACTTGGGAATGCGGTCAAGGTCATCTATCTTCAGACTCGTTTGAGACCTTATTCAGGACTATAAGCATGTGCAATATGAAAGCCCCAAGCACAAAATTTTACACATTTTTCTGTGAAAACCAAATTCACTAAAATGACTCTGTGACCTTGTGATTTGGGTCAAGGTCACCCATCTTCGAACTCGTCTGTGACCTTATGTAGGACTGTAATCACCTGCAATTTGACAAGCGTATGTCAAATACTTTTCAACTAATTGCATGAAAACTATATTCACTAAAATGGCTCTTTCACCTATGGATTTAGGTCAAGGACATCCATCTTCCAACTTGTCCCAGACCTTATGTAGGACCTAAACTATGTGCAATCAGAAAGGTCTGTGTCAAAAACGTTTCACGTTATTGCATGAAAACCAAATTTACTAAAATGACTCTGACCTTGAGAATTGGGTCAAGCTCACCTATCTTCTAACTTGTTGGATACCTTAATTAGGACTGTAATCACCGGCAATTTTAAACACAAAATTTCTCAGATTTTCCTGTGAAAACCAAATTCACTAAAATGACTCTGTGACCTTGGGAATTTGGTCTGAGACCTTATGTGGGACTGTAATCACCTGCAATTTGACAGGCATATGACAAGTACTTTTCAAGTAATTGTGTGAAAACTAATTTCACTAAAATGGCTCTGTGACCTTGGGTTGGGTTAAGGTCACCCATTTTCAAACACATTCGAGACCTTATTCAGAACCATAAGCATGTGCAATACGAAGGGCCTACATAAAAAAAACTTTTCAAGTTATCCTGTCAAAACCAAATTCACTAAAATGGCTCTATGGCCTTGGGAGTAAGGTCAAGGTCACCTATTTTCCAACTTGTCCAAGTCCTTGCTTGGACTAAAACCATGTGCAATAAAAAAGGTCTGTGTCAAAAACTTTTCAAGTTATCCTGTGAAAACCAAACTCACTAAAATGACTCTGTGGCCTTGGAAATAGGTCAAGGTCACCCATCTTCTAACTCGTCGGAGGCCTTAATTAGGACTGTAATCACCTGCAATTTGACAGGTCTATGTCAAATTTTTTCAAGTTATTGGGTGAAAACTAAATTCTCAATACTAGTCTGAGACCTTATTCAGGACTATAAGAATGTGCAATATGAAAGCCTTGCATGAAAAACTTTTCGAGTTCTGGCACGAAAACTGTCCATCCGGACAGACACACACAAACACACAGACAAAATAAATGCTATATGCCCCCCTCCTCCTTCGGGGGGTGGGGGGCACAATGCTGCTTTTTGGGGGAGAAAGTTGACTACAAGACATCTTAAACGGTAGAATTTAACGTTCAAATGGACTAACATGAAACCGTGACGTTAAAATATCATGTATCAAACCCAGACTTACCTCATGGCCTTGTAGGGGGCATACACCACATTGAATATGACCACTACCAGACCGGACATCTTATCCCGATGTTGTCTCACTAGACACAAGGCTATACAATTTTCCAGATCTTCTTTGGCTTCTGGATTGTCATAGATTAATTCATAAGTAAATTCCTCTGCTTTGGCATGGGCTACAAATAAAAGAATCAATAAATCAATCAATAGATAAATGATAAAATAAAAACAGTGATCATTATCATTGACATAGTTGTAATTATCATATTCCACACTGTTATGACAATTTACAGTTTCACGACAATACTCACAACGAGAAATAAAACTTACCACATTTTTCTATTTTCCAGAAAACAAGTCTTAGAGTAATTCGGATAATGTAGAACTATGACCTTTATTTTTTTTTTAAATCAGTAACAACAATTTTTTTTTCCTGACACAACATTTCTAAGATATTAATGTTGAGTGAAAAAGATTGGCTCTTGGCCCACTGCAAAGTTCCACCGAAGTCCTACATGTACATCTTCCACTAGTCTGGCTAGCTTCTTCAGAGGCCAATTAGTCCTCTCTGATTGGTTGATTGAGGAGCCAAACAGTGTTTCTAAGATATATGTCATAGTTTTGTTAATGTGGCACACATCATATAATGACTCTTCTGGACAAATTCATGTTTATCTGACAGTGTATTATACTTATAACATTGACACATGATAAGTTGCCAGTACTATGTTATAAGTTAAAATGGATTAGTGTGTACATAAGTTACTGTCTCAGCTTTTTCCTGACTGAGCAAATGTGGCAGAGATGCAATTTGAACAATAGGAATTAAGCAAAAGAGTTTGGGTGAATTGCCATAAGTCAAGAGACCAGAAGATGCAAACATACTAGATTACCACCCTCTGGGTTGCAGTGGGGTGACCAATGAGGAAAGAGTGTGGGGGGAAGACTTACTCTCTCCGATTAACACTCCCTCTGGCTGCCTGGGCAGTTGGCCAGCAGGGGTGACAGCCCTGGCCTTAATGCCTCGCTTTGGTCCTGCTGAGCTAGGTACCACTCCAGAGAGTGCCACTTCCAGCCTCTCTTCAACCCTCTCGCGGGCCTTGCACTCCACCAGTGCCGGGGTCATGTCCTTGGTGGCCGACTGCTCTGGGAAGCCAGTGATGGGGTAGAGCCAGCGAATCTCACTCAGGAAGCCATCCTTGACCCCCGGCAAGAGATTCCTGTGAGACAAATAACAATAAATACCAGTTCAAGCGAGAGTATTTTTGTATAGGATTTCCTTCATCTGGTAGCCTAATGGACACTTCAGTTGTTCTACATCCTGTTAGGCAGCACAAAAAGGTAAAACAAATGACCTTACAGGTAATCTTGTAATAAGCACAAGGACATAATTTGATGCTTTATTCAGAAAATGACCTTATCCTCGTGTAAATTCAACCATAAATGACTACTGAAAAAATTAATTCAAGTCATTTTCATTGTTAACCATGAATAAGCTGACTTAGTGAATCCAAGTAAAAACAATAATCAGTCAAATATTCAAAAGTAACAAAAATGAAAAAAACAAAACCAAAAACAAAACCAAAAAAACCCCCACCCCAAATCAAGGAAAGTTAGAATATCTAAGCCCTAAACTTTCAGCCCTAGGGGTGGGGTGGGGTAATACAATGGCTTACTTCTCCTCTGTGGATGGAACATACTGCCACTGTTGCCCATCATCTCGCTTCACTACCACGGCGCACAATGCCTCGGACATATTCATATCCTCTGGAGCAAAGGAGATGGGGATATCCAGGGTGGACTTGGGGCCCACTCGGATACCTTGGCTGTTCTTCAGTAGCAAGCAGAAGGGGGAGTCTTCTGGCAAACTCAGCATGTCCAATGCATTCTTCATAGCTTCCTCTTTGTCTGAAATATAATCAAACTGTCATAAATACCATACTCAGATCTACAAACTCCGTCGCACAAACGTGTCGGGGGAAACCCCCATCAGGTGACTAAGCTGGGGTATGAAGCAAAGATATTTTGATGATATATGCTAAAATTGATGAAAGTACTAGGAGATTTCTGATATTGTTTCACAGGTAAAATATAGCACCAGGTGATGCTGATTCTAGTAGGTCTGACACTTTTGTGGGGCAGTGTATTGTTAGTGAGTGGAAAAAAATAGTAACCTCAAAAATTCTTTTTTTTTTTTTAGGAGTTTCTAAAACAAAATTTGTTATGCCCCAAAACTTGTAATGCCTGAGTAGACCAACCACTATTAACAAGACAACTTTTGCCCCAAAGGTGAAAAAAAAATACTTGAAAGTTACGTATCTCCTGCCACCTCAACAAATTTGTGCTGTTTTGACAAGATAGGGAAGACTTCTGTTTCCCAAGAGAGAGGACAGAATACACAAAATTAACTGAGAATCCTGAAAAAGCCATCTGTACACAGAAGTGCTTTGGGGATCCAAATTGTACTGCAAATTGAAACAAATAAAATCCCCAGCTGTGATTGAACTGGTGTCGAAATTATGTTTGTAAGAAATGTCC
Source organism: Hermodice carunculata (assembly GCA_964020975.1). Lineage (NCBI taxonomy): Eukaryota > Metazoa > Annelida > Polychaeta > Eunicida > Amphinomidae > Hermodice > Hermodice carunculata. Next base: position 109,044,500 of record OZ026614.1, on the reverse strand, counting down.
AAATAAGCCTGAATTTTTAAATAATTAGACAAGAAAGTTGTTTCTTTGCTGTAACAATCTACAATAATTGAATTTTGACCTTAAAAGAAAACAATTTTACCTGTCAGCCTGACCTCCACGATGACTGGGATATCGAGCGGGTTGCGGAAGGGAATGATGAGGGTGGCGTTACTTCCGGCCACTGAGTTGATGCTGACTGGGTCCTGAGGCTGTGGTAAAAGTCCTGTCCCACTGACCAGGTACACCCACTCACCCAGCTGAAAATTGTAGGTAATAAGTGGTTCAATTAAAAAAAAAAAAAGAAGAAGAAGAAAAAGACAGTTTCAAGCGTGAGTGAATGCAACTCCCCCCCCCCCCCCCCCCCCGCATCATGTTTAATTAGGTCATTAGTAAACAAAGGTGTGTCAAGATGACTGGGGAATATGGCCACTTAATTAATGTCAAATGAGGTCCTTTTGAGCCAAATTTGAGTAAAAGTTAAGTTTCTTGAATAGTGCATCAGACATAATGTGGCTGAATACAGAGATAAGCAGACATACAGATTTGTGGAATCTCAGCCTCAGCTGTATTATTAAATGATAATAGCTTCATTACCATAAAACCTGCATGATAATGTCTGTATTATCATATGACAATGCCTCTAAGGTCATGTAATAATGACTGCAGTATCATATGATAATACCTGTATTATTGTATGATAATGCCTTTATTATCAGATAGATCATGATGGTCTGCTTGTCATATTATCATACTTGTATAACATTTGTACATGTATTGCATTATAATCCCTGTACAATCAAGATAATACCTGTATCGTAACATGACTATACCTCCCTTGTCATATCATGGTACCCCTATGTTATCAAGTGATAATATACCTCCATTATCAAATGATAGTGCCTCCGTTACCTGTCATATGATAATGTCTGTGTTAACAATGACAATATCTCTATTATCATTTGATAAAAAGCAAAAACAAAAATCATACGGTGATACCTCTATTATCAATGATAATGCCTCTATCAATAATGACAATGCCTCTTTCATCATTTGATAATGCCTTAAATATATTAGGGTGCTTTTTCTTGGACTGAAACAAAAATTTAAAACTTCGGTAAAGCACCGAGTAATGGGGCAATCCATCTTAAGAAGTGACATTTCATACATCACACATGGAATTGATATTATTCCACATTTGTAAAAGAATCTCGCATTTGGCATGTATACTACAAAGCGTTTTTTTTTTTTTTAACACTAACATGACAAAGTTGATATTATTGTCAGATTGGGAGTCCATGTGAGTGGGGCATGCACATTTAATCCAAAAATACATGTACACGTATACAGTTTTTACATGTTTCTATAAATATTTTTCAGTCTATGGATACTTGATAGGTAGCAGTTACCCAAAAACAGGTTTGGTGTCTTACCTGTCTTTGAGAGAATTCAGTCATGTACAAGTTGACAAAATGATTAAAATGTCAAGCACTCTTGTCTTAACAATTTTATCAGCATGAAATGTTTGTAACATAATTTTTCGAGGCATTCTGCAGTCTTCACTGTTTGATCCATAAAAGTACATACCATAAAATGTACTTGTATATACAGTAAAACCTCCGTAAAGTGGGCACCCTTGGGACCGGAGCAAAATGCCCACTTTAGGGCGGTGCCCACTTTACAGAGGGACGGCCATTTTGGGTGGTGTGGATGGGCAACAGAGCTAAGGGAGAGGCTATACATATGTCTGCCTACACATCTACAAGTATACATGTACATGTATATTTATATACACATGTATGTTAATCCCACATAAAATAAATGAGAAAAGCAGTTTTTTCACCATTTTGCCTTCATTTCTTGAAAAAATCAATTAAATATCAACTACATGTATATAGATAAACAAAGAACAAAACAGGTCCCAGCTCAATGATTACCAGCAGGCACATCAAAGTATCAAACTGCAAGGTTAAACATATTACTGAGCTGACACTCATCAACACCAACTTGCTTTCCTAGAGTCAATTGTTCTCTCCACTTTGATAACTTAATCCGCTATGGTTAATCCACTAAGCTGTCAAAAGTCAACGTGGACTAAAACAACTGTTATGCTTTGATGCTTTGTTGATACAGGCCTATACTTGTACTGTACTCTGTTATTATAGGGGGTAGGGAGGTTACATTAGGTGGTGAGCACTGATAGAAAAGTTAATGGTGGTAAGTCGTGATGCAAAAAAATAACACTTTTACAAAGTAAAATATTTATTGAACAAAATAATAGTGCCCACTTTAACAGATTTTGGAACATCTTTAGGGTGCCCAATGCCCAGATTAGGGAGGTGCCCACTTTAGAGAGGTGGCTTTATAATGTAGTCAATAGGAAAAATGAAACAGGACCGAAGAAAAGTGCCCACTGTAAGGAGGTGCCCACTTTAGAGAGGTGCCCACACATGGAGGTTTTACTGTATGTAGAGATAATTACGCGATTCCACTAGGATACCAACACTCGCTTCTATGGGGGTGGGGTGTATATTAAATGAAGGCACAGTTCCTGCATCACCAGGACTGTGTGACACGAGCTAAAATCATGAAAATGTTGACTTAAATTCTGTTCATGTTTTCCACATAGCTGGTACACTGTTCTCTCTGATGTCCATTTTTAGGAATAAATTCCAAAGCAAACAGCAAAGAAAATCTGAACACACGTACAGTATGACTGTGACTGGTCAATACAGGTGAGAGCCTGTCACCATGCAGCCAACCAATGTAAAATCCCTTAATTCCACTGAACCGTGCCTTAAACTTCACATATTTTGCTGATGGCACAAGGCCATGAAATAAAAACACAATGAAACAGTATTTAACAAAGGTTTAATAGGCACTGTGTCCAAAATGGCAAAATTAAAACTTCAGTTCCATGCCTGAAATGCAGAAACCGTGAAAATTTAATATACATGTGAAAATAAGTACATTTACTGACTATGTACAGTATGTGGAGGTGCCATGTGCTGTGAAGAAGTAAACTTTGAGCCATGTCTATTGACCTATAAATCAATCTAAACAATCAAAAATACAGAAGTGCCTGTGAACAGTGTGGCATCAAGTGTACAATACGAGATGTCTGCAATCCAAGCACAAAGCATAAAGACAGTATCTATGCAGCAATCTAACAACGCAAGATTCCTAACTAGCTTGTGTAATGACACTGCTTCATGAACTCAAAATACTCATTGGGGGCGCCATTCTCTCTGTGCCAATGACAGTCAGCCAAAGCCTGGGCCAGTGGTTTCTGTCTTGCCTGGGAAGTGTTGCTACAGCTGCCGTAATAGGTCTTATGAACAAAGCACGGTGCATGTGTCAACTTTGTTGTCATGCACTGCATTCTGGGTACTTGGTAGGTGTCGTGGTGCGATGGTTTACGGTCCGTAATGTAGAGTCGCGATGGAGCCAGCTCAAGAAAGGAGTAGAATTAAACCCAGCTAAAACTCCCAGGGGCAATTTTATTACGCCCGATTACACAATGTATTCTTTTAAATAAGTTATTTATTATCTACATGTAGTCTTTTAGGCCTATTCTGTTTGCAGTTTATCAGAAATTTCATTGTTTTGGCATCGCATGTACGTTTGTCGGCTTTGAAGTGCAAACTGCACACTCGATGTCCGTCGGTGGGAACAAATTTGCTGAATTTTCCTGAGCTTCCAGCACCGGAAATATTTCTTATACAAGTCTCTCATATATGCTTTTTTTAGGGACATCTGTGAACTAATATCTTTGTCTCTAGTTGAGTTTTTGAAGTAACCAGGTGCGCAAGTTAACACGTGAAATCTCATAGGGATACGTGTTAATCGTGCCATATAGCAGGGGGTAATGACTACCAAGCACTTCATTGCCAAGATGGCGCTAATTTATTCAAAATGGCAACCATGCATTAGACCTATTGCTTCCAGCAGTTGCAGCAGGACTAGCCGGGAAGTGAAGAAACCAGGAACTTCAGATGACGCACATCAATTCTTATTTCAACAAATGCTCTTTATAATGCATGCGATAATTCTTTTCTATTTTTAGCATAAACTACACGCAAATATCACCACCAAGTTTAAAATGAGTTTAACTTATTGACCCTGTCCCCCTTGTATTGTACACTGGGTCAACCATTTTCAAGTTAAAAAAAAAAAAAAAATATATGTATATATATTGAAGCATGCACGCTTTTTATTCCACCCACTTTGGACTGAATTTAGGGAGGGAATGGTTAAGCACTTGCACTGCCTAAGCACATCAAGGAAAGGTGCCAACCACAATATTTCATAGACTTTTGTGGTTTCTAGTGATTTTTACTGAAAACATAATGAGACAGTGCCAAAATTATGGAAAAGATCTAACAGATTGCATCAAAATTTAACCCTTTACCCTTTAAACTGACCCAAACTGCTTGGTGGTCGAATGTCATCTGCTTCAATGTTTTTTTCACTAATTTCGTCAGTGAAAAAAACAATTTAACCCTCCCCCCCTTAAACTGACCAAAATAGGCTGGTGGTCAAATGTCATCTGCTTCAGTGTTTTCAACTAATTTCAACAGTAATGAAAAACAATTTTGACTGAGAATTGTAGATGAGCCCTATCAAGATCACATGACCCAGGTCGACAACTTAGTGCCCAACTCATGCCAAGGAAAGTTGTTTACTCATGTGTCAATTCAAGGGGAAAGGGTTAAATGAGAAATGTAGATGAGACCTATCAAAATTACAAGATCAGGTCAACAGCTTTCCTTGGTATGGGTTGGGCACTTAACTCTTTCAGTGCTATATTTTTGACTAAGTCAACAGCTTTCCTTGACAAGCTTTTGGACCAATGTGCCCAAACTGTGCCAAGGAAAGCTGTTGACCTGGACTATAACATTCTACATGCATGCGACTTCAGACATGCTGGTACTTGAATTAAAGGTCTTTTCACAAGGAATATGAATCTAGCTCCCCTACTATAATTCAGGTTAGTTTGTTTTAAGTAATTCGACTTTTGTTGCCATTGACACTGAACGAGTTTACATGGCAGAAAAGCTGCTGAGTTGGTTTTAATTCAAAGGGAAAGGGGTCCCTCCCAATACAATGATCTCAACCATAAAAGTTGCGCAGTGTGGTTCCCTATAATGCAGCAAATGTTTACAGCATTTTGTGCACTTCATCGAAACTAATTGCAAGCATAAATGACAAAGTAGGAGCATAACGTTGTGAGAAGAAACCAAGATAGAATATCTAAAACCCAAAATGCAGTAAGAAACCAAGATAGAATTTTCTAAACAAATTTTGCAACCATGTTGGAAATAAGAAAAACAAAATGTGCATTAAGATGTTTCTTAGTCTCACCTTGTCATTTAGCTATGATCAGCAAAAACAGATAACTTTGAAATTATGCATATAAAGCCACTGTATTTTGCATTTGTCAACATCACACATACTGGCAGTATTTTCCTCATACTATCTCCCGTCCTTCTTGTCCCACACACGAGTCAAAGCTGTACCACATGGATTAGGTGGATGTTACTGTATTTCAGCATTTGTGGCCGATCTAGCAGGATTTTACCACAGTACAAAGAAACCAAGCTGGCTTGAAAGATTGCCCCTAAGCATGAACAAATTGTGGTCTCTCATTGGATGTAAAAAAAAAAATTAAATCAAAAGTAATATTATAGCTTTTTTATGTGTTGAAAGGCTGGTCTTTCAAGGCAGCTAGTCTCATTGGAGTGGTATTTTAAGATAGATACCAGCGCAAAACATTCCGAAAAACATCAAATTTTGTGTTTCTGTTGTCTCCAACAATCATATTATTTTGACATCGGAAGCATCAAGAACTCTCTACAAAGTAATTTACTGCTTTGTGTATCACACATGTTATTTGTTATATTAAGGTCAAAAAGCATTACTGAGAACCTGACAATCTCTATGCTTGAGTGCAAATTTCATCCTCGTTCATGTAGGTAACAAATTTGTCCTACCTGTTGACAGTGAAAGCTAACACGGGCATCATGATCTGCTCTGCCCAATGCTGAAGGCATGAAATTGAGAGGAATTTTGATCATGGAATGTGGCCGCAGCACGATGGGTCGGACGTTGTCTCTCTCCAGGACAAAGTTATTGGAGTTGGACACGACCGGGACCAGCTCCAAGGTCTCGTCTGTTGGGTTGTTCAGCATGATGTGTTGACTCGTCCATCGCCCCAGTTCACATTCCATGTGGGGTAGATTTGTAGGGGTGGGTGGCTCTGCGTTTAGACTGAGCTCATACCAGAATTCTCCCACAGCAGGATGGTAAAATATGAGACTACAAGAAACACATTGTCCAGTCAACATTATGCTCTCAAACAAAAATTTTACAAATAGAACATCTGATTTCATTGTTATCATCACATACAAATTATTTCATCTTCTGTCCATTTTAAAGAGTAATTTCACAGTCATAAAGGCTTGTTTAACAAAACTTAATAGGAGTTACTTTTCATTTTCATATGTGTATTACAAGATATTTTCAAATATACGTTTTAAAATACATTGTATATTATGGCAAAACGTGTATCATAATACATGAATCACAATATGTATTACATGTATTACATTACATACATGTATATCACAATATATATGTTACAATACATTTACTATGTAACCATAATGGTCTACAATACATGACTGTATTAAAATATATGCATAACAGTGCATGTGTGTGCATGTATATATATATATATATATATATATATATATTTATATATATACACTGCCACAGTAACCTCTCAAAAAATATTATCGCTAAAAACTGGAATAAAAGACAAAGATCAGAGCCTTATAATAACACATGTTAATTAAAATCCATCACACATCCATGACAAAAATTGTGAGTTTTATACATAGGGAAGAAAACAAAAAGGTAATATCCATGAAATACAGAAAACACAGGTACAGCATGGTATTAAATAAAATAGAAAAGCGTTAAGTGTAAATTCTGGTCTTTATTGTGTGCAGTGTCTAATGAAAAAATGTGAAGATCTGTGGAGACAACAAATTTTGGACCCCACTGTGTTTGGGCTCTCTGGGCACCCACCTTCCCTTCTTTCTGCCAATGACAGCAGGGAAGTACACCAGCTCGTAAACTCCTCGGTCCTTGGGCTTAAGCACCAGATCATGGGGTCCACTCAGTCCTTCCCCCATCACCTGTGCCTCCAGGGTGATTTCACGGTTTGTGGGGTTATTCACCCCGACCTCCAGTACAATCCTCTTCTGGCATGGGCAGGAGAGCTCGAGAGTTTGTTCCGAAGGTGGCGCCTCCACATGGATGTCCAGTGAGTACCAGACTCGGTAGCCTCTGGAGTCTCTCTCATCATCAGAGTCTACAATCTCATCCCCATCACTGTCAACCTCTCTGCAATAAAAAAAAAAAAAAAAGGGACACTTATCTTTGTTATTTAAATCTTATGATTTCGAGTGGTGTAACTATGCTTTAATCACGATGCTAAAATCCCCCCCCCCCCCCAGGTATAATGTATACATGTATTTTTGGTGATATGGGGATTGTCAAATACATGTAGGAGCCCATTAACATTTATCCTTCCAGATCTGTGTTATGATTTTGTTTCAAGTTTGTGCCCTTGCATACACAAGTTACTTCAGGTCTGAAAATTGCACTTTTGGAGCCAAGCATGAAGAGTAGTCTTGTAGTTCTCCTTGGTGCAATTACATGCTTTTGAGTACATGTATCTGCATCTGGCCACTAAGATCAAGTCCAAGTCAACAGCTTTCCGTGGCATGGGTTGAGTGCCAAATCTATACCACAGAGACCTGTGGCATGCTTCACTGACAATAATTATTATAAGGTTCAATCACAATAACTTTTTTTAAAGATGAAATCTGTCTAAACCATCATAGCAGAGGAATATTTTAGGCAAAAGGTTTTCGTTACTATGGTCACAACTGTGTGTACACTACACTCATTGCTTTAAGTGATATCTGAATGTAGCCTTTATTAAATATAAACACCAAATTTTCACATAGACTTTAGTAAAAGGACTATTAAACTAATAAAAATGGTTTGGATTACTCTATCCTTAGCTCAAACCATTCTAAATTCTTTGCTTCTTGTTAACTGAAGTTAAAGGACTTAGTCTGCTCTCCTCGTTCCACTAAAATACATTTTTCATACAAGTTATTAACACATCCTCACATGAGCTGTTCAAATATCCTCATCCCAGATTTTGATGTCTCCATATCCTTATTATGAACATCTCACACTCCAATCTACTAACACATCCTCATCCCATACAGCTATATGTATTAACACGCCCTCATCCCAACTGGTAACAAATCCTTGTCCCAGTCTGCATTCCCACAAATAATTGTCTTCATCTGACCAATGATGTATCCTCACATATGACTTACTTGACTGGATTGCCACCAGAGATGAAGGCCAGGATGCCTTTGTACACACCTCTCCTGAGTGGCGCCACCTGGATTTCATACTGGCAGGTATGGCCTGGCAACACAGTCAGGTTTTCTGCACCACTTACAAAGTCCACATCAGACTCCACCTGCAGGAATAAAAAAAAGCAAATTACATTTTCTATACCAAGCACGAGGCGACAGAAAACATAAATGTGAACATGACAAACACCAGAATTTTGAGGAGTTTCTCATGTGCCACCACATGGAGCAGACAAGGAAGAAGGTGACATGAGAAATTTCAACACGAAGAATTCCTTTTCAAAGTCATTGAGACACTAATATTTATGTTTCAGTAGCCTTAATGGAGAGTTACATGTATGGTACTTTTGTTCCATTTTAAGTAGAATGGTTGTTTGGCATATACATGTAAAAGTGTGAATTTTTAATAAAAATGTTGAACATGTGGTTTAAGCAGTAAATTTGACAAAACCATGGTGTATAAATGTTTACACTGATATTTGTAAGTTTCTTACATGTACTGGAACAAATTCTTGAGTGATACACTGTGTACAATGATGCTTCTCCTCTCATACTAACACCATGCGACTACAGTAACTCAAGTAGATTTGGTCAAGTGTTTGTTGATTTGTTTTGGTTTTTTTTTCCCTTCGATAAGTTCAAGCGACGGTAATAACTCTTACCCTATAATAGATCTTCTTTTTGGTCACATTTGGAACATCCAGTACTCTTCTGACACTGCATCACAAAAAATATATGCTAATTTTAATACATTGTATCACTATGACTGCAATAATTTTCACCTAGGTTAAAAAAATGTATGATAAAGTGTGAGTAAAATTTGCTTGTACCGCTGCTGTTTTATTTAATAAAATTCTCATCTGTCATAAATTTTCAAGACAAATTTTTAATGTAGATTGAGACCCAATAAGTACATGTATGTACATCTTTACTTGATAGCAGACAGTTTTTGACAATTGCACTAAGGAACAAGGCTATGTGAGCAGCTGACCTAGAATATTCACCCTATGGTACATGTAAGTCTCAACCCGAGCTGAGTTTCAGCACCATGCAGCTACATGTACAGCTTAAAGTGAGTCTCAACCTGAGTTGACCTGGGCTCAACAGAGCTACATGTAAGTTTCAGCATCTTGCAGCTACATGAACAGCTTAAAGTGAGCTAAGACAAGCACAACAAAGCTTTATCTCACCTAATTTGAACTCTGAGCGTAAAGTCACTGAACCAAACATTTGACTTACAACAGAATAGAGTTTCAGCTTATCTTCAGCTTAAATTAAGTAAGCTAAGATGAGCAGAACAATGCTGAGCTGAGGTGAGTTGATCTTTGAGCCAACCACGTTTGTCAGGTGTCCATACACTGCAGGTCAAATAACACTGCAGAAGGCTCCATGCATTTGAAATGTGACCAGTCACAGCTGGTGACTGGCCACTGCCGGGGGGCCGGCCATTGCAGGTACTACTGTACATGTCCATGTATATGGATATCACTGACCCAGATATTTGACCTACCAGGGTAGTCAGTTTTACTGTTTAGACCTATTACACATTTGAGAGGTTTCATACACAGTCATAGCACAGAAACGTTTCAGAGCAACTGCCACTAGTAAATGAACATGCTTGTGACTCCGATACTTCAAACAAAATCAAAGCACAGGAAAGTTACAGCCCAGAGATGGATACTTCATGGATATATCACTGTGACCAACGGTACTGAAGTTAGTGAATTCGTTTTACAACATGGCATGTACCTCAACTGTTTTAGAGAACACTAGTATTAACAATGTTGACAACTACTCCTCCTCAACATTTGAAATCAGGAAATGACAGTGGCACCCCCTAGTGAACAACTTGGTCTTGGGTAGTGACCAACTTTGAAAAAAAAAAATCTGGCCAAATGTGTAGAACGAAGTGAAAAATTAAAAAAACACAGAAGTTAGTATGAAAAAAAAAAAAAAAATCAGAGTGACACCTGCTGAACAAGCAAAAGTCTAGGGGTACCCAGAAGGGTTCTGACTCAATTTCCAGGCAACTAACCAAGCAATTTCAGTGGATAGCACATTTCCCACCTACCTCCCCCTCCCTCCCCCCCCCCCCCCACACACACACAAAATTAGAAAAATTGGTGGAGCATGGTCATTTCACAAATTTGATTGAGACACACAGATGGTTCTCCCCACCAAGGTTCAGACCATTGATCAGCCCATGGTATCTAAGACACAGTAAACAATGAGAACTGCATGTGGATGGGCAATTGACAACAGAAAACAGCCTCAAGGTGATTCCATAAGTTCAGCTGGTTGACAGACCAGCTGAGCTAAAAACTCACTCAAGTTTACCATTAGACTTGTAAGATTTTCTGTGATATCAAAACGGAAATATTACTACCATCAATTTTACTGCTGGATATACACTGTACATCCTGCTATGGGCTACTCACGTTTGTTTAGCAGTGGTCTGTATGACCATGTGACCCAATGGTAGAGGTCGCTCGCCCTTGCCCTGGAGATGAAAGACATGATCTACGCCATCAGCTGTGTTTGTCAACACCAGCTTTCCCTGAAAACACAACAGAGCAAGCCCCCTGTATAATGAGGTAAGGAGATCCAGACACACTAAACAGAGTCCATAATAGGGAAAATGTCAGTCCAGTCTCACACATGATAAAGTGACCCAAATGGTTAGGTCCAGTCTCACACACAAAGTGACTGGGACACAGATGGGTTTTCAAGGTACATGTACTCTAAAGACACTTAATTTTGCATGGTACACATAACTTGCCCACATTCTATGAGCATATAAAGATCTAAAATGAAAAACTATGAAGTATTGCATTATGTGATAACAACTATGCAAAATCAATTACCCACACAAAAAAACAGTAAACTGTTATAAATTCACAAATTTAAGTACCCACAAAATTTCATTATACGTACAAGCATAGCAGTGGTGGTTTAACTCATTCCACCCTAATGACCCTTTTTACTGCTAATATCTAAATGTCAGCTAGTAATTGTACTGTATGTTCAGAACGAGCGGGACTCGAACCTACAACCTTTGGCACCAGTCACCTAGCTGAAATGGGAAACGCACATACCCACTCAACCAAATTAATCCCCATTCTTAAAAAGAATGGTTCAATGGAGGTAGTTATGTGCGAGTGCCATATCAACACGGTTATGCAGTATAAGTACTGAGTCGGCAGTTATTTCCAGAATCAGAGACTTAAATCCACCAGCATTAAGGAAATGCCGAAAATATAATTTTATGTTCGGAACGAGCGGGACTCGAACCTACAACTATTGGCAGCAGTCGCCTAGTTTTACTACCTCAGGAATCATTTTTCAAAATTTTGGATGAAACTTGCATAGAAGATCATTCCAAATTATATGCCCATGGTCAACAGCTTTCTTTGGCACGCTCTGAGCGCCTTGCGCCCACAGCGTGCCAAGGAAAGCTGTTGACTTGGTCTTCTATCAGGGTGGAATGAGTTAATGTAAGGTAAGCACTTACATTGATGGTGCCCTCAAACTGTGGTCTAAAGAGCAGTGGGTAGTTTGTGGTTTGGTAGGCCTTGGCAACCATGACATGTGGCCCAACAAATCCTGTCCCCTCTATGGAGGCCTGCAGGGGCCAGTCATGGTTGGTCTCATTGATCTGGAACACACAGAAATACACGACAGGTAATAACATCTGCTTCTTCAAAAAAAAAAAAAAAAGAAAAGGTCAGCAATGGGAGAAAATTTCATGAATATATTGCAAAGAAATGTAATACTTTTAACTCATTCTATATTAAATATGACATTTTTGGAGAGAAATATCAATATTTTTTGGTGTTTTTGACAATGGATCAAATACGCATCTGTGCCAGCAATTTTCAGCACTATTCACCTATAGCTGGACAAAAGAAACACACATATCTTTTGCATCAAATCCCCATTCAAAATAAAAAAAAAAAGGAAATCAAAAAATGGTATGAGAAAAGCAGTTATGCAAGAATGCCTCAATTAACACAGCTGTAGTAAGATATAGTTTACACATACTTGTATACAATTAATAATATCTTAATTAACTGAAACTGTGTGTTCTGACCAATACAATGTACTATGTATCAATGACATAGACCTAGATCTGGGCCTACGACTGGCTCAGGAGAAATCAGAATCAGCACACAGGTGTGATTTATCCGCAAACAGAATCACAAAATTCTATAAAATACTTGTCAAACAATGTCACGTGGGACATCAGTAGTGGACAACATACATGTAGGGGCTCCTATGCGGCAGTGACAGCGATATTGACGTCTACCGTTTAAGTGATCGAAACCACCCAATATAAAATCAGAAGAAATAAATGTAGAGGAAAAAAGAGGAGGGTTGCCTCTACTGACGCGTTTCGGGGCTGTGTGCCCCTTCCTCAGAGTTTTGGAGGCTAACAACAAACAATATCACGGCAGAAACTAAGCACGGGAACCAAAATACCAATGCTTATTTTCCCATGACACGAACCCTTTCCTCCTTGAATTAAGGCTGAGTCAACAGCTTTCCTTGGAGCAGCTGGGCACTGAGCACCCTACCTGCCCTGAGGAGAGCTGTTGACCTGGGGCATGCTATTCTGATAGGCTGAATCTAATGTTCTCCTTCAACTTTTTGTTAACTCTTTCTGTGACCATTACAGCTTTAGTCCAACTAGTTACAATCACGCAACTGCTCTGAATCATGACGAGGGTGCTAGATTCAGGTTCCTTGCAGAAAGACCTTTCATTTAAGTACCAGCACACCTGTAGTTACATTGAATACAATAGTTCAGGTCAACAGCTTTCCTTTGCATTTTTCAGACAAACTGCACCCAAAGCACGACAAGAATAGCTCTTGACTTAGTCCAAAAGGTGGAAGATTTGACACTAGAATTAATACAAAAAAATTGAAGAAGATGGAATTTTACCTCCATCCAGTTTTGACTCGTTTAAGGGGCAAAGGGTTACAACCAACAGGATCCATGGGGCACGACAGGTCGATCTAACATTCAGTATTCCCTATTTTGTTTGTTCAGCTCTAGGGCAGCGAAGAAAACCTAGCTGTCACAAGTATATTGTCAGTCATGTCACAGGTTTCATAGTACATGACTTTCTGTCAAGACCAATATGTGAGAAAACATGACCACATACATGTACAAACATATAGTGCAGGCACACAGCCTGCAGACATTTGGACCATTTCACTTTTGATGATACGATGTACTTACAATCGGTATATCTTGCGTGACAGGTTGATGCACTGGGGACGTGAACTCGAGGGTAGCCTCACTGCCTTCTGGTGTGACAGTACATTCGATCTGATAGACCCTCACGTCATCTTGTGACCTCAGTGTGACCTGACAGGGGTAATGACCCGCCTCCTTACTGCAGAACGTGATGGGCAGTTCTGCCATACCATCATCTGCAACCACAAGGTAACGTGACATGCAGGTATTATTTAATTGTTTCTCGCCTCCGAAGCAGGCTGAGCTCAGTTTTATTCACTGCTACACTTGGAGTGCAGAAAACACAAGGTTGGTCTGTTTAGCAGGCAAAATTATATCATCTCCGAGCTGCTTAAAATTCCATTGATTAACCCTGAGCATACAATATGCTTGGCAACTTTTAGGTAAATATATATCGGTAATACATGTATGTATATATATATATATTCTGCATTAGTCTATAAGTAGCCAATCAGCTGTCTCTATTTGTACCACGTGCCTGCCCTGTAAATGTTATATTGGATCGTTATATTGGACAGCTCAAGGGAATTCCCGTGCGCGTGTGATGTCATAACGCAAATGACGTTCACTGGGACTTTTCACTAGCTTCAGGCAAAATGTGTAGAATTTCAATGGGAAATAAATTTTGTGATTTAACTATCGAGTGTTTCAGACTTCTATATTTATACAAGGTAAATCATACAAATTGCAAAATATAACAGATGTTGGATGGCAGGTCGTCCAATATGAAGTTTACGGGACTCTGAAACGTTATATTGGCTTCATATTGGACTCCCTGCCATCCAATATCTGTATAATATATATATATATATATATATATATATATATATATATAAAACAGTGATAAGGGGAGTCCAGGGTTGCCCATACTTAGTGCTTGGCAATTTTTTTAATCTTTCATACCTGAACCATGTACAGAGAGAGAATAATTATTAATTATTGCCTTTATAGCATACTGATAGCAAACCCAGTAAGCACTACTTGACAAAATAACAGTCCCTGAGCTGGATTCAGACGCATTATGATCTTCTCCCCAACTTGTACCTCAATACAGCGAAAAACTTACATGCCAAACAGTATAACTACTGCCTCCAATAACCAAACACCCTCTAACAACTGAAGATGTTCCACATGCTGGTGTTCATATACATGTACATGGTCTATATACATGTGCATGCCATAACAGCACTCAAGACCCTCCAATAATCTAACACTCGCGAGATCCAAATATTGTTTAGGGTCCCCAGAGGGTTCAGTTATCATGTATTTTGCGGTAAGGATAATTTACATCTAATTACATATCAATTTTGCACAGTTGTCTTGTTGACACTTCTCAAAAGTTATTACACATGAAGCACCCTACGCCTCCGACCTGAAGTACCTTGTAAGCCTCCAGATAAACGTTTCAGAGAAGTGTCGCTCTTGGGTCGTGACACTGTGGGATTGGGCACGGTAATGGTCGCAGGTGCCGAGAAATACTCTGAGCTCAACTCGACTTCAAACGTGATTCCTTGCTTGTCACGAGACTGAAACGATACCATATCAGTACACGTTTATTGAGCAAAAGTACATTTTTATGTCAACATAATTTATTTACGTTCAATTTACATAATTATGTACATGATATACCATATCTATTTTTTGCGCAATATAAACACACATAATTTTTCTTTCATTCATAATTACATATACAAGCATCATGCATGCAATAGCTATCTTGCACGATCATGATGATGCAACCCATATATTTCTCATAAACAACAAACTGTATCATTCATCTTCCATGAGGCATCCAATATTTACCTATTTATTTCCTCTTACGACAAAAAATTTTGTCATGATAAGAAATCAACACAAAGACATACAAGAGAGCAATCCAAATAGCATGCATGGGTTAACAGCCGTCCTTGGCATGAGTTCCATGTTAACCCTTTCCATGGAAAGCTGCCAAACTCTTGTTCTGACCAGGAAAGGGCTAACCCTTGTGATCTCATGAAGGCAAAAACATAAAGAAGGTATTACTGGGCAGAGCCAAGGGCATAGGGCCCAGCCTCATACATCTCCATCCAAAATTGTAAAAACAAGTTTCTACACATTCCTGGCATTTTACCACAGGGGGCTGTCAGTGAAGAGCCAGAATTTCAGATTCTCATCAACCAAGGCTGATAAGAATACTACATATCTCACCATAGATCTCTTTATCATTTCATTGGGGTCTGCCGCCAGCATGCTCATGGCTTTGGCTGTCAGAGTGCCGCTCGCCAAAGTGCCCGTCACCCTCCGACGCTCTAACTCTAGCTCTGACATGTGCTACAAAATGTGTGAAACATTGGCATGAGACACAAAATGGACTTAGAGAAGTGTTCAAAATGGACTTGTTACCATTTTGCAATAGAGAACTTATGCTTCCTATCTGCCATGATTAACATGGAATCCTTTTTGCTTTCCTACATGTACTTCATACAAAACAATTTGTTACTTCTTGATTCATGTAAGTTACTGGATTCACGAATGACAAAACAAAATACTTTTTACGTATAATGGGAAGTTAATAGTTCTATCATATACCTGAATTAACCCTTTGCTTCCCCGTAACCTTAGGCACTTACAATTATCAACTGAAAATCTGGACCCCAAAAGTTTTAAAATCAAGTTTATTTTCATTAACAACTACACTGTATGTCATAATTTTTTTGTTGGCTGTTTTTTTCTGAATATACATAAAATGAAATGAAGCAATATGATATTAACTGAAACTTCCTTCATCCTGTTGGCTGCTACATAATTGTATTTGTGTCTTTTTGCCCAGAACCACTTCCTAGTAGTCAATATCCTATTCCGCAGTTCGAACTCTTTACTCTCCATAAGCTAACCTGTCCCTGTCTAACCTGTATATGGAATTACTATTGTCTATGTTGCACACGCTCCTCTGTAAAATTTTGACATAGGCTGCATTAGCCCAAATAAATTAAAGGGTCTTCAGCGGGTTACTACTCAACATGTTTCGGAGCCTATTACCCGTACATGTCTCTCTGAGTATGTACAGAAACTGTCTGTTATTTTACCTGTTGGGCTGCGATGACGAGTGAGCGCTCTTTGGCCTCGTTGATGATCGGTATCAAGATTGTCTCCTTCAGGGTCTGCCCACATTCACACTTCCAGTACACTACATTGTCCTTACCCCCAAACAGGCCTCGTCCACGACCTACAATACATTTCATCAATTGTTCAATCAATTTGTCACCATTGGTACATGTGGGACTAATTTATTGTCCCATCTAAACCCGAATTAAAACACTTTATCCATTTCAGCTCACTGACTGACGAGTCTAAAAATGCACTGTTTTGCAGTTTTTAATTCTGAATAGATTTAGCCCTTCAATTTTCCACAGTTTAATTGTCCAAGTAAAAATGTTTTGGTTCACACAAAATCATGAAATTACATATGGGTTTGTGCACCAACAACATCTTTCTGTAAATGCTTGCCAAAATACATAGCACTCAAACATTTTTTTTGGTTTTTTTGGGGTTTTTTTGTTTTTTTGTTTTTGTTTTGGCACATCGTATATCTGCTTTCATCAACACCTATCTCATGATTCTATTAAAAATGTCTTTTAGGCTGCTTTAATGTTCAATATTTACATGTGTGTCAGTTTCCGAAAATAAGATTTTTGCTGTTGTGCTTTTTATCTGTTTGAGGGCAATGTATATATATATATATTTTTTTAATATGAGGTCTGGTATTTGCACCATGATAAATGAGGTGGTCAGTCACATAATCCTGCACCTTTGTTTCTCATGTGATAAAAATACCTGTACTTGCCAGCCTAGATTGCAAGTTAAGACTTGACAGGGCATTTTCCACCTGCTAAGGTGTTATATGTAATAAACAACACTGAAATGATCAAGGATATATCTGGAAAAGTTGTGCCTTGTACAGGCCTGTCCACATCAAAAGAAAAAAAAATCCACATATTTGTGGGTTTTGTGTACAGCTAGCACATAGACTTTCATCCATGAGTGTGCCCATTTTGTACATTTGTGAACAACACTGTACATGTACATGTACATGAACTTGAGTTGCACACCTTGTGCTAGACATATGTTAATGCAAGATGCATGTGTGTTGGGCTTGTAGACTTGACTGCACAATAGAAACTGTGTACATGGAAAATTCAATTCTTTTACGCAACTCCATAAAAAAAACTCCAGTTGGATAAAAGATTGAGTTCCATCCCAATTACAGTGAATGTGTTTTCATGGGTATGCCTCTTAACCCCCTTTTCCTGCTTGAACTGGCCAAAAATGAAACGCCCAGATGTAAATTGTCAGCTGCTTTAAAATACTCACTTTACCGCCATGCATGTGAATAGAAGACATTTTCTGCCGAGAATTGCAGATAACACCTATCATGATGGCACGACCCAGGTCAATAGCTTTCCTTGTTGCAAGTTGGATGCATCATGCCCAACCCATGCAAAGGAAAGCTGTTGACTCTGTCTCATTCTGACCAGGAAAGGGTTAAGGCAAGAAATGTACATGTATAATTTGTTTGTGTTTGCAGTGGCTGTACCACTGCAACATACTTAGTGGATATATTCAGTATCCTAGCCTGTGTGGATTCTCACAGAGAGTGTATCCTCCAGAGACCTGACAGGTCTTGGGAGGATACAGGCTCGAGGGGACTCCATGGAGGCAAGACACTGAATTGGGCACAGGATGATCTATGTAACCTAAATACCAGTATCCATAATATCTCATTTTTAGGAACGGAAGCATTAATCTCCTGTTGGTTAGTGCCTCATATGGCAGAATTTTGTCCAGCCAGAATGTCCTGATGCCTTTACCCTCCAGTAGCCATTGCTGGTCTGTGAAGGCTAGTGTGGCTGGTTGTCAGCGCAACAAAAAATTGGAGCATTTTCATTGGCTAATGAAAAACTGAGTGATATATATATATACTGACTTTCAATGCTATTTCAATTAGGAGGCTGTATCTTCCCTTGGGTAAATACTGAATGTTGCCAGGATAACATTTCTCCAGCATACTACAATGTTCTAATTGGACTGTTTCAGCATACGCTCCTTCATTTTAATGTGGTCATGTCCCTCTGAACACACTGTATGCAAGAGGACTAAAATGCAAAATGAAGGCAATTTTATTACTATATTCCGGATACACATCACTATGTATGTCACTGAAGCTGAATGGTGTACATGTACATGCATGTAACAGCCATACCACGGTACCCCAGCAGGCCATGCATTTTATGCAGTAAACATACTGTACCAATATGGATGCGGGAACATGCAAATCATGATTAATGACCATACAAAACTTCACCACACAATGTCAACACCTGATGATAGTCACGGATTCATGCAAAACAGGTTCGTCATATACATAATTCTTTTTAAAATGTTAACATTTGATTGCACGCATAAATTGCAATATGTAATTTTTCAAAGTCCTCACATTTGAGCATATTCTGTGTCCTTCAAGCTGATACGAGCAAATGAAGGACTGACACATTCCCTTTCAGTCGGGATGATGGTAAGCTTCCGATACTTTACCATACAGAGAACACGATCGCCACAGAACATGTCACTTTTCTGATTTCCTAGATCATGTGACCAGTAGCATATTTTCACAACAATTCTTATTCCTGTTTGTCTTAACCATTTCAGTGCCAAATTTTTGACCGAGTCAACAGCTTTTCTCGTGCCCAATGCGTGCCGAGAAAAGCTGTTGATCTGGGGTACTCTCTCTGGAACTATAGGCATACTGGTACTTGAATGAAAGGTCTGTTTATGAGGAATACGAATCTGGGATCAAAACGATAATTCAGACTAGTTTGACTTAAGTAGATTGGCTTAAGTCATGATTGGCACTGAAAGAGTCAATATATTACTTGTAGTACGGTAACTACACCTCCACTGTACAGAGGTTTGCATGCAATATGTACAATGAAAAGATCAATGGTTTCTGACTGTACAATGCAGGAATGGTCATGCAGTGTAATCTGTCGAACATGCTGCAACGAGACAAACACCTTAAGCATTGGAGAGACAGTCAGTGGGACATATTAAGATATTAAATGTGATATGGGGACAGGAAAAGCTCACCCATGATAACTTTACGTTTTTTCTTCGTAAAGGTCTTTAGTTTGTATTGTTCTATATACACTGAAAGGAAAATTTAAATACTTATCAGTCATACGACAATCCCAATTACGAGTGCAATCTGGGATTGCGTTACATACTCCATCTCCATTGGCTGGAACAAAGATGAGGTGTCTGTTCAAGAGCATAAATTAGCAACCCTGACCGTATTGCCTTGAGTAGTAGGTCAATATCCAACGCTTTTGAATAACCTCAACCTATAGCGATCCTAACTGTATCACATTGAGAAGTTGGTCAAGGTCACCTAATGCTCTTTGCTTTTGCTTTAAATGGGAGCTGTGTCATATCAAAGCTGAAGTTCATATATGGTTCAATGGTAACTTATTATAACTTGGAAACAAAAATAAAAAATCCATAGCTTGCCCGATTCAGTCAAGCTGTAATACACGTATGTCGAGAAATCCGGCAATTATCTCAACCAAGGTTTTTATAAGAAGTACCATACTCTTTTGTGTTCAATTTTGAATGAGATCAACATTAGGACAATGAAAAACACTGAAGGAAATTTCCTTGCTTCCCTATAGTACATGTACAAGTCTTGAAATTCCAAAAGTGGAGCACTTGCATGTACATAACATACATGAATAGTAAAGCCTGAAATTCATGCTTTATGTCTGCATGTTTTAACTCTCTCAGTGCCAAATTTTGAACTGAGTCAACAGCTTTTCTTGGCATGCATTGGGTGCAATGTGCCTAATGCGCACGGAGAAAAGTTGTTGACCTTCGTTATTTTCTCGAGGCATGCTGGTACTTGAATGAAAGGTCTTTTTACGAGGATACGAATATGAGATCCCAATGATAAGTCCGACTAGTTTCATTTCAGCAGATCGAACTCTGACGTTATTGGCATTGAAAGAGTTAAAAAAAAAAAAAATGGCCTCACAACTGTTCCATGTGGCGATGCTTTTCCCAATTAACCTATAAAAATACAATGTTTGTATGCCGTACATTGTACACTTAGGGAAACACAAACCATCTGTACATACCTGCCGCTGCAGCACTACTAATGCGTACGCTGTGTTCACTGGGTTTGAATGGCAGGCCCGCAGGCAGTGGCAGAGTCGCAGTTGCCTCCACGGAGTACAAAAACTCTCCCACTTCCTCACTGATGAAAATCACGGAGCACTGACGTTTGCCCGTTTGGAAAGGAAGGAAGTGAATGTCCACAACAGCTGTGCTGTTCCCCTCAATATAGACACTGTGAGCAGGACAGTAGAAGGCACTCATCAAACCTGCAGTCTCCTCTGAAAAAAGTCACACAAAATTCTTTTTTGTTCTTCTGAACACTTCAACATCATACAATTTTAACAAATTTTTCATCTGAATATATGTTAGTTGATTTGTATGTGTTCATAGTGCTTTTACCTTGATATTTTATACTATCATTAATCTTTATTTCTTGAATTTTTGTTCTATCTCTTTTGTTTAATTTTGTTGTTGTTCTATATACACTGAAAGGAAGGTTTAAATACTTATAGGTCATATAACAATCCCGATTAAAAGTGGAATAAGGGCTGTACTACATATTGCAACTTCAATGTACTTTTTAACTGAATTGATCTGTTTTTACCAGCTCATTTGATGTTGTTTTACACTGAAGAAATATTCAATGCAGTACGGCACCAAGCTCTGACAGCACATTGCGAAAACTGTTCATAACAGCATCATAAAGCCAAACGTCTGAAAGTTGAGAGAGAGAGAGAGAGAGAGAGAGAGAGAGAGAGAGAGAGAGAGAGAGAGAGAGAGAGAGAGAGAGAGAGAGAGAGAGAGAGAGAGAGAGAGAGAGAGAGAGAGAGAGAGAGAGAGAGAGAGAGAGAGAGAGAGAGAGAGAGAGAGAGAGAGAGAGAGGAATTAAATTGGATGGTAAAATACAGGTAACATGTTTAATAATCATTAATTATTATCATGAACACAAATCCTTTAATTACTTTAATATCTATTCCACACCTGTATGGTGGTAAAGGCAATGGTCAGTGGTTTTTGCAGTGCCTGGCAAGTCCTCCTGACTTGTTAGGCACTGAAAAAAAAACCACAAGGCTTCAGACGAGGCATGTTGATACTCAAATGAAAATTATATTCATAAAGAATCAAAATATGCAATATTCACCCCCAAATCTATCCAATATAATAAAACCTGTTATGACAACCACACCCACCTGTGTTTTCAGTTTGCTCTGCTATCAGTTGTGGCGCGGGGGTTGGGTCATCTGGTGTCTCAGGTCTGTTTTGTCCGTGATCGGTCTTTGAGCGGACTTTCTTCGGTTTCTTCTTTTTGGGTTTCATGAGAGATGTCGCTTGATTGGCTCCCGGCAGGTCCTCCTTGGCCTCAACTAGCACCAGGCGGAAGTTTCCGGCTTGAGGGAAGGGGTTGGCCACCTCTAGTCCAATATTGTGGAGCTCATAGCACGGAGATTCACACTTCATAGTCGCCTAGAACAAGACGTAGGTTTCAAATCCTATTAGATTTTTAAAGGTGACTGATTCTGAACATTCACTGAATAGTCAACTTTCATTTCTAGCTGTGATACAATATTGATTTTTTTTCTTCACAAGAAAGGGAACAAGGCTGAAGTGATTTAGCAATGATGCTTTGGGGAATATTGGTGGCAAAAAATACAGACTGAGACAATTTGAATGATCCCTTTCTTAACATAGGATACAAGGGTTATCTCAAGAATATCCTCCCAATATGATATACATGTAAATGTCTTTGTTATGTGCCACGTTATATTTTGTTTCTAATTATATATCATGTAATCAATTTTCATAAATGTTTAAAATGACTGCATTATGAAGGATTTGCCTGTCTGTCAGAGAGACCAATATGTATTCTTATTTGTTTTTCCCGACTGAACCTGTTGTTTGGGTCTGAAATTAAATGAAATATATAAATATATGTTTCAGATTGATACATGTCCTTATTTTCATTGAAATTCTTGAATGAACCTATATTTTGTGTCTGAAAATAAACAAGGTATATACATGTAAATATACATGTTTCAGATGGTTACAGAAGATTATTACACTCGACATACATGTTAGCCAAATTCTAACATCAACAGGACAAGAAAACAAAACACATACATGTACCTACGTTACTTTCCAACAATACTGGATATGTGAGGCAATAAAAGAAGTCCGACAATTACAAATTACCTTCGGGGTAATATTGTCGATCTGTGTGCGCAAGTTAAACACCAGAGTGGACCCCACGCTGGATCCATGTCTGCGGCCAACCAAAACAAGCATTGCCTCGGCAGGCCTCAGGAAGCGACTGGCGAACTCTATTGTGACATTTAGAGTGCCACGTGGTGCCACATTGATCTGGTCGCCCTTAGGCAGGGAGAAGTCGGCAGCGTCCCTACCAGCCAGCATGGCATGGTATGTTAGTGGCTTGGAACTGGGGTTGCTCAAACGCACCTAGAACGAGAGACATTTCATTGATAGTTCATTTCAAATACATGTATGTGCACTAAACATTCCATGGAAATTTCTCCTTCTCAATCAACCTATGCCTTGATGTTTTTTTTTTTTTTTTTTTTTTGCAAGCAATTACAGTTAAGAGGTACATCTTAATGCAAATATACATCAGTCAGTGACCTTTAATTATTTATTTACCGATCTTGATCCTTATTGGGTGTGTGATGCATAACCACAAGACCAATAAACAGTACACATACATGTACATGTTTCAGTTAAGCTTGCTCAATCCGTCCAAACTTGAGTGCCCAAATATAAATTCTTTGTTATTGGCTTTAATGCTTTCACTCACTCTGCCCATTCATAGAAAATACTTTGAACTGCAAGAAATCTAGATAAAACCTCTTGAAGTCATGAGCTTTTTTTCAGGTTGTAATGATACATAAAAGCATAAAACACTGCTTTGTTTTTTTTTTCTTTTTCTGCAACATCTTGTTCAATTTCTCTCGTGACTTACCTGTCTGAAGACCTTTGCATGTAGACTGCCGATAAAGTCGATTGTGCTACGAGGAAGATAATGTGGCAACTTCTGGTAGAGATGGGTACAGAGCAGTAGGAGAGAGATGGGATTGGGGTCTGTGATGTCTATGGCCTGAAAGTCCAGACACAAAGTAGACAGTTGTCATTCTTTACACAGTTCTTCTTTTTCACATATTTGTATTTTTGATACATAACTTACTACAGTGGACCCTCATTAATCTGAACGTCTCATTAATCTGAACACTTCTCCTGGAACAGAGTTGTTCATTTCAAGTAATAGTGATTCAGTAATCCAGATGCTTCATTAATCTGAACAGTTCACAGAGGTACAAAAGGTGTTCGGATTAACGAGGTTCCACTGTATAACATTATTTTCAATGCAATAATTACCCTGCTTTTGGTGAGGTAATTGGAGTGGGATATGTCCCTGTAAAAATGACTTGCAGGACTGCGAAAATTAGATTGACTCATAAAAAGGTTGGTCAAAAAGGCCAGACAAGTGGCTGTAGGGCCATGAGAGCTTGATATGGACATCGGCTTGATAGCACAATTACTAAAAAGGCGTACACGCATGTAATAATGGAATCAAGGTCTTTCCATGGAGAAGTCTTAAAAAAGATATTGCACCCCACTGCACTATCAATAAAAGTTTAAGAGCATCATCACTACATATCTGTCAATATTTCAATACCTCTGACAAGAAATACAGAGCTTTTTTTATTTTTCATGGAGGAACTTTTATATTTAACAAACAGTAACGAAGAACAGATTTTTTATGGGGAGAGATTGTCCAAAACAGGCCAAATTTTAGAGGACAGGTCCAGAAAGTCAGGCAAAAAAAGCTCACAGTGACAGACTCCTGTCAAAAGGGGAGACTAGACAGGCATACCTTCACATGCCTCAAGTTTTTGGCCCTGCGGGGAGGCCTGCTGTGAAGGTACATACCTGGATATCATAGTCAATGCCCAAGTATCGCAGAGCGTTGACGACCTTGAGTGCATTGTGTAGGCACTGTTCTGCTGTGGCAGGTTGACTGTACATCTCCTGCAGATGACTCTTGATAAGGAACGGGGCATGTGCCGCCAGTACTGCTCCCAGCACCAAGCCGTCAAGCAAGTCTGCGTCAAAGTTCACCACCCAGCGTGCTGGAGGAATACCACCTGACAAAACAAAGAGAACTTTGAATCAAATAAAGTGGAACAAATCAGGATCCTGTGACATGGGATTGTTTAACGTTGTCAAACATTTTAAACTAAAAAATTTCAAAGGGGAATCTTAGTTAATTTTCAGAGGTTGACTGCACTGTAGCTATTTGATTGTATAAAAACTTTATTTAACATGGATAAAGATAGCTCTTTCCATATATATTAACCATAAATCCACTGGTCTCCAGTTACAAAAACTTTGACGCGGATAAAAGTAAACCTTTCCTATTTACCATAAATCCATCCATCCTCTGTGAAACAAAAAGTAAAATAATGAATGGTCCCTCACCTTTTGTACAGTTCTGCCACACAATGGACCTTTGCTGCTCATAGTGGTGGTTGAGCCAGAGCAAGACGATTCTCTCTCCGATACTATACACATTACTCCTCAGGGGGTCAGGGTCCACCATTGGCATGCTGGTTTCCTTGTAGGGCGTGGCAATATTCTTGAACTGCCTGGGAGTGATTCTGGACAGAACCAGTGTCTGAAAGATAATAGGCATAATTGCATGCATTAAAATCCTTCATAAAAAAAGAGCCTTTTGTGTGGCAAAGTAACAATAAAAAAAAATGTCTTGTCAAAGTCATAAATACCACTCTAAATCAAAATGGGTAATTAGTACATGAAGCACATTATTTCTCACATTGATCTCACAAAACAAATTCCATTTTAAATGACCATGGATGGGGAGCATTCATTTTGCTTACCTCCCTACGTTTCTTTTGTTAACATGTTCACACCATTTGGGGTGATGGAAAAAACTGCCAGTGCATATTTAATGTGGCTTATGGAGCATACACATAGCAATCAACATGCTATGGCCAATTAACTCCAACAAATATTATTTCCTGGGCTCCCAAATACATTGTCTAAAAAGTAAAATCTCAACATTTGCTCCAAGAATGACCAAGTCATACCTATTCCCAACATTTAAAATAAATATTCAACCATTATCAAGATTTTCATGTCTGATACACTTTTCTGCAGGTGGCAGCACCTGCTTCCCCTATAACATTTTCAACTGATCAATGAAGTAGGTTTTGTTTATCCCTACATGTATCATGTCTCCCCCTGCAACAGGGAGGTACCATATTTTGTTTAAATGTAACAATGTTGATCGCCATGGTTACTAAGCAGTACCTTAACCAGCTGTAGCAGTATGTCGGTCCAGGCTCTCTTGGACACAGCCTCAAAGAGCTCATCTTCGATGGCCTCCTCCTCCTCCGTCTTCACCTTAATCTCACTGATGCCACTCTGTAACCTTTCAGCTTCCAACTGTTTCTGGAACCTCATCCACCATTTGTACTCCTTCGGCTCCATGAGGTATTCGGGCTTGATGGACGCCACACAGGCACCTTGGGTCCTGGCACAGAGAGCAGTTTATTTCTGGTTAACCCTTTCCGCCCTCAAACCGGCCAAAACCAGCTGGTGGTCAAATTCATCTGCTTCAGTGTTATCAACTAATTTCAACAGTTATAAAAAACAATTTGACTGAGAAATGTACATGACACTTATCAAGATCACATGCCCCAGGTCAACAGCTTTCCTTGGCATGGGTTGGGCACTTAGTGCCCAACCCATGCCAAGGAAAGCTGTTGACTCAGTCTTAATTCAAGGGGGAAAGGGTTAATTATGCCTCAATTGCACAGTAATAAACTTGTTAGACGCATCGAGCTATGGTTTGTTTTTAACATTAGTAGTACAAAAAGATGAGCTATGGGATAGGACCTTTCATCTTTCTTCTTAGTTCATGTAAGAGCTGATACCTGCAGCCGAGGCAAGAGTTGTGGAAATAGTCAATCTAAACATGACATATTTTCTGAGTTCATGGACATTTTTGAGTATCTCAGGCTCCAATAATTCCATCCGCTGCACATGACCTCATTCCTGAAATAACAGAAATCATGGGCATCATACCTGTAGACCCATTAGATGTACATGCAGGTCCGCCCACAGCACATGCCTGTAACCTACATGTGCATGTAATTCATTTACTGATGAACTTCTGTGCATGTTGGACCCATTAGACCAACCTACAAGGATGTACTGTATGTGACCGAATTCCTGAACTGATTAAAGTTGATCATGCACATCTTAAGCCCATGCACTCACAGCACTTATTAACTTTAATATTCCTGAACAGACAAAGTATGGTGTGTCCTATTTGATCAATAGGAAAGGTCAGAATTAGCTTCAAGGTGTGTATTCGCCCCAATACACAACTGAATACACAAACATTTGGAGGGCTAGAGCTGTGTATTCCCATTAGTTTGCATGTTAACGCAACCTTAAATAAACCAGTCACTTATGTAGCCGTGGTTATATGATATTTGTGAAGTAATTAGTTATGCATCTAGATTTACTGTCTGAAATTTGGTGTGTCTATGTGCAGTAGTTTTCATAAGTTGCAAATTACAATGTAAAGCAATGGGGATCGATACACAACCCAAGCCCTCCACTGACTGCAGTGCCCTCTTTTAGGCAGTTCTTGAACCTTGTGTTCTTGCCCTTGCCTATTATGCCTCTTACTCACTGCACATGAAAAGTATGTGTTAGAAAAAAAAATGCTCACCTGAGGAAAGTAAGAAGAGTCTGGTGTTGCCAATACACCTGTTTGGCTCGCTCGATCACATCTTTGGGCAGAGGGTTGTTGAGAGGGATGCCCGGCACCGGTTTACCCAGCAAGTGTGTCATCATGTCATACACGGTCTTGAATTCCTTCTTCAGGTTGTTGGCTTCCCATGTTCCACCCTTTGAGTTCTTTGCCTTCTCTTCCTGGGGCTTCTTGCTTATGCCACTAAAAGAACACGTTTTCAGATAAAATGTGAACATATATGTGTGTCTTAAATGGAAGAACTTTTCCAAAGGAATGTGTTGACAAGAGTTTTATCTTTGAAATTGACCAAAATTACATCATACATCTCTGGAGATCATCAAGACAAGGTAAGATATAATCTGGTCCATAAAGGATTGCACGAAAAAATAAGAGACCCATGGTCCTAATGCTCTGCTGACATATAATATGATGACCATTACCAAAAAATCCTCTTTGCCATTGAGGTCCAAGCTACACCCTGCCATTACAAAATCACCTCTTCCAACTTTACAGGCCTGGAGACCTTTGAAAGATAGGTCACATAAACTAATATTACATAATATATTAGCACTGCACCTGGTCTATATATCTTATAAATATGGCACCTCTAATTTAATTATTTTTCAGGATAAGGAATTTTTTATCTTTCAAGACATTTTAGCACATAATTTCTGTCAAAGTATTGGTGGTGCCACTAGTGTAATATGCAGCTGAGATTTTGACTTCCACAATCCCCCTATATTTCATGAAGATGAATAAAAAATTAAGAACGCTGGACTGGTCAAAAGATTTTCACATTTTGACCTATATATTACATAACAGTGTAGGTGACACCACCAACATTAAAGTCAAAGTTGATTTTCACACACTTAATAAGTCCTAAAGGTTGTATGGGCCTGACTCAAAAACTGTGGGGTGCAGAGCATTCACAAGATTTTCACATTATGACCCCTATATTTCCACTGGCCATCTTTACCTTGACCTTCCCCTCGGATTAAAAAATTGTTACATTCAAGATGTGTGTCCCGCTTCCAGCTTTCCATACATGTGCATGGTCTGTTTGTTGAAACTGGGTACTAAAACTTTGAGTTATTGAAGAAAAAACAATAAACTTGGACAAGCTCCAAAGTCCATAATCATTGGATCACAGTCACCCCAAAAGTAGGTCAATAAGTACAATTTTATGTACATGTACAGTGTATTCAAGTGCAACTTTGATCTGGAGGCTCAATTCTCTTTGATGTCCAAGCTTCATCCCGCCATTACAAAATCACCTCTTTCAAGATTACTGGCCTGGAGACCTAACAAAAATAGGTCACGGTCACTGATATTATATAAGATACAGTGGAACCTCATTAATCCGAACACCTTTGTACCCCAGTGAGCTGTTCAGATTAATGAAGCATCTGGATTACTGATCATGAATCACTATTACTTGAAATGAACAATTCTGTTTCAGGAAAAGTGTTAAGATTAATGAGACATACAGATTAATGATGTCCGTATTAATGAGGTTCCACTGTATTAGCATTGGGCATGCTTTATATATCCTATAAATTAAGCATGTCTAATATAATTATTTTTTTCGATATGTAAACTTATTTTACATCTTTCACCACAGTTTGGCTCAAAATTTACATCCAGTTATAGGTGGCACCATGAGCATCATAGGTCACTGAGTTTTCGACCTCCATAATCCACTAATTTCTGTGAAGATCTATCAAGCATTAAGGATGCTGGAGTGGTCACAAAATATTTACATTTTGACCCATATATTACATAATACTGTAGGTGGTGCCACCAATATCAAAGTCAACTTGGATTTTTACACACTTGATCAGTCCTGAAAGTTACATGGAGCGATCTCAAAAATTGTGGACTGTATTGTGATCACAAGGAAAAGTTCACGGATGGACGGACGGAATGATGGACAGACAGACACGAGTGATCACATGAGCTCTGCAACCTGTGGTCAGCAGAGCTAAAAAGCACACAAATTGGGCTATTTTTGTGGCTTTTCATAGTTAAACGGTCAAACATTATCAGTATTTAAGTAAACTCAATGAGAAGTAGAACTGTGTAAATGCCATGAACACTGCATACCTCCTGAGAGAATTGGGAATGGTGATGGGGTTGGGTCCTCCTGGCCAGCCCTGAGAACTAAACCACCTCTGAACTGCCAGCAGAACCTCAGTGTGGAATATGCCTTCCTCAGAGTCCTCATCAGGGAATAGAGCTGACCCCAGTGACCTTGAGGCAATTCCATTACGACTGCGACTCTGTTGATCAGATTCTGTCACAAACTTGTTAAGCGCACCTTCTCTGAGAGTACTTGGGGATGTAGAATCTGCATACAACATTAGAAGAAATTGATTGAGATACTCGTGTACATGTATGACCACTGAAACAATGTAGCAGTATATTTTACTCATTCATCTTGTGTACAAATGTTATTTCATGTTAAGATGATTGGACAAGAGACAAAGATTGAGTGAATGTCTACGGCTAACTGCAGCTAGGATGTATGAAATTAATTACAGTGGTCGTCCCTGTCTTACCAGACCTTTCCAATGTGACCATCTGTCTTGAAAGACCATCTTTTCATGATACATGTACATGTACTTGTTCAACACTTTTCATCTTAAGGTAAGGTCCGCAGATATCAACTTGTCGTATCTAAGTCAGCCTCCTATCTTTATTTCTTCTCTTACATACACAAAGCTACACACATTCTTACTTGAAATAACATGGAGAATCTTGCCATATAATTAAAATGTTAACACAGTACATATTACAGAGGCAAGTTCTGATTTTCTGGAGGGGTCCAATTTTGACTTTTATCATAAATATCTACCAAAATATTGCACATGTAGGTATTCACAAACCTGGGTTTTTTTTCCTGAGAAACTTCATATAGATACTTGGAGAACTTATCCCGAGATATTGAATTTCAAAGTAGTCCCTTTTCATTCTCACTTGTCCTCTGTATTTCAAGATTTCAAATCTGCAGAAGTGATCTCTATACAGAAAAACTGATACGGAGGATGCGAAAAATTTCTCAAACATCACAGCGACATCTTCCTGGTAAGCTGACAGACTTTCAGGATGGCTAGCAGATATTCACAACATGAGACATGCATATATCGATTTCCCACCAAAAAGTACAGGGCTCACGCCTGTCAATCACATAGGACACACCGGCATATCACTCACAGACAGGGCTGGATACCCCTCTCTCACAAAATTAGTGTCTTTTAGAGAAATTTAAGTTTACAAATAAGAAAGTCATCTTCATTTAGTGCTCACAAAATTGGTTACAAGAATAACTGTCCATCTGCCTGTGCTAAGTATTCTGTATTTCCAAAATATTAGTAATATCCCATTTCCCCCAACAGCCAGCAGCCCGTATCTCACCAGGCGAGACTATGACTACTAAGACAATTGGTTATGCAGTGGTGGTGGGAAATTAATATGCATGCCTGGTATTGGTAAGTGTATAATGATAATAGATGATGGTATTAACCTGTTACTCCCTCAGAGCTGTCCTCATAGCTTGACGTGGAGATCTGGAAATTAGAGCTGGTGGCACTGGTACTGGGTCGACTGGCTGGCCGTGGAGGGGAGTCGCAGGGAACCAGAACAGCCTCCCCGGCATTCTCGCACTCTCGTGATGCTGTTCTCCTGCCTTTGAGCACATGACCCTGAATATCAATCAGCAATGTCAGTGAATAGACTTTATGTTTATGTGTACACAAGTTACCAGAATGACAGGTTGTAATTTCCAAAATAAATGTGTCCCGGTTGGGGTTTTTTTTTTGTGTGGAAATGCAATGAAGCAGAGAAAAATTTTCCCACCAGAGTCAAGAGAAATTATGATGAAAAAAGTAAAAGCACAGAGGCGTATATATATATATACATATATATATAAATATGATAAAAAAAAAACAGCAATGAGTGTGTGTCAGTACCTCTAGTTTTGACAGAAAGTATAAAATAAAATGTACAATTTGGGGGGGGGGGGTGACTTTTCATTTTAGTTGTAGCTTTCAAGTATGTATAATAAATACTCTCATGTAATACTAATACATGGTCCATTGCTTTACATGTACTTTCCTGCTGAAATGACCCACAAACACATGCATGTACATGACTGTTTTTCGTTTTTTTTTTTGTTGACAAACATGACGTCAGCAAGCTTAAAGGTGGTACAGAGAAACCTTCTTTTCATTAACATCATCTGTTCCCGACAAAAAGTCTCTGATATCTGAATACGTCAGATAAATGAGTCAAATGGCAATTGAAAGGATTCAA
Source organism: Hermodice carunculata (assembly GCA_964020975.1). Classification (NCBI taxonomy): domain Eukaryota; kingdom Metazoa; phylum Annelida; class Polychaeta; order Eunicida; family Amphinomidae; genus Hermodice; species Hermodice carunculata. The sequence goes on along the minus strand of OZ026614.1, from coordinate 109,012,525 downwards.
CTTTAAACCCCTCGAAATTTGTCTTGTTAAGTGGATATGTCCGATATCTGCATGCTGTTTTCATGAAGTTTCACTGTATGCATGTAAATGTAAAACTTATGCCCAGTACTTCACAGGCCAACTAGGCTGTAGATATTTTTGTTCTATTCCCTTGTGTTCACTTATGCCAATTTACATGATACGGAGAGTCCATTTCCCAGCTGGGAGCCGCTTGGTGGCTGAGACACGCCTGGTGCACAATAGAAATATATAGAGTGCAGTCAGGTTTTGCTGATTAAACGACTCATTAATTTAACTGTTTATCAGTGAAACAAAGGTCACACAGGGATTTAAATGTTGCATATAAAACATACAATTCTTGTTCCAAGTTGACAAAAGCATGTCACCAGCATGAATGGAAACATTCTGAATATAAAGAATTGGATGAAAAACTCACTCGAACGGCACGCTCTAGGTAAACAGCTTTCCCTGTGTGGACTGGCTGCCCAGCTAGATAGCTAACACACGCTAAGGAAAGCTGTTGACTCAGTCTTACTGTGAGCAAAAAATGGCTGACAACATAATACAGCAGCAGTGATACGGACCTGTTCACAGATGATCCTATGGTCGGACCTGTGCTGAGCAATGAAGGGGTAGGCTGTCAACATGGTATTGTCTGCGGTGGCGGTTACCGGTAACACCGACCTGCAGACGTGATAAAACAGTCGTACATCAGCATGTTAAGCTCAAAAATAACAGCACTGTCTTGTCACACCTTCATCAATAGGAAGTCACAATTACCAATTATCTGTGTATTCAGCTGAATACACAACCCAATACACATAATTCTTCAGGGCCAGAGATGTGTATTCCCATTGGATTGGATGTTAACTTAACCTCAAATTAAAATACTGCTTTTAAAGCTGCAAGAGTAAAATTTATGTGAATATTTCACTTTAAAGTTTGTACATGTACATAATTTTACCACATAAACTTGCTGTTTCTACAATGAATGGTTTTAAAGTTATTCAGCTGTAAATTACAATGAAGAGTAATATGGGAATATACACCTCTAGCCCTGAATGACTGAAATGCCCTCTACAGGAGAACACTAGAAGCTTCTGTTCCTGCTCTCCCCTTTAATGCCCTCACTGTTCTTATAATCAGTTTGAATGTTTTCATAGTAGATGACAGAAATTCTGGCTACGGTGAAACCCATCTTCGCTGACCATCCAAGGCATGACCAATTGTGGTTTCTCAAAAACAGCTGGTCTTTCATAGGCAGTATAAATAAGGTGAATAGTACCACTCGTATCCTGAAAAGATGGCCTTTCAAGAGAAGTGGCCTCTTATTGAAGCGATTCTAAGGCTGGGACCACAGTAAATTTCTTATTTTAAAGTGCATGTAGTCTTAAGTTTTAGTTGCAGGTAAATATAAAATCACATCTTGTCAAATTAAACTGTTTTTTATATATTTGTTTGTTTATCTATTATTTAGTGCAAGGACATTATGAGATGATTTTTTTTTTTTTTTGGTTCAAAAGTTGGGTGACACCCAGTAGTGGTCATGTGATCACGTGTCACATTGCAGCTTCTTCCACCTTTCATGTCACACTACATTCATTTATGTTTATGTTACTTATCACAATTCTCACCAACCATTGCCGGAAATATACGAATTCAAAAATGGAAAAAAAAGATAAAATAAAATAAACTGATTGATAAGTAAAATTAGAAAAAACTCTATTTAGCATAAGATTAACTCTTGCCCATCCCCACCCCCACACCCGCCCCTTACCTATTGCCTAATGTATCCAGGAAAGTGATTGGCTGAGTGAATGACACAGGTCTGGGGCTGGTGAACACCACTTTACAAGGCAATCCCACCGGCACTGTGTCTCCATTCTCTCCATTTGTGGTATTTGCTTTGATCTCTGAAAGTAAAAAGAAAGGGTACTTTCCATCACGTGCAAATATGTGTCTTGTTCTAGATGACACATGTCACCATTTTAACTCTGCATTAGCATTAATTATAATTCCTTTCCTTTCTTCATTACAAATAGTTATCATTTTTAGCACATGAACAAGAAAACACCAAATTCGATAGAATTCATAGTGACCCTAAACCAAGAAAAACAGCATTACACAATGAGAAAATCAGCTCTTTTTTTTTCTTTTTTTCTTTTTTTGAAACAGATTATGCAAGGGCAGGACAGCAGTACAGTAATAAAACAGACAGCCCTTCAAATTTCATCTTCACCCTCCACCCCCACCCCTGAGATCTATCTTTACCAGCATCATGTTTTGCCTGCTAAACAGACACAAATTGATAATTCTGATGGTGCTTCAAGAGATGTATGCAGCACTATCAGATTTATGTATTGTTTGTTTTTGCCGACAGCATTATGTTCAATTTTGACCCTTTTTCTCTGTTTTCGTCTGAACCTGCTGTCCATGTTTACAAATTATGTGGAGAGCAGATAGATAATATCTTCCCCCTCCCCCCCCCCCCCCATTCCCAATTGGATGAATAGACATTGAAACTGTTCAAATTACTAAATAATGTATGAAACTGCATACTTATTTTTATTTATTTATTTTTTCTACTAATCACAATCTTGTTAAAACTTGTCATTATTTTCAATTGAAATCAGGTGTAACTTACCAGTCAAACTAACACAGGTGGCCACAGCGATAGCGGATGTTTACATCCTTAGCTGGGTCATCCTGACTATGTATTTGCATATATATATATCCTGTAATTTTGGTAAAATCAATTTTGTACACTTCTTTCTTTTGTATTACGTAATACCATATATTTGACATTTGTATCTGCTGATCTTATGTATATGTATATATATGTCTAATAAATAGATGTGAATCCTGTGAATGTGAATCCTGAATCAAACTTTGAAGCCTACCAATTGCCAATTGCCTTATTTTACTCAACATATATAGCCACATGATTTCATTTCTCATTTCAACGGGGGAGATGAGCAATGAGTATTTTTCGTGATCTCTAAATTGACATTAAATATTTATCATCTGTTATGGGAAACCATGCTTACATGTACAAAAGAAATGTCCTGGTTTTTAAATCAACAATAATGACCTGTGAGAGCCTTGTCAACAAGTTAATTTGGATCTAAACACCCAACTCTTGCCAAGGAAACTGCTGACCTGTGACTATCTAGCTTGATAACTCTCATCTACAATTCGCATTCTAAATGTTTTTCCATTCAGGGGCTATTTCCCACACATACACGAAAATGGTAAAGTGGAATCTCCCTACTAAGACCACCTTTGGGGCTGAAATATGAGGTCTTAATAGGGGAGTGGTCATAATGGGGACATAATTTTATTTAGGATAAGTAAAAAAGCTCTGTCAATTGGTGGGTCTTTTAATATAGAAATGGTCTTTTTATGGAGGTCTGAATTGGAGATTATACTGTGTTTGATATCTTGATGCTTTCAGGCAATTTGAACAATAACAAGTGAAGGTGTTAGCCCACAAACTCTGAACCAGTTCCCCCCCCCCACCCCTTTTATGAAAAAAGGATGATAAAGTCATCTGAAAAAAACGACAACAAAAAACTTACAATACCAAGTTAAGATTTATGATTTTGACAATGGTGTGAAGGCTGATCTTATATTGTGTACTGAGGTGAGTGGTAGTCAAAGAACAAATATTCCAGTGGCAGCTAAGAGGAACCAATGGGTTAATCTCAACAATTACCAGCCAAGGAGAGAGAACTGAGAAGGTTGATGTACAACTCACCATGTCCACTGAGGAAGGTGACAGTCAGAGGCTTGATTTTACTCCCATCTTCGCACTCTACCTCTGGTACCTCCACACTCAGACTGCTGTCACTGAAATCACATTCCAAACAGTATTGTATGAGGGATCATTCTTTATTCTCTATCATTTCCATAAATGCAGAAGCATAATAGACAACTTTTAGCAGAGCTGTTCTGACAGTCTGTGTGGACATCATTCACCACTCAGCTCTGGCAGCCAGTGTAGACTCCTTTATTCCAAATGTGTACATGATCATTACTTTTTTTTCAGTAGAAAATCATTTGCATGTATATCAGCACACAAACTACACTAAATCAATACTCCCATTGCCTTTTCAAGTTGCAAAAATGCATCGCCAGAGAAATTTACCACTATCCTCAAAAAAAGAAAAAGAACATCCATGAATACCACAAGGAACAGTCCACAAAACCACGCTCACTTTGACATGAAATTCTTTAGTACATTCCATATTAAAAGGGGGAAAATGATTTTAACGATGTAGACATAGATCACTTGTGCCTGGCAGAGTTACTTTGTTGCCTGCCATAAGTGCATGCGCCACCTGGTGTTCAACAGCACAATCAAAAAATGTCTTGCTGTCTTGGCCAGCATGACGCAACACCAAGTGACGATAACTGAAAAATTTGCATCAGGGAAACATATTTTGTTTCTTGTTACTATTCTTGTTTCAATCTTACAATTTAAGCCTCTACAGATATACAGTTTAACAAAAACCAGCTTGTATTATTTTGACAACCACTAAATGCATTGCCCACACCCAAACAGATCCTCCACAAACAAAATTCATCTCTCTGATTTGCTTCTACATTGTCAAAAGAGAGCTTGAAAATATGGTAAATTAAAGTTTCCCGTATCACAAAAATTCCCAGTCTTTGCACAAACCCTAGCTTCTAAAATACAAGTCTGTGCTGATTTTTGACAAGGGGCTAATCTGACACGTGACCTTTAGTGCTAGGTAAAAAAATACGATGACCCGCTGTTATTTGGACACTGACCTTTCGTAGCAATCATACATGACCTGGAACTCCGCCGAAACCTCGGTGTCCAGTGGCACAGGGGTTAACACGATTGCCAATGGGTCAAACCACACTTTAGGTGCTCTGAGTTCACCCACCACAGTCAGAAACTGGTAGGGTCTCTCAAAGTCTTCATCCAACACCACAGGAATTGTGACCTCATAGTGACCTGGGTTATCTGTAACCATGGAAACATAAAGTTACTTCTATAACCCTTTTGACAACCTCTGGCATGACAATTTAAAATTACTTGTTTCAAATGGCACTCAAAAGTATCAAGGTAATTCAAGGAGTACTGAGTTTTAGCTTGAGTCTGAAGAAGCCTTAAATCTCAAATAAATAATTTATCATTAATTAGCACAAACAGTTCAATTATTCAGGTTTGAAATAAAAATGTCATGTTGCCACATCATCAAATTCTGAAATTGATCGGCTCTATATTATTTTGTATCCACCTCTGCATTTTGGCTTACACTGTAAGAAGGTTAAATATAATTATCGTTTTAAATTGTTTATAATTAAAGATATTACATGTTTGGCTAACTCTCTTGTCATTTTTTTTTTTAACATGTGGTTGCAGTCCCGCAACAGAGTCAATATACATGTATATACATTTAATCCTTTGCATCCTCTTACACAGTAAATGTACATGTACATGTATGGTTGCTCTATTTTAATTTCAAGCCTATCACTAAGTGACAAAGTCACTTTTTAGCCTCCTATGAAGCAAAAGTTCCGACTTAGTTTCTTCAGCAGGCAAGCCACTTAAATTTTTGCTTAAAGTCGAATGGGGGTGCCTATTTTTAGTGGTCCTCTATAAGTTACTACAATTACTAACCTGGACAGAAGACTACACCCAAGGCATAAGTTTGACCAGGGTCCAGACTTCCCCCAACACCCTGATCTCCAAAGCCCAGGAATGGTGCACCACTTGAGTGTAAAAACTTGAACACCCCTTCCTCCAAAGCCTGGTTTCCTTTACTGAAGTCCAAACACCATCGTAGAACTCTATCGCTGTTGTTGACCAGAACGACAGTCTGACCAAAAAAAAAAAAAAAAAGCACATTACTTCAATTTTTTCTTCATGTGAACAGCTTGTCAAATTTAACTGTATCAATGCAACAGGGGTAAAGATTCAAAGATTTAATTGGCACATTCACGTCCTGCAGAGGCCAGGCGTTTATATACATACATAAAGAAAGTACTGGATGTTAATTCCACTAATTTTGCATCTTTACCATGTTTTCATATTATCAGTAACCAACAGAAGCATTTCAGGGTCACAGAAGCTGCTCTTTATCCACCTCACACAAGGAATTCACGTGGTCGTTACCTTGCTCTGTCCAACACCAGCCACTGTTCCCAGTTTATGGTAGCCAGGGTTGTAGAAAAACATCACTCTGTGGTGAGACATCTGCAGTGGTTGCCTCAACGCCGTGGCAACAACCTTCTTGCGTGGTGTGGCCACAGAAACATGAATTGGACGCGGATGGATGATGTGCTGTATGCTGTTTTTATGCGACGGGGCAGGGGTGGGAGGGATAGGGGTGGGGGAGGGGGAAGGGGCACCGAGCTGGTTGATAGTCACTGGTATGATAAAGTCATAGGCGGCCACCTGCAAAAAAAAATACACGTATTGTTAAAAAATTAGATAATTTCCAGATTCAACTACAGTAGCATAATTAACATCTATACAGTGGCCCTGTCTTGAGAGAACATTCCAATGAGACCATCTGTCTTAAAAGACCACCCTTTGAGGACATTTTGCTACATACTTCTCATCTTGTTTATATTTCCTATGAAAGACTCCTGTCTTGAGCAACCAGGACTGGTCTTTCCAGACAGGTTTGAATTCACTGTATTTTAAAGCATAGCGACCCCAACAATTTACTTAATACAAATACATGCATAAAGGGGTATATGCCATGCATTGAGCTAGACATTTACATATACATGTATGGACAGTGGTCCCAATCTGATAAAGCCACCGCAAATTAATTAGGAATGTGGCCTAAAACAGGGCTGGTCTCTATTAACCCTTTTAGTGCCAAATTTTGGACTGAGTCAACAGCTTTTCTCGGCGCCCACTGGGCACAATGCGCGCCTAGAAAAGCTGTTGACCTAGAGTATTCTCTCTGGAACTATAGGCATACTGGTACTTGAATGAAAGGTTTTTTTTACGAGGAATACAAATCTGGGATCCTAATGATAATTCAGAGTAGTTTGACTTAAGTAGATTGATTTTGGACGTGATTGGCACTGAAAGAGTTTAGGGTGAATCGGGAAATACAATAAAATAGGACAATAGCATCAAAGTAACCATCATACAGGAGACAGCCTCTTGTACCAGGAGGAGAAACTTATATAAAACTGGGACCACTGTACATGTGTGTGTCACACTGTCAGCTGTACTGATCAAGGCTCTACATCCAGAACTATTGCACCAGTCAGACTTAATGAGCTTGCTGTTGTAAAGCTGCTAAAATGAACAGACTCTGCCAGGCTGAAATGTCCCAGCATGCATCTGAACTTCCAACAGTTAATGTGAATTTGATTACAAAAAAAAAAAAAAAAAGAAAAGCAAAAAAAAAAAAAAAAAAAGAAAAAAAAAGAAAAGACAGAATACCCCAGCTGTAAGTCATAAATGTAAGTATTTTAACACTTATGCCACATTATCCTCTGTGTTTTTATTGATAGAAACAGACCACAACAATATGCAGTCCGTGTTTACCTCTGTTGGATGAAAGACCAGATTTCCCGAGATTTCCTCATCTGCCTCCATTGCAACTCGGAAATAGCCTGGATTGACCAATTGAAATGTGTAGTCCTCTGAAAATATAAAACATTAATATATGCTGATCCACGTTAAACTTGTATAATGACATCTGCTGTTTCATATAAAGGTACGTACACAATATACATTTATGATCTTGAATAACAAGAGGCCCTTGGATAACAAATGCACTTTTACATTCTACCCATCAAAAAGTGGTCTTAAACGGATGACCTCTCGTGTCAGTGGCCTTAAATAAGTGGTTCATCATCAGTTTGTTATGTTCGCTGTTTTTCTTGAAGGAAGGACACTGCCATATAAATGTAATTACTACATGTGCCTTAGGGCTGGTTCAACATTTTCATCATTTTTGAATTAGTACTTATAGTACGCAAGGGCGAGGGGGTTAAATGGGTCTGTACACTTTCACAGAATATTGAAAATGATGGTCAATTTTTGGCCTGTTTTGTGCAATTTGCTATGATTTTTTTTGGAAAATAATCATTTTTAAAGTACTAATTTGGGGGGAGGGAGGGGGGGGGGTCATGAAATTTAGTACCCTTAGTACTAATTAGAAAATGATGATAATGTTGAACAATCCCTTACCAATCACTGCCTTGAGAAATTTCTCATGGGCATAAGCTCCAAAGTGATAAGTCAGTGCACAGGACCTTTTCTCTCTTTCCTTTCTTCTTTGCAATTGGGACACAAACTGATAAAGCACGAAGTCTTACCTGGTAACTGATGGCCAGGGAACTCCAAGGAAAAGTCACGATATCGGGACAGGTCAAATTCAATTTTAGCTTTCGTGTTGGCCTGTAGATAAAACCAAATATTTTCAGCAACATGTAATGTAGATTTAAGAATTATCACCTGCATTCATGATTATTGTCAAATAAAGTGTGAAGTGTAAAAAAAAATATACATGTATTGTTAAATAAGCTAAATTTTGAAGAATGGAAATCAACACAATTCTCCATCTATTTCCTCCTTACAAGTTATTATTTTTCATCTGCTACCCACCCACCCCTCCCTGTGAATCCACAAGTAAACATTATTGAACGAATAATTTTCCACCATAACAATTTTAAATCACATTTACTGCCATGTGCATATCAAACATTATTAGCATGGCACCCGAATGATTGTCAGTTTTTGCATGTCCTAGGACAAACTTATGGCTACAGTATTCAGAGTGAATAGAGTAACTGTGAGTATTTATATGCCATTTAAATCAATTGAAATTCCACCTACTTTAGCCCTTTCCTTCTTGGATTTAGACACAGTTATCAGCTTTCATTGACATAGGTCGGGCACTTAGCTTTCAACCCACACTAAGGAGAACTTTTGATTTATGACATATTTGATGATCAGCCACTGTTTTAAGGGGGGGAGAGGGGGCAGGATTAAGATGCAAGGTCTCGCTCTGTGGTACAATGTTGCACGGTAAGATCATTTTTCATCAACTAAACATTTGCCCATTTCAACAAATTATCACCAACATCAACAAATTTTAACTGTCAAAGTCCAATTGGAGAGACCACTGGCTATACATACCCGGTTGATCAGTTTAAATGGTGTTGTGGAACTGGAACCACAGAAAACGCCTCCCAAGTTAAATGTGCTCTGAAATTTATAAGCAGAAAAAAAAACATACATAAAAAACAGTCAAAATTTACAAATCTATTTTAAATTTATAGCGTGTCACATTGAGGTCACTCTCAAGTTTTTGCCTTTATCATCTAGTTGCCAAAGCAAGCGTCATATTTTTGTACACGAGACTTGGATGGATTTATCAGTATTGGTCTCAACTTGGACCAATTTTGTATATACACTTTGTTCATATTCACCATATTTAATCTTGAATCCATGATGTCTGTGAAGGTCAGTTTAAGCCTTTGTTTCACATTATACTTTGAAATATGAAGTTCCCACTTAATGTTGATCATAATGGACACCTTTCAATGAGAAGTACTTTCTTCACTTAATGTTGAATTGAAAACAAAACCTTACAACTTGACAGTGAGGCTTGAAGATCAAACACAATCTTGGAATTTGACAACGAGGCTTTCATACCACATCAATGTCAACAACAGGTGGCTCCACTGTGCCACCCATCCGCAACTCTAGGGTCTTCCAGCCACGGATGGCCACTTGGACACGTGTGTCAAACTTCATGACGGCTGCAGGGCTCAATTCCACTTGGATGTCAGCTGTTCCACCAACTGGCACCACCCCATGCAAAGGTGAGAGAGACAGGCCTGGGAATGGATTTGGGTCCAATACCTAAAAGAGTTTTGAGGGACAATGATGAACACAACACTTTTTTTTTTGTCTCAAGAACATTTTGTACACAAATTGAAAAGTTGATACATATTGAACACTTTATTTCTGTCTATATTCTTTAAAAGGTGTCTCCCAGCTTGGATTACTAACAGTTGCCCACAAAGAAGGTCTCTACATAATATTATATTTATACACCTTCCATTCTGGGTTGCCAAGAAGACCATATAGATACCATACACCAAGAGGGGTTGTGACCAGAGTTACCTAGTTGCCAAGGGATGAACATACTCACTACAACAGGGAATTTTGGTTGGTTTTTGGGCCAAAGGCTAATCTTTTTCAAAATTTCCAAAATGCCAATGGCCAGTTTAATTATCCGAAAATTACATGGTGAAGCTTGAATTGAACTTGTATACTGCAATGGAATAACTTGGCAAGTGGATGGGCAGAAACCTGCCCAGAAAACAAGATAATGATCCTCAAATGGTGCAGAAGGGGCAGGGGGAGGGAAAAAATTTTGACCATTAAAACATGCGAGAATGAGCTTATGAAAGTATGCCCGAACTGTTCGGCTGCTGAGGAGAGAGAGAGGTCAGAGAGAGAATTTTGTATTGGGAGGCAAAGGGTGTAGCCAATCAGCGCAGCTAACACATGCGCGGAAGATGCCAGAGCTTTACCCTGATACTGTCCGGGCTAAGGAATGCACCGAGGATTCTGGGAATTACTTGAATATCCAGATGCATAAAATACGCCATCTAAAGATAGCTTTCTATTTCTTGCATATTTTATTTGTTTGTCATTTGAAGGATGTGTGTCACAGCAATTTTACCTGGAAATATGCATGTGTCTGCCCAGCATTTCTCATCATTGCAATGCGAGTGGTTGTCAGATTCAGAGGAACTTGCCCAAACATGACACGCCGGTCAATGAACTGTACATTGGGTGTTCCCAGCTGTGGAGAAAACAGTTTTTTAATGTCTTTAAAAATCCTTGTATTTTTATCTATGATATAAAAGACTTTAAAAATTATTTGCATAGGATACTGCTGACTGTGGACAATCCAAATGTAACACAGGAAAATTTATGGCATGAGAAACCATTTATTAAGTGACATTTTGGGGATGCCAAAAGCAATTTTTATCTCATTTATTGGTATTAAAAAGAGAAGGCAAACTGTCCTTTAAGATAATTATTTCCTTCAAACTTAAGCTAAACTATAAAAAACTGTTTTAAAATAGTATCTGTCTTAAGAAACTACATACTGGACAGGTCCATAGAGACATAGTACACACACTAAAATATATTACCAGACGTTCTGTCAAGCAAGGTGTCCCTTCATTAGACTAAAGTGATTTCCCATAGTAGAGACCATGGTCACTCAGTCAGATTGGCAAATTCAAAAACACATTATATGATGGATACACCAAAATATAACACTTAGGAGATAAGACCAAAAAAAAAATCTGAACCTCAGAATTTGTTAAAGAAAATATAAAAAAAAAAGGGGGGGGGGCAGGCTTACATTGGCCAAACATTTCAGTTTGAGGGTATTTCCACTGTGAACTTGTAAGGCAAATTGTCCCTCTTCTGGTGCCATGAAAGACGGATGAAAAACAACCTCACAGTCCAAGTCCTTGAATGCCTCCACTGTGCCTGAAATGGAAAAAAAAAAACCCACTTTGTATAGTAAAAGACAAAAAACATGTTCAAAACTATGTCAAATATGTTATAAGTTTGAGACTTTAAAAACAAAAGATGGATATACATCTATTAGATAACTGGGCATTTATAGAATACAAACCTGGTTTTATATATAATTACAAAGCAGAAACACACACGAAATAAAAAACAAAAAATAAAAAAAATACTCCCCCCCACAAAAAAAAAAAGAAAAACAAACTTAAAATCAGAATAGTACCATTCAAAGGATCAAGGGTGGTATTTGATATATGCAGAAGTGTCCGCTGTATGTTCTTACCTGTAGCAGGCCGAATTGAAAATGCAGTTCCTCTTTCTCCCAGAATTGGTGTCCATGTAAACTCTGCTGGGTAATTCAACTTGTTGTACAGCGTGATTACTCCACGGATCCCTGTGATCAACAACATCATCATTAAAATTCAAATTTACTGCTTTTTTTTTTTTTGTACAAAGGACCAAAGAAACAGAAGAGAACTTTGTGACCTTGCTTTCAAGGTCATTTGCATGGTAAATACACCAAGGTCAATATATACTAAACTCCCATAAAAAGGAGTACAGAAAACATAAAACTTGGTCTACTAAAAAGTAATGGGCACATGTAAACTTGTTCCAACTTACTGTTATAGCAATTTTCAGTTTCTGTATCATTTACAGTTTTGAATAAGTTGCAAGTTATTGCAACTCTCAATAAGTCACATAATCAAGGTTTGTCATTCAAGTTTGTGTGTGGGAAACTCATTAAAAGCAAAAAAAAAAAAAAAACTTTATGATTAATTTCGTAAAATTTTACTTGATTAATGTCAGAAAGACCTTGCCCCTATCACATAAAAAAAATTTAGTCCACAGATTTTCACATGAAGTTTTTCATCCACTTGTTAATTTCCTTGTAACATCTGAGCCACTCTCTGGTGAGAATTGTTTCTTCTTAATGGCATTTTTTGACATTTTTTAAGCAAAAGTTGTGTGTGTGTGTTTAATACATATATTCTATTCATGTGCATGTATTGACAACTAATGCATGTTTAACCTGCCAAGCAGACCTTCAAGCTTTTGATGCTTTATGTTAGACACCTCTGTTACATGCCACCAGTCAAAAATATTTGCCCTAGACAGGACAGCTCAGCAGGCGGATAACATATGTCTGTTTGACAGATTTCCAGGACAAAGTCGTCATAGTTTTCTGGGACCATCATTATAATTCTCCTCAGTGCTCAGAGTCTGTTAAGCAACCAAAACTTATGTTGTGTTCAATTTTCATTTTGAGATTAACTGATATGACCTGAGAGGTGCATAAGTACGGTCAACAGTAAATTCGTAATTTTACTACCATTAATCCTATACAAGCAGTTGCTTCCTTCATGTACATGTACTTAATCATGTTAATTACTGGCCTCAGCAGACAGCTGGCCCACAGTAGGCCTCAGTGGTAAGTTCTAAATTCACAATCATTAACCCTTGCACCCAGTATTTTCCTACAGTGTACATGTGCATGTGGCATACCATGAGTAATTCAACCCACTTCTGGGTAGAAGGATTACAAAGGGTGTATTAAAAATGACTATTACAGATATGCGGGGCTGTCTCTTACAAAATTCTGACCACAGGAAGATATTTCTTTCCAAATCTGACAGGTACAGTGTGCAGTTTTTATTGACAGGTCAGTTTTCAATATATACTCAGTACAGAGACTGAATGTGCAAGGCTACAACATGAGTACTCAGATCTGTTCCCTTGGAAATCTGTCAGATAACTGAATATGTCAGATAAATGAATGAAACAACAAAGAAAATGAACTTTTGCTATTCAAACCTTGTGTCATTATGCCGAATACGGCGGATATCTGAGTGTTGTTATAATGAGGTTTCACTGTACCTGCACATTAACACCACAACAAAGGGCATAAATTGCGAGGTTGCAGGCTGCAAATGAAATTTGTGCTCATTTTGGGGACCGCAAATGACATGGAGCGATGGGAACCAGTTTATTCATTTATTTACAATAAAGTTGGGTTTGAAAATTCTACAAATGAATAATAATAGTAATAATGTTTGTTTTCATGTCATTGGGATCATTGCAAGGCCCTTGGTATTCAATTTGCGGCCCTCCAGCGGTCATTTGTCGCCTCTGCTTCACGTCCGGTGTAAATGACCACTGTTGAGCTGCAAATCGAATATTGCGGGCCGTAAATGATTCCAATGCCCACAAAACAAACATTATTGTTATGTTTATCCCATGCACCCACTGGTTTCCCAGGCAATGTACTTACCAGCCTCAGCAGGCAGGCCTAAAGTAGGCTCCAGTGTAAGTTCGTCAGTAGACAGCTGTAGTGCCACAGGAACCACCTCCGCCAGTACAGTTACGTGGTTCTTGTAGAAACCATTGATGCAGTAGGTCAGTGACCTGTACCACAGTCAACATACAAGCATGATCAAAAGTGTTGACTATATTATTATTATTTTTTGCTAAGTTTTCATATGTTGACTATATTAGCCAACAATATGCAGACACCCGGACTTTTAAATCTTACCTGCACAATACAATAAAAATATCTATTAAGTATTTTCTTATAGTAACTAAATTTTAATTTTTCAAGTAAATTTTTGTGCATATATTAATTTCCTTTCTTTTTTTTCAACCTTTTATACATGTTTTTGGCAGCACAAGTCTGGTTTGTTCATTTACGAATTTTCCTATTTGAATGTACGTGCATATCAAATTGAAAACAAAAAACAAAAAAAACAAAAACAAGAGACTGCAGTCAGCAACAGGGATTTAGTTTTTCACTACACTGATCCTGTTGACATGTTCTGGCATGTAAATATAAGTAATTGTAGCTCTAGCATTATGGCACAAAAGTGGTCAAAAATTGACCAAAATTTCTCCTTCAATTCATTTTATTAAAGTCATAAGTAACCAGTTTAAAACGATTTATCCCCCAACTCCAATCAGTAATCTAATTTTAAAGGGGCATGAAGTAAATGATATACAATAGGCACAGAAAAATTACATCATGCATCATGGATGTGCTTAGCCTAAAATTGAAAAGGACAACCAATTTTCCATAAAATAGCATACCTCTGAAATCTACTCTTGCTGTTCGACTCAAAGATAACAGGGAGATATGCCTGGGATCTCGGCGGTACCACTTGAGACAAGGGACTGGTTTGTCGTAATTCACGACAGTCAACCTGAAACATTCAATCAAGTTGTATACAAAAATTATTGTCTGTTTAAATGTGGCATATTATAAAGTCTGATAGAAACGATTGCTTTCTAAAGCAGGTGTTGTTTCACAGGGGATGCCTTACCAGATTATATTTTTCATGAAAACATTCCACATAATTTATGATGCACCGATAGAATTTTTCACTTGAATGCTGCGATTGACTGGTTAGTAAAGTATGTATTATTTTATGCAGTGGAATTGCCCAAAATTTAACGTACATTATCCAGTATTTGATTGTACAATTGGCACATACTGTACATGTAATTCTTGCAATTAATGTGAATAAATGTCCAGATATCTTATTAGCATAAATAAAATGTCAAGATATCTTATTAGCTTAAATAAAAGGTCAAGATATCTTATTTGCATAAATAAAATGTTGAGAATCTTATTTAATTGATTTTACTCAATAAAGCTGTCCTCATACAGTAAGATCTGTACTTCTGTGAAATTGTCCAAATTTTAACAGACATTATGCTTGACAACTTCAGCACCTTGTGCAATATAGGGATCACCACAAGTATATCTTTACGAAACAAAAATAATTACTTTCAAGTTTTTCTCAGACCTTCTTTGAGTGATACAGGTGGGCAGGTTTTCTTTATACTTCTTCCAGTATTTCATAGAAAAATAGCAAAAAAAAAAAAAAAAAAAAACCCCCAATGTGACATCAAAAAAACTCTGTACTTCAAACTCAATTGTACATTAAATGTACTTCAAGGGCACATCAAATCAAAAGTGTTCAAGCAAGGGCTATAACAATGACATACATGTAGAACCACTTGATCAATTTATTTTTCTTTTCCCTTTTTTTTCCCCCTTGCACAAGCTACAGTGAGACAATACTTACGGTAACTACCACGTGTATATAGGTGTCCAGGTTGTTGACAATGTTGAGTCTCTTGTGTGTGATCGAGCGAAGGCAAACCTCACCAAAGTCAATGATGGGAGGTCCTGTGTGTACAGATAAAAAGCGGCCAAAACATCAGGATTTAACATAATAATTTCCATGCAAAACGTTTTGAATCATTCTCAGAACCTATGATCACTCTAAAAATATATTTACTATTTTTTCTTACGTTTTTCACACAAATCATTATTTAAAAAAATGAATCGTATTTCTCCATACATACCTGTAGATGTACATGTATGTGTTATTATGACAAATGTGCCTACCTTTCAGACACTCTCCTTGTTTTTTTTGTTTGTTTTTTTTTCATTTCTTCACGATGTTCATGTACTGCACTGTGACACTGTATATGATTTCAAGTTCAATTTTACTTTAGCGCAATGGGCAGATATTGAAGCGAGTCTTACCTACGATAACTTGGTGCAGTTGCTGGGGACTGAGAATTTTCTGGCAGTCTGCCTTCTCCTGGGTTGTCATTGGCACAGCATGGAGGCCATCTTTTACCTTAGTTAAATGTAATTCACATCATCAACATTATTTTTCATATTTAATCAACAGAATGCTTCAACATTCAAAAATTGTAAGCCTGAGCCAGTTTTGAGCACAAGATATAAATTAATAAGAAACTAAAACTATCATTGCATGGAATAAAATAGAATCCCTTCACTATATTCTTCCTCACAGTCCCTCATAGCTTTCACTGTGGTTACAGAAAAGCAATGCACAAGTTCCCTCCTTAAGTTTATTTAGCAACACACCGTGACGACACTAGAATCATTTCTCGTTCTATCTATAATTAGCTCTTTGTGCAAAAGATTTTGATTTGAAAAGATAAATTCCAACATGATTCTAATGTCACTGTCCTGGACTCATGTACACTTTGGGTTATGGCATCCAAAATGTACTGAGAATACATGTAGCCGTACGCGTTACTCTGGGTCATTCTTGTTCATTTTGCTTTTTAATACTACTGGCATGTTCACATTCAACTAAAAGGTCTCTTTATGTGGAATGGAATCTGGATATTAAATAATTCAAACAAGCACAACTTACATGAGTTTGATCAGCACTGAATAAGATCTTACAATTAAGAGGCACATGACTAATTCAAAGGGATGAAGTGCTGTGAGCAATGTTAAACAAGTAAAAAAATACGTCTCACCCTCTGCGTTGAGTCCATTTCTGCTGCAGCCAGCTCTGTGGTACTTAACATTTTATACGATGCATTGGGTGGTGTGGGTGCTGGAAAACAAGTGGAATGTTGAAATAAACTTCTATGAAATAGATTGTAGTTTCCAGGTTTGAGTCATTTACAATACAGGCTGTAAAACAGAAAAGGATGAGACCCCATCCCCCCCAAAGTCTTTTCCCCATTACTTCTGTTTCCTGATGATGACACATTCTATAAGAATAATGAAAAACATTTTTAAATGAACAGCTACATGTACTTTCAAACCATGCACATTCTACGAATTATAGTGTACATGTCTTCTGGCCCAGGACAAGTCAAATTCCAATCAGGGCAAGTGAGAACTGCAAAACACCAGCCCTGGGGTCAACCATCACAAATTTCAGATTTTGTAAATAATATCTGCCTGGGTGGACAAGCCTTCTTTGACAGGGCACTAGTTGAATGCCAGACTTACTGGCCCTGAGGACTGCTAGTGAACAAACAGAATTGCAGAGCCCTAAAAAAATATCAAACCAATGTCAACATTAAACAGATCACATGGAGAACACGTGTACGTACCATCTGGATCAGGTCCCACCTCCTCAATGGTCAACTTCTTGGGTTTGAGGCCGGAGGCAGGTTTGATGGCAATATCCATGGCATTGTTTGTCTCCTTGAACTCTCTGTGGAAATTTTGCACAACCCATTTGAGCCAGAATTAAATCTAAATTGCAATCTAAAACTTCACTGTCACATAGACAAATATGTCTTTGATAATCTTTCAAGTGTGATTGTCAGGTTGGGATTGCTCTACCAACTTACTGACTTGAGGATATTGTGAGATTCTAGCACATTTTAACAACTTTGATCCACAGAACCAGAATCTGAGTAACAACTGGCACCCTAGAGTGATAACCTATATATATTGAAGGAGATGTATGTCTCTGTTCAAAGTCATTAATAAATTGCACTTGTGTTTGCGTAAGTCTTGGTTTGCAATGGATAGCAATGCATGTTCAGAACAAAAATATCATCATCCTTTCACCTAGTCAAAAGTTTTCTTCACAACATGTTGGATAGTAAATAAGCAGCCCCTACCCCATCCTCCACCCCCAAAGCAAAGCAAGACACTTGGTCATTTATATAAACTTTCTTTCTCAAATCAGATTTACAATGTAATTTCAAAATTCTGCATGGAAAGAGTGGCCTTATTTTACACTTTGTGCACCATTTGCACAGTATGTTCGCATGTACATGTACATACATTGTCTCTTGTGCTTTTTTTTTTTGTATCTTGCTAACTGTAAAAACAAATGCTAAATGATTTGCTCATCGAAATGTTCAGTCATTTTTTCAAAGTCATGTAGTGAAATCTGTCCTCTTTTTGAGTGGCTCTACTATAAAATGGTCTCTGCAGAAAAAAATTAATTAAACTCCATGGTCATCATGAAGAATATCATCACTGACATTTAACAAACATATTTTTTTACAATTACCATTTTCACTAGGTGATCAAAAATATAAAATAAAAAGAGTGCATAGTGCAGTATTTATTGAGCTCACTTAGATCTTTCTTTGTTTCTTCTATTTTCCCTCAACTCTGCGATAAAATCTGTGTAGTAATTTTTGTGGTTCTGTATAGCTTTCATCTCCCCGTCTGTGTAAGCATAGTCAGGATCAACGTAAGTGTGACGATCTGAACGTGTGAAAATTGTCCTGAAAATGAACAAAATTGTGCTTATTAGAAGCAAAGACAACTTGCATAATTTGTATCAAGACAATGTCTTGAGATATTTTTCAAACAGTTAATCATAAGATGTATATTCATTTATCAGATATTTATGCTAAACATTTGTTTTCATGAAACTTTCAGTAACTTCCATACACTAATTAAGAGAAACACATTCTTGTGATGTGCTGTTCATAAATGAACTGAAAATCAAATTTAAATCAATGCAGAGAAGCAGCGAAACGTAACTAAGACAGACCAGAGTTCCAAGATGCATGCAAATAATATTCATACTTGTAGTTCTCCTCTCGATTGCTTGGGCGAACACTGCATGCACGGTCATTGGGAAAGCTAACAAGGGTATCCTCCTCCTCCTCCTCCTCATCTTTTCCGGTGTTTTTGTTGGCTCGCTTCAGTCGATGAAGTTTAGTACCCTGAGCATTCAACATTGCATTTCTGGGTGTCTTGTTGGCTTCAGAAATCTTGGTATCGACATACATGCCTACCTCATTGGTGATCAAAGGGGTAATGCCTGTAGGTAAAACAAAAAATATTGACAAGCTGTGCAAATAATCACTGCTGTAGAAAGTTACATATTATGTCTCTTGATGTTTGGATCAACATGTTTTTTGTTCAAAGAACACCATTAATAGAAAATTATCTGCTTGGCATTCTGGTGCATTATAGGGTCTTGACTACAACTTTCATTTATGTACATGTATTAAAGTAAAATCTTGACATTTTCCCTGACATCACTGTGGAAAATTTAGACATGAGACGTTTTCAAGACATAAAATTATCCTTCAACAACAATACCTTGATAAACAGTAAAAGCAGATTTCCTGTTGTTGGAAACAGATAAGATATTAAGAAAAAAAATATGTGATTCAGTCGGAATAAAGTCTCCTGTTACAACAATATGAAAGCAATTTCTTACCATCATTAAACTTTGGATCTTTCTTGACAGTAATTGGGTCAGATCGACCAAGAAACTGTATGACTACGGAATGAATGACCTCCAGGTGCATAAGGAAAGGGTTCTTGTTGTCTGCCACCTGACCAATCACATCCAGGTACTGTGTTGGCTTAAATGTACCTGTAGAGTACAATGGAAAAGACTCATCAAGATCATACAGTTAAGCATCCCAGGAAATATCAGCAGAGAAGAGAATTCACGGATGTGTATAATAAATTAAAGCTGAAATGCGCATACAAAGTCCTCGTGATTACAGTTTTAATTCTTCAAGTGCCAAATTTTGGCCTGAGTCATCAGCTTTTCTCAGTGTGCATCGAGCACAATGCATGCCAAGAAAAACTGTTGACCTGGGAAATTTTCTCAGAAACTATAGGCATGCTGGTACTTGAATGAAACGTTTTACAAGGAATACGAATCTGAGATCCTCATGATAATTCGGAGTAGTTTGACTTTAGTACATTGACAATGTGACTGGCACTAAAAGAGTTAATTGAAGTATCACTGTGCCCAGACTAAAGTCCACGGTTTTTGCATTGCCTGGCAAATCATGCTCCAGCTGCACTGCCAGATAGTAGGACATGTCAGATACACTATCCTGCATGGTGGCAGCACTTGCTTCCTGTGTCACAGGACACTTTCAACCAGTGAATGTGAATGAAGTCTTTTATCCCCAAGATGTCTCCACTTGCAACAGACAGATACCTGGGGAAAGTTACGGACAGGTGCGATGCTCCATCAGAAATTTAAATACAAAATATTTCTCCACAGCCATTTCCTCGGTAGTATAATTTAAATTCAGATTCAAATATGGGACAAGTTCACTTCCAGTGACAAGTGAGTTTCCGCACTTTTGGCCAGGTGACAGGGGCAACGGTTGCTGGGTCAAGACCCAGATGTCCTGGGCCAAAAACATAAATAATAAAACCAAACGTGTTAAACTAGTCAGAGACTAATTACAACTCTTTTTTTTTTTTTTTTAACACTAAGAAATGTAATTTCAATTGACACCTGTTGTGAAAGACCATCCATAAAGATGACCGAATTATGATCTTTCTGGGCAAGTGCTGTTTTATAGGTGGTAATAATAAGATTGAAAAGTGCATAACAAAGCATTCTAAATTTGTGGTCTCTGAAGAGAAGTGTTCCCCACTGAAGTGGTCTCTTACAACAAAGACTTCTGTACGATTTTGTGTGACTTTATGCAGATGGTCTTCAATGACATGCTCTACCGGTACGGTTCCGCCTACAGACTGAACTTTGTTGTTAACTGGTCCTTCCATATTTGTGCATTGCTTTATTCATTATGAACAAAATTCTGTCCCGACTTACCAACTTGGTTGGGCGCAAAAGAGAAAATCACGTCTTGCACCTGACCGGGCTTCACTTTGCCATTGGGAGGGTGTGCAGTGAAGTGTGCTACTCGGCGGAACTGGAACGTCACAGGCATGGCTGAAGACTCGTTCTGAATGTTGCAGAGAATGTCTACATGTTCACCCACAGGACATTCTCCAAAGTCAAATTTGGACTGTGGCGACAGTGACAGCAAAACGGGTAGAGCTGTACCAGTCAGTGCCACTTCAATCTTGGAACCTATGAATGAATTGTAAGCATAAAATGTATCTTTCATACTGATATCTATATCATTAAACACTAGACAGCTCAGCCAGACCTTTTTTTTTTCAAATTAAATCTTCGCTCTTCATGTTTATGATGTCTCACAATTCCCTCCTTAAATTTATTTATCAATTAATATGCAGATATGTGTTGCTGATTGTTGTTTTTACTCATTTATCATACCATACATCAATCCAACTTGAATCCAGAAGTTTTCACCGCTTAAACCCACATAAGAACTGATCTGAGTCAAAAGTAGAAAAGAATTTTCCATTTATAACAAGGTTGTTTGAAAGCCTCATGTATGTTTTCTGACCTGAAGCAAAATATATTGGCAATTTGTCAAAAACAGAAAATTATTTGGGCCATTTATTTTAAAGTGACAAAAAGAAGACCCATAAATGCACCTGTTAGCAAAACAATTGAAGACGGTTTGGTAGAGAAAATTACTTCAGATTTAGGATTTCTTTACGCTGTCAAAAATAGATTATGTATAATGCTATCTTCCAGTTGAATAATATGTTTACGTACACATAGCACTATGCAAAACCATAGCCAGACTCATCTACATTAAACTATAGATCTATTAAACACAGAAGTAAATTAATGCAGACTTGAAAGAATTCACAGTGACATAGTCTCTCTGTTTTTCTCTCATGTCCAAATTACAATGTACTTGCCTTCTACGTTACTTTTGTGGTCCTGCTGTGAGGTATTGAAGCCTTGACTTGCCCCAACCATCTGAAACTGCATGAAGAGTGCAAAGTCTTGTCTCGGTGGCGCCCTCTTGGTGCATTTGAAGCCGTACTTGGCTGCATTCCACCTGTAATTTAAACAAAGTTTCAACTCAAGGATTGAAAATTACCGTGATCTTGGCTGCACAAGCATTCTTCAGGGAACACAACAAAAGTTTGTGTGTTTTTTTTTTAATTAAATAAATAAATAAACCAAAAAACAAGCAAACAAAAAAAAACACCGGCAAAATCCTCTATCTGTTTAATGAAATAGAAATGGAAAACTTAAAAAAACATATTACTACATGGCCATGCCCCGGCAATTTATTAAAATTCAACCACAAAAGCTCTGGTCCATGCCTTCCTTGACATACTTTGGACACTGAATACATTATGCATGTATTCAAAATCATGTGAAGCAAAATCATAGAGAGTCCCAGCTGTGGCTCACCTTGGACTAAACCTGAAGAAGACAGGTACTTTTTCATAGGGGCCTAAGACCCCCTGGTTTGGTAGAGCGGCTACTAGTGATGTCAGTTCATTGAGCTGTCCACTCTGTTGTAGGGCCTTATCACCGCGAGCTGCCAACGTGGCTGCAGTGCTCTGCGTCAGGTCAACTCCCTTCAAGCACACACACACACACACACAAATATATACATGTATAGTGGAACATCATTATAAAGACACTCACGATATCTGACATATTTATTTTATGACACAAGTTTTGAGGGAGTCAACCCTTTCCCGCTCAAATCACCCGAGAGTGCCTGGATGTAAAATTGTTGACATCTGTTCTTACTTGAATTTCTCATTACAAGAAACCATTTTTGCTGAGATTTGTATGTACTAAGACCATTCATGATGGCATGCCCCAGGTAAATAGCTTTCCTTGGCATGGGCTGGGCAGAATGTGCCCAACCTATGCCAAGGAAAGTTATTAACTCAGTGGTACTCTGACCAGGAATGGGTTAAAGTCAAATTCCTGAAGTTTGCTATTTGAGCCATCTGTCTGACATATTCAGATATCTGACATATTTTACAGGGGACAGATGATGTAATTATGAGGTTTCACTACAATGTAAATTGCTTTAATTTCACTGTACTGTTATTTCCACTTATCTTGCCGATGGTACAAAATCGTCAAAATAAAAACATGGTGAAATAGTAGTGTAACATTGTTTGAATAGGAACCATGTCCAAAACAGTAAAATTAAAACTACAGTGAAATGTCAAAAATAAACAAAAACATGAAAGTTTACACGTGCATGTGAAAATAAGACAATTTACAATATGCTTATACATGTGTATGTATATGTATAATTATAAATATATATATAAATATATATATATATATATATATATATATATATATATATATATATATATATATATATATATATATATATATATATATATATATATATATATATATATATATATATATATATGTACTTAGAAGCATAGCATTCCCTTGAAAGGAAAATGACCCTGTCAACAATTGATAATGATACAAATTATAAGGACACTGTCTATAAGAAAGCCACCTGACAAAATGTCCACATGACCAGAAATGACTTTATACAAGGTAGGCCTGCAGGTCTCACTCTGTGTGTGCACATAAAGTGAAATCGGTGTGTCTTTGAAGACCACTGGAGTCACCTAGGACTACATGCAACTGAGTGTCTTTGAGAGATCAAACCGTTAATCATATACATTTGCAACAATATCCTACACTTTCAATGGTACTACAGCTGTAACAGAAGACCATCTGTATCATGCAAAAACCCTTTCAGCAACATAAATAAGTTGCTCTCAATCTAGATTTACATCATCATATAGTGACAAATGTCACCACAGAAGCCCACCTACTGTCCTCTTTTACCACAACACAAAAGCCACTTAGTACACTGTACGGCTATGTTCATTCTGTCTAATTTTCGCCAGTAAGCAGAATTCCCAACTAAAGGAGTTTCCTCATGATGCAGCGGGAGATCACATCACCCTGTTGTTTGACATCTCAACGAACAAATTTACTTCAAAGGCTCCCACTTTGGACAATCATGACAGATCTCTGTGCTGACAACGAATAGATCCACGACTGAGATCATCTACAAACATTCGTGTGCATGTACGTACCACCTCTTGCCCAATCGCATCTTCATTCAGCACAGCCACAAAGCTGACAGCAGTTGGGCTGTTATTGTACAGCACAGCTCCTTCGGTCTTGTCAGTCCCATAGTAGGTCGCACCAAATTTGATGCATTCAATGGGTTCATCTGTGTGGTAGGACAGCAGTTCTAGCGTTCCATCAACCACATTCCCCTGGATATCAAGTTTGCTCACGTCTTTCCCTTCCAGCTTTACCCTGTGTGAAATTTAATGGATCATTATTGATGAAAGTGTTGCACTATGACATAAAAATTATGCACTAAGACATGTCAGGTACAGTAAAACCTGTTTTGAGAGACTGCCTCTAGGGCAGGCCAAAAGGTGGTCACATAAGGCAGGTGGTCTCTCAATACAGGTGCAATAACATGGGAAAGATGGCAAAAGGGACATGGGAAACAGTCTTAAAAGTCAGATGGCCTTTCCTTACGGGGGTCTCTTAAAACAGGTTTCATTGTACTTTGATCTGTTAGGTGGCAGCACTTGCTTCCTGTGTAACATGACATTTTAACCAATTAATGAAGCAGGTTTTGTTTATGTGACAAGTGTCTCCACCTGCAACAGGTGCATACTGGGGTAAAGTTACATGTACATAGTACTACATGCAGACAACATACTGAATCCTTAATTGTTATCATCTTTATAATTTCTAATGTCGCTGAGACATTTCAAAAGATGCTTTGGCCACCGTTAATGGCTTTGAAAAAGGCTGACGAAAGAAAAAAAAAAAAAGGGGGGGGGGGGAATGTACCTGTATATGATAAATTCAAGTAACTCAAACATAGACATAAAGACTCACAGTATGTCTCAATATTTCAAAAGCCTTAAAGCTATATATAGTTAAGTAATAACAGCTACATGTGTATGTAATATACTCACTTTGCTGTTTCACAAAATCTCCCTGGCTGCTTCGTGACATACTCAATCTGCAAATACAGAAGAAAATATGTTCAGAATGTGACATCGTTCAAAGAAGCAAAGTACATTAAAGTTTGTAAGCAAATTTATGATGGCAATATTATACTGCAACTACCTTCACCATTGTTGATTCATTCTTGGTTGCAAGTCATTAAAATTCAAGAAATATTTGTTACAAAGATATGCCACCAACTTCCCAAACAGCCAATATGAAAATTATCGGACATGTGAAATTGCGCTTAATCTAGAGGAACCGATTCATGCCTGAGGCAATGTCTTCACAATTGTGATAACTTCTTGTGAATATAATTTTTTTTTTACACTGTCCTATTTAGGTGATAATTTAACACAGGTTTTACCAGCATGGTGCTACCTAAAGTTGTGTACTGATAAATTGAACATGTAAAAAGAAAAAGCCTGCAATAAGATCAAGCAAGTATGGCTTACCTTAATGATCTGCACAGACTTTGGGGGCACAGTTCCACAGCTTGGTAATATGGCAATCGGCTTGTCGCCATCATACTTGAGCTTGAAATCACCTGCTTTTGAACCATGGTTGACCAAAGGGATTTCCTTGGCAATGACCTTGCTGTTGGCCACTACATTACCAAAGTCAACTGGTCCTTCCAATTGCAACAAAGGCTGACATGGATACCTGAGAGACAAGAATATAAAACCCCCGACGTAAAGAAATGAATTTTGTATCATACAAAAAAAAAAAATAATAAAATAAAATAAAATAAAAATAGGTCAGTCTGTGTAGTAATAAAATGCAAATGCACAGCAGTTTTAATCCCTGTCACATTCTGCAATATCTGTTTTTCCACCACAGTTATCAATTAAGCACAGTCAGTAAGCCACCCTTTTATTCAAAGTGAGAATTCAATTTTTAATTGTTCGCAGACTTGTATATGAAAAGTCACACCACAGTAATGTAAAAGGTTGTGATTTCACTTGCAATATCTATGGATAAGGCTTAGTAATTTTATTGTATTGAAAGGATACCATTACTTAATAAATACATGCTCACATGAGTGTTTGTTCATTAAATGTGGTAACCATGGTAACAGAATGTATATAAAAAAAAACAATTTAGCCATGGACATAAAAAATATTATTCTATTTCTGTACTGCTATCTCTTTGTGACACAAAAAATACTTACCCTCTGAGTGGAATTTCTATGACGTCACCATCTACAGTGACGACAAGTCTATCCTTTACTTCTGTATCGTCTTCATTCTTGAACTCTACAATGGCTGGCACTTCAAGACCAGCAGCAACTGGATTTTCTGGATTCTTTACCTTTAACTTGAAATTCTGCAAGAATGATCATATAATCATGATGATAATAATAATAATAATAATAATAGTAATAATAATAACAATTATATATATATATATATATATATATATATATATATATATATATATATATATATATATATATACACATCTCAAGTTGGGTCATTTTAGTGCTATAAAGCATGTGTATAAATATCATATAGCCAGACCACTATGGGCCCTATAATAAAGTCATTATATAGACACTCACACATAACTACCTCCATTGAACCATTCTGTTTGGGAGTGGGGATTTGGTAGAGTGGATATGTGAATTTCCCATTTCAGCTAGGTGACTGGTGCCTGAGGTTGCAGGTTCGAGTCTGTCTTGTTCCGAACATAATATACTAGAAAGTGCTATAATAGGCCGAGTGCCCATAACAAGAAGTACTGATATATGATATACTATTATGAGCTAAGCTACTTCCCAGATAACGATGGCATCGTCTGCCGTCAGCAAGACTAAATTAATGAATATATGCTGGAGCATTTGTCATCTGGTGTGGTACAACTTCTTGAAGTAGGCCTTAACAAACATGAGATAAACAGATTATAGCATGGTTTGTTGTCGATACGAAGAATATCAACCTGCACCAGACACCATATAGCAGAACCTGTTCTGCATATATGGCACCCAGTGCTCGTTGATATTCTTCGCATCGACAACAAACCATGCTATAATCTATACATACATGTATAATACATATATATATACACACACACACACACATATAAGTAAGAATGGTTGCTATGAAGTTTAGAAAATAAAAAGGCAATCAGCATACATGTATGGTAAATAAAAATACCTAGTATGTCAGTACCCCACAACTCCTTTACCCCTTCCACCACCCGCATGATCAAGCTTTGATGCTAACATGTATGTGTACAACCCCATGGTTTTAAGCAGCTCAAATACAACACTCACAATAGAAATTTGTGTTGGATTTGCTGGGATATGTGCTCTGATAATATTCAAAAAGTGCACAGTGCCACCTGGGAATTCCCATATATGAAATATGCAAAAAAATCTGCCTAATTAACTCATACTGGTTCTCAGGCCCAGCCAATGAAGCATGCACACAGCTGGGTGCATGACATGAATCTGCCTCATCTTTGTGCATCATAGTGTGGCATGTTAAGACACCATGTAAACACTCACTGTGATCTCTAACATTCAAAAGATAATAACAAAAACATGATGGAACAAAGACACAGCAGACATTTTACATTGTCCTTCTCACTATCCATGTTCTGGGTCCTGCCTTCTAGTAGCAGGTGATGTTTCCTAACTCCTCATCCAAGCTGCTGTCCTACTATATACTGCTGACAGTACTGAATTTATTATTGATTTTCTTTAGCAAAACAACATTTTATAGAAAAATAATATTTGCCTGAAGCCAAAGTAGGGGCACGGTTAATATTGGTTATTACTGTATTTGTGTCTTTTCGTCCAGAACCACTTCCTGGCTGTCATTACCCTATTCCGTAATCCAAACTATCTACAGTCCATAAGCTAACCTGTCACTGTCTAACCTGCACACACAAGGAAATACTATTGTCATGTTCTTCCGTAAAATTTTGACACTGGCTGTATTAGCCCAAATAAATTTCAGTAGTTGCCCGCTGAAATTTACATTTCAGTGGGGCAACTACTGAGAACATGTTCCAGAGCCGTGGCTCCTTGTCTAGGCTAAATATTCAGCATAAACAACCCACATAATAATGGATAAATACGAACGTGTCAAATGATGAATCAGCTGAATAAGTGAAGTCCTGCTTATAAATGCAGAGCTTCAATAGGAATACGGAATGCCTATCAAATGAAATATAATTACTAAATAGTATAGAACAAGTTCAGATAAGAATAATTTGACTTACTCTTGAACTAGTATGTACCCTTTCTAGCTGGATAGGACACATTAGCCTAACAATATGAATGTGTCAAATGACGAATTAGCTGAATAAGTGAAGTCCTGCTTATAAATGCAGAGCTTCCATATGAATATGGAATACCTATCAAACCAAACATAATTAGTAAATAGTACAGAACAAGTTCAGATAAGAACAATTTGTCTTACTCTTGAACTAGTATGTTTCTAGCTGGATAGGACATATTAGTCTAACCAGGTCTGCCAGTGTATAACTGAGGTGGAAACAAACTGGGGTTCTATATTCAAACCCAGTGATTACAAAATAAACAGTTACAGTCACACACCTATATAAACCTGAGGAATTCCAAACAAGTACTGTAACATTACTAACAATGGACATCCTGTACCAGAAATGTAAAACAAACTCCAGGATGACACCTACTCCATGAAAGTCTCCAAGAAATCAAGTTCTATTTAGTTGTCAACTCTTTGTTTATATTTCAAAAGAATGAATAAAATTTGTAATCAGTGAGTAAATCCTGCCAATTTCTCGGTAAGTGCTTGCTACAGCCTATGAATGACTCCCAGCCCTGGAGTTAATGTTTCAAAAGAATGAATCAAGTTTGTGACAATTGGGTATGAATATATCCAAGTGACTGTACCTTACATGCAATCATGTGAATTGAAAGTTGAATGGACACTTTTATCTATAATAGTTTTGAATATACCAAATATTTAAATTTAACTTAAGTGCTCAGATTAAAATTTTACAACTTTATTAGTCCATTGGATGTGCCTATATAGGACAAACCTATGAACATGAGTTGCATTTACAATTCTGTCTACAATATTTTTGAAGATATTCAACATTGAAATTTTCCAAGTGTACCTAATTAGCATAAATTTAAATTTTTAGCTTTCAGTATCACTCCATTGGACGCTTCTATCTGCAACAGTCTATGAGAAAAGTTCCAGACAAAGTTAAGGCACCAAAAAAAAAAAAAAAAGAAAAAAGAAAAAAGAGAAAAAAACAAAAACAAAAACAAACAAAGAAAAAGATTTTGGACAAAAATTGTCTGTGTTTGCAGTCAGACATAACTACATGTAAAGAGTAAATCAACCATAAAATGGAAAATATGCATTGACATGAATTTGTTACCACATTAATACTTCCCAAACAAAAGAAATTAAAGTGATGAAACTTGCCATGTGAAGACATACACAAAAAATATGCTGTATTTGCCTAGGATACCAAAATATCACACTAATTTATTTCCACTGGGGTCATGTGGATCGAAATTACACGCTCCTGCCCACCCTGTTTAAACTTTAAATTGACGTGGGAGATCTCCTTCCTATACTTACTGTGGGAGAGTGATTGCCAAAGGCATGAAGTGTTTATTGGGGGTCTGGGGGCATACCCCCCCCCCCCCCCCAGGAAAATTTTGAAACTTAAACTTTCATTTCCTGCACTTTGGGTCATTTTAGGAATCCTTAAATTAGAGACATTCTCAGTCAATGAAAATAATTACTAAGCAACGCTAAGAGCTAACAAAATAAAAATGAAATAATGCATTTGGTAAAAAGCAGGAGACATTTTACAACAAACACAAGATTGCTCCTATGGCAACACGTGCATATCCTTGCTTCATAACTGACACAGAAGTTTTTAGTGATGGTTTCAAATCTCGTGCTAACTCGCAAGTGAGAGCATAAGAGATTAGAAATCATGGGTGCTGCCATTTTCTCCATGTTGGATTTTAATCTCGACTGATTGATGATGAACAGTAATTTGTTTTCAGTCATGAAACTGAAGTACAAATTCAGTCACGGAAGTTTCTTTTTTAGGTGTTTTGTTCTACATGTTTCAAATTCCTGGGTAGATACATGTAATTCATACTTCACATATAAGTAACAAGTCAAGTTTGATCAGGGAGGAATCCAGGCCTTCACGTTTGAGGAGTGTGATTTTTCACTTGCCTTAAAAGCCCGCCTGAAATAATTGAGGAGAGCTCCTAAAAGCACACCTAAATCTTGCATTTAAGTACTCTGACTATAGCAATTGCTCACCTAGAATGATTTTAGGTGAGCTTTTTTCAGCTCACCAAAGATTTTTAGATGCAAAGGCTTGGGATGTGGTTTATTCCTCTATGGTTTGATACATTGAGGCTTAAGCTGCACTTGCTTTTTATAGTCCTTGTTGTGTGCATACTAAAAAAGAAGGAGACTTGGTTTGGTGAAAAAATAAGAAAAAGTGGGATATCTGCTGACAAGACAGAACACTTGGAGCCTCTCAAAAATAGGTGATCATCATGACATGAGGTGGGCGCCAAATTAAAGATATCTAATTCTAATGAATGAATCAAATTCTGAATCTGGGCTTTTTCATTGGCATTGCTGGTGTATAATGCTATGGTTTCACATTAGTCCACTTGGCTATGCCGGCTAAAGTTCCATGTGGGTCTGCTACAGATTATGTAAATCACATGATCGCTGTAAGGCTCCATGTTGCAAGCATAACATAGGTGGGCCGTTGGGTCAACATCAACATTTTATGTCAATCAGACTGATCAGTCTCCAACATCCCAAATTAATGAAGAATACTTACAGCAACTCGACCTCTCCCTCTCTAGAATTTCCAACCTGAATAGTCATATCTTTATAGCTGGAGATTTTAATCTCCCTGGTATTGACTGGAATAATGATACTATCAAACCTAATGCTCAACATTCAAATATCTGTCGCCAGTTTATAGAAATTACAAATAATCATAATTTGGAACAAAAAGTTAACAAGCCCACAAGGAAAGAAAATATTTTGGACCTTTTCCTCACAAACTCCCCAGCCGCTGTAAATAGAGTGGAAACCCTCCCAGGCATCAGTGACCATGATGCCGTGTTCGTAGAAACTGACCTTGCTGCAAACAGACAAATCAAAAAACCTCGTAATATCTTTCTATTTAGAAAAGCAAATTACAACGCCATCCGTGAGCATATGACCGCCTCTAATAGAACCATAGACGCCCACAGAGTAAACCCCTTTTCTGCAGATGAGTTATGGACTCTATTTCACAATGCCTTACAAGAAGCAGTCAAAGAATTTATCCCTCAGAAATTGATTAAACCGAAACATAGTCTCCCATGGATTAATCACAACCTAGCTTGCCTCATCAAGAGAAAGAATATACTCTATAGCAAAGCAAAAAGGACCACAAACGATAGACACAAATACCTGAGAATTAGACACCTAACACAGAAAAAGATAAGAGAGGCCTACGATAAATATATTGCTGACATAATAACCCCACCAACAGACATCACCTCAGAATTCCCTAATTGCAAACAAAAAAAGTTCTGGTCATATATACGCAGTCTAAAACGCGATTCTACTGGTATAGCTCCCCTTAAAGACAATGGACTAACAATATCCGACAACAAAACCAGATCAGAAATCCTGAACAAACAGTTCCATTCAGTCTTCAATAGAAATGACCCCACTACATCCCTCCCAGACCTCGGACCAAGTCAATTCCCTTCTCTTCCCGTTTTCAAAATAACTGACCCCGGTATAGAGAAATTACTGTCACAACTGAACCCACATAAAGCAGCGGGACCTGATGAGATTCATGCCCAAGTCCTTAAAGAACTGGGTACTCACATTGCCCCCATCCTCCAGTGTATATTTCAAACTTCCCTAGACACAGGTAAAGAGCCCAATGCTTGGAAAGCTGCACATATCTCCCCTATCTATAAAAAGGGTGAGAGATTTAAAGCAAGTAACTATAGGCCGGTCTCACTAACATGTCTATGCTCCAAAATAATGGAGCATATAGTGGTTAGTCAAATAATGACACATGTAGAGAGACATAATATAATTCATAACCTGCAGCATGGATTCAGAGCGAAACACTCTTGTGAAACCCAGTTATTAACGTTTATACATGAACTCACCAAAAACATGAATGATAGGGAACAAACAGATATAGTCATAATGGATTTTGAAAAGGCCTTTGATAAAGTGTCACACCGTCACCTACTACACAAGTTAGACTTCTATGGAATTAGAGGCAACATACATACCTGGATAAAGGACTTTCTCGACAATAGAACACAAAGAGTTATGGTCAACGGTGAAACCTCTACTCCCCTTCCAGTGGAATCCGGTGTCCCACAAGGGTCGGTCCTAGGACCGACCCTCTTCCTTTTATATATAAACGACCTCCCCAATCACACCCATTCTACTGTACGCCTTTTCGCCGACGACTGTGTCCTCTATAGGAAAATCTCAACCCCTACCGATGCTCAAATCCTTCAACAAGACCTCTCGGCCCTAGCTGACTGGGAGTCCGACTGGCTTATGAAATTCCACCCAGCAAAATGTAATATAATGAGAATAACAAAATCCAAAACTCCACTTATATTTGAATACGCCCTTAGGAACTACAAACTGGACTCAGTAAACGAAGCCAAACACCTAGGAGTAACTATAGCTAATGACCTTTCCTGGACCTCCAATATTGATAATGTAACCACTAAAGCTAACCGTTCTTTAGGCCTTATCCGCAGAAACCTTAAAAAAGCCCCCACAGACACTAAAGTCCTAGCTTATAAAGCATTCGTCCGCCCAAACCTTGAGTACTGTGCAAGTGTTTGGGACCCCCACACCAAAAAAGACAAATACCAGTTAGAGATGGTTCAAAGGAGGGCTGCTAGATTTGCCACCAACCGGTATCACGACACAAGCAGTGTAAGTGATATGCTGCATTCATTGCAATGGCCCTCTTTAGAGACCAGACGTACCTACATCCGCCTTAATATGTTCTACAAAATAGTCAATGATTTGGTAGCCATCCCTAGCTTACAATACCTCACTCCCAGACCCCGTCCAACCCGTAATTCCCATTCATTATCATACCTCCCTTTTCAGACTTCCAAGGACTGCTATAAATACAGCTTTTTCCCTAGAACAACCTTAAATTGGAATCAACTTCCAATAGCTGTTGTCACAGCTCCATCCCTGGCAAGTTACCAACAGAGGCTGGTTGCTTGCCAGGCATCACAAGGTTAGTCTATATGTTAACCCGCTTTTAGCCTACTAACAACTAACAACATATTTTTCGCCTCTCCCTTTACTTCGTTAACTAACACATATTAACTTTTTCTATGCGCAGTACAGCAAAAAATGTTCATGTTTGAACGCTTGCTGAAACGAGAAGAAGAAGAACATCATGAATCATCTGCATCTTGATTCAGACTTGAAGCAAATCACAGACACAGAGTTTAACTTTGCAAATGCCAACGGGGGGGGGGGGGGGGGTGTTACAAATCAAATTTGAAAATACGCACATTGAAAACTCGCTGTACTGAACATCTTGACCATTATTCCATGGTAATCTAATCACTGCGACCCCTACTCACCTTTTTCTGTGGGCCGTAGTAACGGATGGCCTTGCTCGTTTTGCTGATATTTTTGACAGTTATGTTTATCTTGTGCACGGTATTTACTTGAGTGTCGTGGAATTCTATAAAAGACGGTTGTATTCGAACGCCAGAAATATCCTTATCCATCTTATCTGACTGTCCTAGTAGTTTCTAGCTGGGCATATAATTTAGGCGCGATAAATCTTCAATCATCCGCTCTACGAGTCAGCCATGTTGTTTAAGTTTTGTTGCCCTGAACTCCGCATCTTTGTACAGCCAAAACTTCGCATCCAAATTGAATTATCAAATAATTTGTAACATTTCAGTATTGACCCATAGTTATTATCGTATGGTTATTTTCTATAATATTGATAGCAAAAGAATTGAAAATAAGTAGGCTACAAAAGTATTTTCTGAAAGTCGAAACTATCCTTACTTGTGCATAGCTTTATTTGGAGGCTGTCCTGATAAAACGAATTTGATTAGTTGCTTTCTTTTCTGCGGTGTGGCCAGAATTCCCTGGTTTATCAATATTGCACAATAATAACAAATCACAAGCCTTTTGAGAAAAAAGTAATAGAATCATATGACTTTATTTACCGGTCTTATTTCAATTATACGCATTAAATTACTTTAACAAATTTAGGTTTCTTCATTGAAAATGAACCAATCATGGACCTCGTTACAAATCATCATGGACCTTCCTGTTGCTAGGTGATGCGCCATACTGTTCGATGTACACAAGCAGGTGAACGAGTTGTTGTGTTGCTTCTGACTTCTGGTGCAGGCGTACATCAAACATGGGGCAGGACTACTACAATATCTTGAGTTTAACTAGGAGCGCAACTGATGCAGATGTTAAGAAAGCGTAAGTGGGTATTTATGAAGTTCTGGCAACAACAGTGGCTCATTTGAGTTGTCACTGTCAAAAAGTGTCGTGACCAGTGTCTTCGTCCAGCAAAGACAGCATAGCTAGATTCACTTTATTTTCTCAGGACAGCCGTACGACAACTTGTATAAAAGCTACTTTGCAAATGGGCTCTGCTGGCATGTGTCACACTCATACAAATCAATAAATACATAATGCTTGAAATATAAAATGTAAATAATGCATATAAAATGCGCATCGTGATTACTCGTGCTTATGCCTGGGTTTATTTAATTATTATGGGAAGTCAGCACAAGTAACCAAGAATAGTAAACAGAACTTAAAATATTGTCTTAATAGTACAATGGAATAGATAACTCAGTTTCACAGTATCACTAAATATGATAAAAATTATAACATCAAAAAATAATTTACAGTGCCTTTATAATATTAGCAGCTCGTCCGCTCTTACAGTATAGGGACAAGAAGTTGTGAAGAACATGACTCACAGTCACTCAGTGTTGCCAGCTTCAAGAAACCCTAGCACCAGAGAAGAGCTGTTCCCAAAACCTGGCTGTTTTTAACGGCAGTTCAGCTCTTAAATGTTTTTTTTCTCCCACACACATTACATCAAATGTTAATTCATTCCATTTCAGTAAAAACACAATATAAGAATATTGTACTGTTGCTTTTTTTAGGACATGTTAGAATATCTATAGACTTTTCTTGCCTGGCATTTTGGTCTAATCAAAACATATTGCAACAGGCCAGTGCTGCCACCAAGTAAAATTTGATTCACCCAACATGACATGAGCTGACATATGTCACGGAGCGTGTTCAATACACTTCCAAATGAACTTGGCAATGGGATGGCTTCTTCTGGGCTATACCCATTCCATATCAGGACTGTAATTATTAAGGGGCCCAAAGGAAGTTGCACAACAGAATAAAGCAATGTAGGCCTACACTTTATTGTCCTGTGCACACAGATGTGCAGAGCGCTTGTGCTCGTTTAAGTGGGTTGTCCTGAAATGGGAAACATATCTATTGTGTGGCATTGTCACATGCATTAGGATCTTTCATACAGTCACCAGGTCCAATCTTAATTGACCAAGGGAAAATAAGTTATGGACATTTCATGCCTGGTTTAATTCTAAGTTTGTCAAATATCTGAATTTGAATATAGCCATGGTTTAGGCATTTCTAAGTATAGGGGGAGTTTATTAGAAAGGGTAGTGCCTAAATTTGTGAAGTATTTATGCAACCATGCATGCATAGTACATAGGTACATGCCATGCACACCTGGTTGTCATCATGGTTAATTGTGTCATCAGTGTCAGTAAACTGAGTAGAAAGCATGATACAAACACGGTTTAGTCTGATGTTTAGGAATTATGGACCACAAACATGATAAAAACCCATGACAATGTCATCAACTTCAAGGTATTTTGAGTCATTATATCTTAAAGTCAGACATAGTGGTGTGATTTCAAAAGCATGCTGTTTGCCCCATTATAGGCAGTTACCCTGATAACTTCTTTGTTCAAATGCTATCTAATTTCCGAAAGCACCCTTGGCGGCAGTCTGCATGTACTTCGTCCCCATCATGAGATGCTAGTCTGTCCCCCTCAGTCCTGTATTTATGAGTGTTTATGAGACAGGGATTGTATCAAATCTTGCATTGTCAAAACTAGCCACTGTAGTGAAAACTTTACTAAACCACTGGGAGATTGAGTTAAAAGCTATCCTACCCACACAATGTGCCCTAGCCCAGAGTATGCTCAGGAAATGCAAAACAAAAATAAAACAGGTGACTAAAATCATGGTGTTCCTAGCATAGCACACCATTTCCATGGTAGTGTGACTGGAGGATGTATACCTAGTATCACTGTACTGTTCAAACAATCAGATTAGCAATCAGGCCTGTGATGTATTTCTGCACTGGTTTATATGCAATTGTATTTTCCTTGTGGATACTGATGGGGAAAGACAGTTGTGGCACCATGGCATTAAATCACTGACATATTCATCATAGAGATACCTAAAATGAATGTCATTACTTCACATGAGCCTCTACCTTCAAAATGTCACATTCAGTTTTTCTTTTTGAAGGAATTTTGTAACCCAGGAAAATAAATAACACCAATTATATCCCGTGATAAATTTACCCATCAAAAACAAAAACTTGAGTCTTCAAACTGGAACCTAAAGCACCATTATGTTATGGGATTATAGTTATTGTCCATTTTCAGGTTCTCTTCAATTTTCCAAAACCATAGTTTATGTTCTGATAAGTATCCAACAAGATATCACATTGGAATGATGTGACAATAATAGATGAATATCCATGTTGGTTCTGTGGTTTCAGGCTTTGCTGCTCAATCAGTTGAGAGTCCTACAGTGAACCAGAAGCAGAGAGTCTAAGGAATGTAGCATAATAATGAGGGGGGGGGGGGGGTTGGTATGAATTGTTGCATATGAAGCACAATCAGGGCAGAAATGTGTAACTTGGAAGGGCCACCATAACTTTAGCATCCTGATCTACCAAAACAACACTGTGACGCTAGGCTTAAGAACTGCTATCATGGTACAGTGGTACCTGCTGTTTAAGACCACCCTGAAAGCCAGACAAAAGTGGTCACATATGGCAGGTGGTCTTTCACTGCAGGTAAGCTTACAAAGAAATTAAAGGCCATTGTCTTGAAATGGCGGTCTTAAAAACTGGTGCGGTCTTTCATGAGAGGTGGTCTTTAGAGCAGGTACCACTGTAATGTGATTTTAGAACATCCTGCTATTGACATGGTACATGATGGGTACAAACCAATGTTCAGTACACAACACAGATTTTCCCACGTATACAAAATATAATTCAGGATGCGTCTTTGGTGCCACATGGCATCAACAGCAAGTGTCACATTTGTTTTTAGAAATTCCTTTACCTATGAAAGCTTGCATGTACTATCTTTTAATCTACATGTATGGGTAACTTCCATTTTCTGTTTAGGTATCGGAAGTTGTCATTGAAGTATCATCCAGAAAAAAATCCTGGTGACCAAGTTGCAGCAGAAAAATTCAAACAAGTTTCAGAAGCATATGATGTTTTGAGTGATCGTGAGTATTTGTGAAGGATGCCTTAATTTTTCAATTACATTTCTTTATGAACAAGTTTTTTTTTTTATTTACAAATCTTTAATTTCTGTCCACATTATTTGTGATATTAAACATGAAAAACATGGCACATGCATAATATTAACTTTTATTTACCTTTTTTATCAGGACCACCTACTAAATGGTAAAATAATTATATGTTAACAATGCACTTACAGTAACAACATTTTTGGTGGTGTTTTTTATTTTAATGATAAAAATGTTCCTTCTTCAAGTCATCATGTGACACAGTGATGTGTCTGTCCCGTGTTCAAAAAAGTTGTATCACTCCATGAATCATTTATCCCATTCCCATACCAACAGATTTTTATATTTCACTGTTTAGCTCGGAAAAGGGCCACATACGACCAGTTTGGAGAAGAGGGGTTGAAAAATGGAGTTCCAGAAGGCAGTGGTCAGTCTGGAGCATGGACAGAGGGCTACACATTCCATGGGAACGTTGACAAAGTGTTCAGAGATTTCTTTGGGGGAGACAATCCATACCAAGGTTTGACCTGTTTCCATTCTTTACAGAACCATTATGATACAATTATAATTTTGCATAAATGCAAGAAAACATTAATATATCATTCATTTGCCACAATCATAATTGCTAAGCATCCTAAATGTATTATTCACATTTTCAAACTGCACTTTTATTCTCCGTCATTTTTGTTGTTACTTATCTCACCCGGCACCATTTGAAGCAAGAATATAGTATTGTACACATTAAATTTCCAAGCATAATTTTATGGAGCATATGCCTGGACTCCCATGCTGGGTTTTGTGCCTGCCTTGATTTTATTTATGTAATTTATACTGTATTGGGTGTCAACATTTGGAAATTCTGCTGTCAGTATACAGTGTATTTTAAACGGCATTTTATGGTGCCAACTGTTTGCTATTTTAATGTGCTGGTCAGCAGACAATGGGTTTGAGTCCCACATGCAGATGATTTGAATGCATGAAGCATGGTGACCATGCACGTTCCAATCTACATGATCTACTGGATATGAAGGTACATAACATATACATGTAGTTCAACCTCACGTAAAAACTCCCAAGACTTCCTATCATCTTGTTATGCCAGATATTGATATATTTTCAGCAACAAATTATAGATTTGTTCAATAATATGCAGTCAAGTCATGTCCTAAGGACAAACCAATTTTCCTGCCTTAGTTCCTGTCCATTTTCTTCGTTTCATCACAATTGTCATCTGTGCACCAGGCATGTTGGTGATCCTTCCATAGCTTAAAATTCATTTGAAAGTGCAAAACAGAGAAAATCATGATAGAAAATTCTGAAAGGAATAAAGTGGATGACCTTTCAGCTCATTTGTTAAAATTTTTTTCATCATGTGGTTTATCCAGAATTTTTTGATCGAGTGGACGGAGACATGCATATGGGTTTCGGAGGCCTGCATGGTCGTGGTGCAATGAAGCAAGATCCAGCCATTGAGAGAGACCTTGCCCTGTCCTTGGAAGAAGTGTTTCATGGCTGCACAAAGAAAATGAAAATCTCAAGAAGGGTGAGTGACAAGATGTTCAAGTGAATACTTCTCTTCTCTTTCATGAAATAACTGATCATGCAGTTTGAATGATTATCATGCCACAAAACTTCATACATGTGGTGCACGAGTCAAAGATACATGTATGACACCAAGTCACTGAGGCCTGCTTGTCTTTTTCCCAATGAAACTTGTGCTTCTGCTTATTATATGGCATGCATGTGTACATTGGAAAGTGTCACTGTAAATCTTGTACCACAGAAATTTGTTTGGGTTTTTATTGTTATAATAGACGGTTGCTGTTGTGAAATAGTCAAGTGTAAATTTTTTTTTTTTACAATTTTTCTTCACAGGTAATGAATGAGGATGGCCACACCTCAAGCATTAGAGACAAAATTCTTACAATCACAGTGAAGAGAGGTTGGAAGCCCGGCACACGCATTACATTTCCAGAAGAAGGTGACCAAGGCCCAAACCAAATTCCAGGTAAAATTGTGTAGAATTTCCTCCTAACTTTTTGATAAAGTGCCAAGACCTTCTGTCTGTTTCTCAAAATGGGATGCCTTGTCTAGCTTAAAATCACTTGATGCTCAATTCTTGGGGTCCCAAGTTGTAGGCATGTTACAGATGTCAAACCACACCCACAAAACCATTGGCCAGACTGGAAAATAAGAAACAAAAATAGTTATGATTTAAATAGTTCAAATGAAAATAAATTAGCCAAATTAAAGGATGCTTAGCATTGGTTTAGTATCTCTTTTTCTTGAAGCAACATACATTTAAAGTTAATGATTTTTTTTTTTTTTGGTAATGCACTTCATTGCCATCAATTCAAAATAAAACAACTATATTGACCAGCGCCTCCCCCCCTCCCCCGGCAATGAACAGTTTTGACTCCTTATGCTCAGAAGTGATGCATATACATTTTTACTCTTTTTTTATTTGCAGCTGATATTGTCTTTATTGTCAAAGACAAACCTCATCCACGATTCAGGCGGAGTGACGTCAACCTCATCTATACAGCCAGGGTCCCACTTGGCAAAGCCTTGACTGGTTGCACAATAGAAATCCATACTCTTGATGACAGAATACTACATATTCCTATAAATGACATAGTCAAGTAAGGCTCTGCTTTGTCTCTTCTCCCTGTCAGAAGTTTTCTCTGTCCAGAAGCTGCTGTAGTGTCCGCAGTAATCTTTTGCATCAACTATTTCTGTACACCAACTTGCAGGTCATTGTTGTCAGAGTTTCATCAGTTATGACTTCTTTTAAAATCAATGCCCATATTTTCAGTCCATTCAAGATAGTCTGGTGCATTTAATAGTACTGAAAATTGCTTTAATTTTGCTGTATTCTTATTTTCGCTGTATTCTTATTTTCACTTATTTCGCTGACGGCAAAAAAACGTGAAAATAAAAAAAACAAGTGAAATAGCATTTTAACATATTTTGAATGGGAATTATGTCGAAAACAGTGAAATTAAAACAACAGTGAAATGTCAAAAATAAAAACAACACGTGAAAATTTATACGCATGAAAATAAAGCAATTCACAGTAAATGTAAACAGGATAGTATTCCATCAATTTTGCATTTTGGAAAAACATATACCTGCAAGAAACATGTACTACATTTAAATAGTCTATATTACTTGATTTCAGATTTCATAGGACAGTGTTTGCTTTTTACTAAATTTGGTAAAACAATTTCCATGAAAATTTCTGTAACTTCATCCAGCTTTTAATCATTTTGCGACAGCTTGAATTGTATTATCCTTTCTTTCAGACCAGGGTACACAAAGACAGTGCCAAAGGAAGGCATGCCAATTCCCAAAGATCCAGGCACCAAAGGAGATCTCATTATTGAGTTTGACATTGTATTCCCGACATCACTATCACCTAAACAAAAGGAATTGTGCAAAGATGCCGCATTATAAAGAAGTGCAAGAGGCACTCTTAGTGGGACAATTGTGACCATTCCTTAATTGAACAGTGGATGCTGATGTCTACATTATATTCTTCAGGGGAAAGAAGCCACCACAGGATATTACCAGTATCATGTGATGACCACATTAGTAACTCAGTTTTTAATTGAAAGAGTTAATTTTTAGATATTTTTTTGGTGCATTTATGATGACCACTCTAATTAAAAGTGCAAGAATTTTTTTCCCTCTGCCAGTGAATGGATAAATTATGTCAAGTTTCCTACCATTCCAGGTGTTGGTATGGAGTAAGATTGAACCCCATGCAGCATCAGCTATTACCCTTTCAGTGCCAATGGCGACTAAAGTCGGACAACTTAAAACAAACTGCTCTGATTATAGCAAGGGTGCTAGATTCATGTTCCTTGTGAAAAGACCTTTCATTCAAGTAGCAGCATGCCCACAAGTACATAGAATATAATAGTCCAGGTCAACAGCTATCTTTCAGCATGCTTTGGATGCAAGCCAAAGAAAGCTGTTGACTTAGTCCGAAATGTGGCACTGAAAGAGTTAAAGCTGCCCGTAATTTGTTGGGAGGTGGGGGTGGGGGTGCAGTTGAGCAAAATTAAATTTGTGGACATTAGGTAAAGTTGCCTGTCATTTTGGGGAGGGGGGGTGAGCAAAATTAACTTTACGGACTTCAGCTGTACACTTTTTGCCCCGTATGTTGCAGCTTGTTCTGTATGGATAAATGGACCATGTTCTATTTATATTATGTCACCAAATCAAACATATCATATGTTGATACTTTATTTGTATATATGTATTCTATTTTTGTTTGGTTATATTTCTGTGTAAATATATTAAATAAAACATCATAAGGCAATAAAACTTGCTTCTTGTGATATACTACTACTATTCCTCATCATGTGGTAATTAAATCATGTCCACTTTTTTAAAATAAGAGAAACAAAACATGAAATAAAGCAGATTGACAGACACACCTCCAATACGCCTACCAAAAACTTTATTTCAAAATAAAAACTCAAAGTTACTAAAGTTACTGATGCAGTTTCTTTTTTTCTTTCTTTTTTTTTGGGGGGGGGGGGGTACCATGGCACCATCCTTCAGAAATAGACCAATTGGCCTGTGATTTTGTCCAGTTGAAACAGGAGGCAGCCAGGTGTACCTGAGTGGTAAAAAGGTGGGATTTCAGTTCTTGTCTAGTTGACAGATGGACATCCTACTACGGCTTTACTTTTATGGAATAAATAAATCGTGGAAGAACTGCGGTAAATAGTCTCCCCGCTTCCAAACGATGGATATACATGTACATGTAGTGAGTTTTGATAATTGCACAACTAGAAGTGTAAATGTACTTCAGGAAAAGACGAGACTTAATCCAAAGCGATTGACTTGTTCTTGGGGATACAGGTGGGCAAAGCATGCTCATCTTTCAGCCTTAAAGTTTCCTGTAGTAAGGATCACATGACTTGCCTGCCATATCTGCAAGATCAAGACTCCAATTGAATGAATCAGTCCATAAATATCACAAGTCAGCAGCCACTGACCCTAAACATGATAAATGAACAAGACATGCATCTGATATTAAATACATAATTATTTTATTGCATACTTTCATATGTGTATATATGTACATGTAGAATAAATGTGTGAAATGTACAGTTTTGTACATACATGTACAGTGCATTATATTACATCTGCCAGATGATTATTTCAAGACGTAAAGCATGACGGTGGGAACCAGTACAAAAGTCCTGTCAAGAAAGACCACTTCTCCAGGCTTTGCTAAATACTCAATTCATTTATGTACCTCCT
Organism: Hermodice carunculata; assembly: GCA_964020975.1. NCBI lineage: Eukaryota > Metazoa > Annelida > Polychaeta > Eunicida > Amphinomidae > Hermodice > Hermodice carunculata. Next base: position 108,969,593 of record OZ026614.1, on the reverse strand, counting down.
ATGAAAGACCACTTGTTTGGCGATACCACAATTCAGTCATCCCTAGGTGTGGTCTTTTAAGACAGGTTTCACTGTATTGGGATTTTAGTTATTGTATATTCAAGCTAAATGGCATGAGGTAAAGGGCAGCACTGGTGAAGAAGAAAGAGACCTATTCTGACCAATACTATGGTCAGGGTAGGTCATGTGATAACTCTTGACCAGTAGTTATCATCTGCTACCTCCTGTCCCTGGGCCTATGCCATTGGCTCAGCATGCTGAGGGCACACTGTAGATGACTCCCCAAATCTGCTGCATGTACAATTCTTGGCGACAAAGTTGCCACAATGGAAAGCAAAACCAGTTTTTACAACTATGAAGGCTATTTGGTCATTCTGATGTTCAATGGGATCAGAGCTACCCCGTTGGGCTCAGGAGTTCCATGTTGTTCCCATCATAGATTAGGCCCACCTGTCTTCAAATAAACCCATGTTCATTAGATAAGAAGGGCTAGTGGTTGGAAACCAGTGACATCCTTCTTCGAAAGTTCTACACATTTTCTGTTGCCACCTGAAAAGACTTGAAAAACTTGATTGAGGAAGTACATGTACATGCTCCCACTTCCTCCGTCCTGATTTTCCTGCATACAAACAGCATGAACAGCTTCTGCACTTGTCTTCAATATACACAACATGCAGTTAATATCATACGTTACTCTTGCAGAAACACCTGCACAGCCAGTCATTTAAAAAAAGCCTCACAGTTTTTCCAGATCACCAGCCAGCTGGATGAGTGGAAACTAGAATTCTTATACATCTGTACTATTATTGAACAATCATTTATTCTTGTTTCCTATACATGTATTACAGTAGGTGACAAGATGAGTCATAGACATTAACTTTTCACAGACAATTATATATCATGTAATTATCAAACACAACAGATATTTTATCTGATGCTTCATTTTATATACCTGGTTAGCTATTTCCCTGGCTTTATTGTTTTAACTGTCATTTTCATAGCTCCCATCAAGATTGAATTTGAAGTTCCTCAGCAGGTAATATTTTTAACACAAGTTTGACATGCGAGACTTGAAGCAAATAACTGAAAAATACAACTCCACTTTGCTGTGACAGCTTTCTGTCAGTAATGTGGATGCATCAACAATCTTTTTAAATAAAATATTTCATAAAAGATAAAATGAAAATTACTGATGAGATGATACCAACAACTGTGGTCACTTTTTCAAGCATTCAGAATCAAATTAATCTTAACTCTTTGAGTCGAATGAGAAGAGCATCATTAAGCATTTTAATCGCCCATACTGGGGATAAATGCCATAACGACTAATAGGTTTGTCATGGCAGTATGTAGTCCTGGATCTGCATACTATAGGTAAGTCCACCTTTCTGCACATGCATGGCTCTTCTTGTTCTTATTTAGGTCAAAAAACCCCAAACTATAAAATAATTTATTGTTTCACTCCATATTGCCAGCGCATTTTCAACATTTCTTCTTAATGCCTTTTGTAAAAAGTGGTCGCATGACAAGAAGAAAAAAATATATATTTTGCAAACTTACTTTTCTTTTGTTTTGACAAGTGTATAAATAGAACGTAACCTTACCACATTGTATCCTTTTGAATTTACACTTCTAAATTTATATACTCAAGTTTCTTTTAACTTCAATATCAAAGCAAAAGAGCATATTTACTGTGAGACTTCTCAACAGAGCACCAGTCCTCCATTATATGAAAAACTGAAAGCACCACCTGCCAGATCAGGATTATCTTCAATCTGCGAGCAAACCCTTGTCAAAACAGGTTTCTGTTTGGTATGATTCCTCACAACTTTGAGCAGTTTTTCTTTTTCGCAATACAATTTTCTTCCTGCAACACAATTCAAGTTCAAGAAAACAGCACAGTCTACCTTGAAGGCAACTCTTTGCAAACAAAAGGAGAGATAAAAGCACAGGCTACCTTCCTGGCAAGCTGAGTAGAGACAACAGAGCTGGGTTTTTTTTGTTTTTTTTTTAAGGAATGAAAACTGCGAAGGGTAATCATGCCCCATCTTATTCTTCTTGCTTGAAACAGTAACATTCAAGTAAACTCATTAAGTTCTGACAGATCTTGATACAGTATATTTCTGTATCTGCACATATATCTGTTACACAGTGTGTGCATTGTTTCAGGCACGAAAAAAAAAGGTAAATCTCAGGATAAATATATTTGCACTTTTTTGTTGGCACAATTGCCACAGAGCTCCAAGCTATGAGTCCCATTTGATATCTGTCTCATGTGTACTTGTGACTGAGATAGTCCTGGTAGACTTTCATGTTCTGTTTGCTGGGCTGACTGGCTCCCTGCTTTCCACACCGTACGTACCTCTCGTAGATGTGGTTGGACTTTTGGTTGACCTTTGGTGGAATCACATGATATGAACTGTCCAATGAGAATGTACTTATTTGTATTCTGCAACATAAAGAGGACATCCAAACATCAGCGCACAAATTCAATCTTGTAATGCCAAACAGTAAAAGTCAACTTTACTAATTATGACGTTTTATTCCCTACAAATATCACACTGGAAAGGCTCTAATGAGGTGCAGTAGAGAAATCCTACACAGTTTCCTTTAAATATGATACTAATATTAGTACATTACTGAAATCTGAATGCTTTTGTAACAAGCAATTATTATTTTTTTTTAATTTAAAAAAAAAAAACAACAAAAAAAACCTGACCAATGTCTTCACTATATTTACAAACTTCATACCCAAAAGCGTTAACAGAAAGTCCCTCTACAATTTGAGATTTGTTCACCAATCCCCATTCAACATTTCAATACCAAAAGGCGTACTTGATGAAAAAAAAATGGAGAGATTCTGTTGATACGTACAACTCTGTTCCCTTCCTGGTCTTGGTCATGTCCTTGTCACTGTCAATCGGACAGCAGGCATTTCTTCCCAATTGTACATACCTGAATTCATGAATACACACGACGATAAAGTCTTATTAAGGCAAAATTAATACTAAAATGAACAAAGGTGTCCACTCTGCAACATCTGGAAATGTTTGAAGTAAAACAGAATTTGGAAACACAGATCACAAAGCCAAAGGAGCCACTGTTACAACACGACAAGACAAGAACAAAAACAATTTCACCCACATCTACTGAATATCCAACTTTCTTCACAAACTGGCTTGAGGCAAACCACTTTTTCCCTTGTCAAATCCCCTCCCCCCCCACCCAATGATTGTACAAAAACAATCATAAAGTTTGATCGAAGTCCCATGTGACATTATTTTGTGACAATTTTGAAGCACATCTTTATTACTAATTCTATAAAAACCCACTCGTAGTTTCAGACCTTTATCCATTATCTGGGCAAGCTTCTCAACTTAGATCCATCATAGTGACCCAGAAGGTGATCTTAGCTCTTCCGCCCAGTGCTGTTACTGAATTCATAGCCTGGGGGAAACTTCAGTGTCCCATTCACAATTTCTGTTTTCGGGCCCACCACCAACCACAACTGGGAACTTCAAGGTATTCTATTTACATTTTTAGGTAATACTCACACTGGAAAAGTCCCATTATATATTGTAAATTACATTCATTCGACAAATCAACCTTCCCTTAACATTAATAACACATACATTTTAAAAGTTTTAAAAAGACACAACCTCTTCAAAATATCCAATCAAGACTAACACACACGGACTTGGGTGCCATTTTGAAAAGTCTACATTCCACACCCTATGGTTTGTGAATGAGGATAGTAAAGGGGCTATCTTGGGGCGGTTTATAATATGTGAAACCAAAAGTATGTGTTTTGCAAATATTTCAGAGCATCCACAATGATATGACATATGTTGTTTTATAGTGTATATTAATTATTGAGCCTCGCACTGTTCAGTAGTGTTGGCCGGGTTACTGAAACCACATATATATTTTTGTTAGGCCTTAGTAACTTAGCACATTTGTTAAAACATGTTTAAAATAGAATGTTCTTTCCCCTTTCACACATTGCCTCCTTTGACATCAGTTTAATTTGTTGCCTGTACACAGCTGGAGTACAAATATACATACATGTAAACAAAGAATTTGTGTGTGTGTGTGTGTAATACATATATACATGCAGGTACTATATGTATATAGACAGCATCACTGATTTACTTTACACATACCATTTGTAGCCTGCAACACTGTGTTTTTCTGGCTCTTTGATCTCAACTCCATAAGTCTGTCCCATGGTTGGAAATAAGTCCTGAAAAATGAATGAGATGTGTCAGTTTTATTCATTCAGTCACTCATTCATTTATTAATTTTGGTTCTGGTAAATTGACCGTTTTCAATAATATCGTGCTTGAATTACCAGATCAAAGCCATTCCGCTGGTTACAAGACAGCTGAGGCCTCATGCAAACTCCCACGTCAAGCTACCCCAACGTTTTGTCGTTCACTACAGCGAAACTGATTTGTGGAAGCCTAGACTGTGTTTCCATGACCATGGCATAACAATGAAAAGTACATGTACAGTGTAGTTCCTTTCTGGTAACCACCACTAACAATATAAACAATGAATGAAAAACACAGTCAACTGTTTGTTATGGAGTAACAATTTTGTCTTCTATGTATCTAAGTACCTTGCAGAACCAAAAAGTAATGGCCTTCTTAACGCAAAACAAATTATTGTTCAAGCTAAATTTTAGGAACACAACCTGGCTCAATGTTCATTGAGGTTCCTACCTGTACATCCAGCCAGCCAAAAACATGTACTTGGTGCTGCTAAAACTTGTCCAAGCAGGGTATCATAGATACTATATGTGGATATAAAATAATATAATAATTTTTACTATGTGGTTTTAAAATAACAAGGATAGGAATACCTTGAGGGACACCAGACTAAGACCGGAGTCCTCCCGGTGCGCGTTGTTGCCCACCATAATGTCAATGTCACCATCAATGTCGGAGCCCTCACTGCTACTGGTGCTGCCCTCTGATGACCCTGCAGATGTGGTTGATGATGTTGAATCTTTTCCAGAAACATTGGGATTGGCCTCTGTGATGGAATTCCTGCAAAATCACACATTCAGCTTTTAAAATATAATGACCAGAATGATATTAAGACTCCCGCAGCCAGGGTGAAAATATGGTGACCCCTGGTGACCTTGAAAATACATGTAGGTCAAGGTTGTTTAATGTTAACCTCAGCTAAGTTTCCAATAAGATGCTTCTACCGTACAAGTTTCAGGATGGTACCTGAATATGTTCAGGTTATTCCACAAGGGGGATGGACAGAGACATGCACAGACCTGACAACGAAAATACCCAACCAGGTAATAGGGCCAAGGGAGTAAAAATGACAAGCTTTGTTGAAATGACTCTGAAAAAAATGACTTGAAAATTACAAGCTTTGTTGAAATGGCCCAAGACTTGAAAATTAAAAAGTTTGTTGAAATGGCTCCAAAAGCATGGCTTGAAAATTGGAAACCTTGTTTTTCATATTTTCAGTTTTGATGCATATCCCCATCCACAAAAAAACACATTTGTGGTGAAATGGTAAAGTGAATGCATTTGTCCGAAACATGTCATGTTGATGTGCAAGATTTAATTTCTGTATCTTCCATTGATTAAATTGATTGAATATACACGTGTGTGTGTACACAGTTTGTCACCATTACTGGCCCCTACGTACTTACCCACTCTCCTCCTGTCTTCTACCTGGGCGAACTCGCACAGCAAAAGGACTATAGTTTGTAGCAAATTTTGGCATGAAGTCTCTGTAACAGTGAAAAATAGTACAGTGGAATCTGCATTGAAAGACCGCTCCTAGGGATGAACAAACTATGGTCTCTCAAAGACAGAACAGACTTTCATACAGGAGCTGGCAACACGAAAAGTACGACGTAAAGATCTTGACAAGGTGGTCTTCTGACACAGGTGGACTCTCATTGGAGTGATCTCCCATGAAAGGGGTCAATGTACAGTGTATAACTTTAACTGTACTGTGGCCACGCCATGTTCAACTCACATAACACACTGTACAAGCTGCACAATGAGTATTACTAACATCAAGCTTCGTAAGAGTGCTCCCTGTTGGCAGTCCCATGTGCAATAGGGACTGGAGAAGGACCACAAGCGAGGGTTACCAGAGGAGACGGTGAAAGCCTTTCTGCATATAGAAATTTGTAAACTGATCTGGTACCCATTTCTCAGCTGCACTGACATATCCTAGTATGCTTATGCATTTTCTACAACAAGAAAATCCAGCAGATTCTGTTTGTTTCTTGTTGGTATTTTTACATAAAGGTCTGTGTAATTTCTACACCTTTTCCTGTCAACCTGTGATCCCACCCTAAGCTCAATATATTAAAATTCATATTCTATCATGGGCATCGGGCAAGAGCCATTCAGATGGCTGATTTTAAGCTTTGACCAGTGTTAGTTTCAGTGCTAACCATGGTTCCAACAAGCAATTTTTAATGAACATTTTTTGCTTGTTTTATGAGGGTGAATAACATTTATCTATCCAAAATAAACTATAATTTTGTGTTTCCATGCTTTGAATAAGAAGCAAATAGTTTGGGGTGTTGAAATTTTTCGAGGTAGGCAGGAACGCTTTGCTTACAGACATGCAGCACCATCTGCTGACAGAATTGCAAACTTCCATTAGAAACAGTTGACCTACCGTTTCCACTATTTGGCATTCCTAATCGATTCAAAACGTGATGCTAAAGTTGAACATAGTGTTTGTGTGTCTGTGTGTGATGCTCTAAGGTTGGTAGAATCAATGGAACTCTTTGGTGGCATGCACTGACATACACTTAAATTCAGAGTGGAAATTTGGCACTATGTGTAGTGATTGCAAAGAAGTGCAGCTTTACTCGGAGATCAGCTCAGTGGCTGGTAGAAGTGTGTAGGCCTACTATGCGCAAAGTGCTGCATTGGGGGTAATTATTAGACTTCTATTAAGTCCATGGAAAAAGACTTGGCGAGGGCAGAACTCCCTGTAATGCCCGCTGTGAGTAGTCCGACCGGTTTCGCCAGTAGGGTGGCTCTTCAGGGACTGAGGATAACGGCTGCGACGCCGTACATCTCAAGACGTAAACGGTTTGTGTTACGTCTTATATAGTACGGCGTAAACAGTCAACGTCATGAGTGGGTCATGGTGATGACACCATGGTTTTAACCAGTCACTTGTGCATGGCGACAAGTAGTGTAGGCACGTGCTGGTCGCATTATCTATTAAGTCCAGCCATGATAGAATAGACTTTAATCCTCCCCATCCAGTGATTGTGTGGATTCTATGACCGACGTCAGATATCATGAATGAAGCGGCCAATCCATGCTATAAATCCATGACAGAAATTATTGAAGGAATCAGACTGGGGATTATCAATAATATCTAGGAATACATCCTCACATACATGTGCAAGTACTTAGGGATGGTTCAACATTTTCATCATTTTTGAATTAGTACTTACAGTATGCAAGGGGGGAGGGGGTTAAATGGGTCTGTACACTTTCACAGGATATAGAAAATGATGGTCAATTTTTGGGCTGTTTTGTGTAAGTTTGCTATGATTTGGGGGCAAAATCATCTGTTTTAAAGTACTAATTTGGGGGGAGGGAGGGGGGTCATGAAATTTAGTACCCTAAGTACTAATTCAAAAATGATGATAATGTTGAACTATTCCTTAGGCAATATAACAGTAAATGAGCCTCTTACCTGATGCCATTGGCCATGTGAAAGCTGAACAGGTCATCCAGGCTGGTCAGCTCATATGGCTTGTAGTAATCCCAGAATCCACTGATTCTCTCATCATCACCAAGAGTCTTAATTACTATCTGCCTCCTGTGTGACCCTTTGAATTCTGATACACGTGAAAAGAAAAAAAAAAACTCGATTATGTATTATGTTTATCTTGACAAAATTTACTTTGTAATTTATCTTTTTCCCTAAAAATCTACCTTTAACAAGTATGATGACTTATAAGTACATTACCAACGTATATCACTCAAGTTTGATCCGATTTTATTTGGAATAAAAGGCATGCTGTTACCAATATGCAAGTCACAGAGATCAACAAGAAGAAAAGCTAAATAAGTGAAAATAGGTTTCATGTCTTTGAACATTTTAAGTCTGATTATGATGTCCGTAATAGGTTATTATGTGTATTTTTTTTTTTACAACATATTGATATGAACTTACGTACAGTTTAATGCATGTTGGTGACATGCCCTTGAATATTAGAACAAATTTTATGATATCCATGTACATGTTCACAAATTCCTTTGATGACTTTTTCCTAAAAACAATTGAATTACAGAGGCACAAACTATCAAAGTGATAATAGGAATGGATTAAATTCCCTTCATGTTGATTGATCATACCACAATCAACAGGCCTCTCACAGTGAAATTACAAGCCCTTACCAAACTAATTAGCATAGTTCAACATCAGGAAATTGATCAAAGCTACATCATGTAAATCTTGACCCAAAGTGGGAGTTTGATATACTATTAGTATGAGCTAGTTTTATTGTAAGGGAATGTCACAATCATGGCTACAAAAATGAGACCCGCATTGAGGGCATTATGCCCATAATGCGCATTCCATACCTTCTTCATATGGCTTGGGTAGACAGGCGAACACAGGAGGGTCCCACCACTGGGAGTAGCTGGAAACATGGTACATATTTGAGATCATACATGTAGTGGTTCAGGATTACACAGAATCTGGCAAATATCTGGAAGAACATTCATTTTGGATGATATTTAGGGGTCCTTACTTAATGACCATGATAATTGTGCAAAAAGAACATCACGTCAAAAATACCAAAATAGCAATTTCCGGCATATATGAGAGAGGACTTTGATCCTGACAAATGTAACATTTTGCTCTACTTTCAGTGGCTACTTTACATTGTAAAACATTTGGTCACAGAATATTTCATTAATTTTTTTATTATTTTGTCCAGTTTGTGAATACGGTCAAATAAGTCATTGATCTGCGATGCAAATGCAATTTCTTGGGACTGGATTTTTTTTTTTTTTAACTCAAGGTATTAACAGCCTCAGCCCCTTTGTAATTACAAACTGAATATCCAATATCAACAGAACATTTAACCAGAGATGTTCTTCTCTTGTCCACCAAAACTGTAATTTTAGTAGTATTTTTGCAACAACAGCAAAGTGGCAGACTTGTGAGGACACAAAGCCACCAAGACCACAATAAATCATCACTGCTGTTTCAAACTACATGCAACGGATCCAGAATAGAAACGGGTATCCATGCACACACCTCCTCTGTCTGGGTTGTGGGCCAAAAGAACACTGTCGATTGTGCATGTAGACATCAGTGGGTAGTTCCCAGATGTTAGGCTGGCCTTCCTGGGGCTCAAACACTCCCAGGAACACATTGATGGCGTGCTGCTTTTCTGCATCTGCATAAGAGAAACCGAACCAATCTCAGACAACCAGGCAATTTTAAATGTGAGGTTGAACCCAATCTCCTTGGCCTATTACATGTACTAGTAACCACGCCCCTTTTAATACAAGGTTGAACCCAATCTCCTTGGCCTATTACATGTACTAGTAACCACGCCCCTTTTAATACAAGGCTGAACCCAATCTCCTTGGCCTATTACATGTACTAGTAGCCACGCCCCTTTTAATACGAGGTTGAACCCAATCTCCTTGGCCTATTACACGTACTAGTATCCATGCCCCTTTTAATACAAGGTTAAACCCAATCTCCTTGGCCTATTACATGTACTAGTAACCACGCCCCTTTTAATACAAGGCTGAACCCAATCTCCTTGGCCTATTACATGTACTAGTAACCACGCCCCTTTAAATAGGAGGCTGAACCCAATCTCCTTGGCCTATTACATGTACTAGTAGCCACGCCCCTTTTAATACAAGGCTGAACCCAATCTCCTTGGCCTATTACACGTACTAGTATCCATGCCCCTTTTAATACAAGGTTGAACCCAATCTCCTTGGCCTATTACATGTACTAGTAGCCACGCCCCTTTTAATACAAGGCTGAACCCAATCTCCTTGGCCTATTACACGTACTAGTATCCATGCCCCTTTTAATACGAGGTTGAACCCAATCTCCTTGGCCTATTACATGTACTAGTATCCATGCCCTTTTTAATACGAGGTTGAACGCAATCTCCATGGCCTATTACATGTACTAGTAACTCACTCCATACTGAGGTATTACTTAACATGCTATTAGGCCTTGAACAGCAGTGTTGGTATTCGCTGGTCACAATCTCTCATTTTTGATACAACAGTTTGATACCTGAGTATAAGTTCTCTTTATGAAGTATTTTAAATCTTCAGTCTTAAATCTAAATTATGAAACATTCTGAAGCTGGAATGTGATTTATCTATTATGCTGGTGAGATCAAAAATGTAAAGCGACATTTATAGCCAAATGAGAAGTGAAGGTTCATACAATGAGGTCCTTGAGCTTCACATGGAAATAGTCAACCATTACATTCATGAATGGACAGCCAACTGGTAAAGATGATATCTTGTAGATCTTGCTAATGTGAAGAGAGAAAAAAATTTAAAAATAAAAAACAAACTTCTTTCCAATTTTTTTTTTGGACTCACAATACTAGAAGTGTTTGATCCTGAAAATCAATTGGTTCTCTTTTTGGCTTGATGAAAGCATCATTCACACACACAACATTGGATAAAGGATCCACAGTTACTATTCAAATTTTGTACAATGGTACCTCTCTTGAGAGACCCCTCTAATGAGAGACTGCATATCTTTTTAAGACCACTCTCTCAGAACACTGCGCTATCTTTTCCATGTTGTTGTACCTCTAATGAAAGACCACCTGTTTTGAGAGACCGCATTTTGACCCGCCCTAGGGGCAACCTCTCAAAAGAGGTACCACTGTACTTGTTAATGAATTGAAAAGACTAACATGTATCAATATTTAAGATATGAGGGTCGCTTTTGTGTGTGTTATGGCATAATGACCTGGGTGATTGAAGCTGGCATCGTGGGCGTGGCCAGATGCCAGCTTCAATCACCCACGTCATTATGCCATAACACACAAAAGAGCGACCCTCATTGCTTATATTTACATTTTCCTATGAATTTTTCTGCTCGATTGCACAAAATTTAGTAGGTCTGCATAGAATTGAGACAAATGACCATAAACTGATTTGCCCAGCTTTGTTCAAGTGTTGAGTTCTGGAAACCCCAGGTGGGTGTGGCTTATTGGAACGTGGACGGGACACTTGTGTTATGGTCCGATAACACACAAGGCTCATGTGTTATGGTCTCATAACACACCAGGCTCTCTCCTATACTTGCAATGTTAAAGGTTAGATTGAATGTGAATATACACCTATGAAATAACACATAATTATGTTATTAATTGATAATTTAAATTTGAGTGTATGCATATAAAATGTTGGAAAATGTGCAAGTAAAATTGTTATGTGTCCACAGCTATTTGCAGGTAGAGGTAGGTAATCTTGTTTCATTTAAATTCAACAAACTTGTACTCAGCAAGTAGTAGTTGGCATTGTGCCCACCGAGTGCTGTCAAAGGCCGGCAATTAAGATTTTTGCAACTTGGCGTTAACCAGCAGTAGCCAGCAGAACTCACTGTTAGACAGTGCCAGGTCTTCATTAACTCTTCCAGTGCCAAGTTTTGGAGGGAGTCAACAGCATTTCTTGGTATTGTGCCCAAACCACACCAAGGAAAGCTGTTGACCCCAACCATAATATTCTATGAGACAATAGGTATGCTAGTATTTGATGAAAAGGCCTTTTTACAAAGAATATTAATATAGTATCCATTTGAAAATTCAGAGAGGTTCATCTTTAGAACTTTGACTTTAGTCACAGTTGGCAGTAAAAGAGTCAACTGCCTTCTGCCACTGTCAACCACTGGACATTGTGTAGTTTCTCAGACTGTTTTGTAGAATATGTAAAATATAAATTCTCATGCAATGTCATGATCCACATTATTTGCCCACCAGCAATGTTATGCTGAAATGCAGCATAACCACCAAAATCATTTAGGGATGGTGCAACATTTTCAGGATTTTTGAATCAGTACTTACAGTAAGCAAGGGGAGTAAATGGGTCTGTACACTTTCACAGAATATTGAAACAGATGGCCAATTTTTGGTCTATTTTGTGCAATTTTGGTATGACTTTTTTTTTTGGAAAATCATCATTTTAAAGTACTAATTTGGGGGAGGGAGGGGGGATGACATTTAGTACCCTAAGTACTCATTAAAAAATGATGATAATGTTGAACCATCCCTGAATACCACTAACACTGCACTTTGCTAATCAGCCTGATGTCTTACCAGAGAAAGCATTGCTATAGTAACGAGACAGAGTCTGCATGATGTCTCGAGAACTGGAGGTCCATGGTGCTATGTTGCGATAGCCTTTGATGCGGTGTACGAGGTGGGAGCCGCCATATTGAAGTGCCAGAGTGTCGCCTTGATCCTCATACAGCTCTTCCAGCATCCTGCGATACACAAAGAGATGTAGAGACAGACCATCCATGTGCATCTTGTGTTGGTGGTGTACATATGTAGCCATGAAAGATAAATGCTTTAAAACATTATCCATGTACCACATTGAAAAGCAGCTGCCACATTGAGGCTTTAATTTGATACCTCTTGTTTTCCATTACACACACCAATCACCAATGAAAAAAAATATCAGTACGTGAATCAAAGAATTTTAATCTATCCACTAGTTTTTTCTTTGCTTCTCAAGGCTTTGATCAATAAAATATCAGAAAAGTTGCTCTGAGGATTATATTGTACCTGCTAACTAGAATTTAATTCTGTAAGCTGACAAAATAAAACTACAGATATAATGTCTGTAGATCAAAGGCAAACTTCCCCCTTTCCATTTCTATTTATGCCACATTATCTAGCCTCCTCCCCCATGCTAACTGTGGTCTATCTTGGTGAAGTCTGTTTATGTGTCAGAAATTTCAAATGTCCGGACTTCAAGCATAATCCAATGGTAAATGTATGTGTAACCATGGTAACAGAGTACACAGGCACATGTGAAGGGTGCACTGCACATTAGTATGTGCATCTACATGACATGTGCATGTACTACTCTGATAGATGATAGATGTGTGGAGTGAAAGCTATGATCAAAGTGGAGAGAGAAACTGACAAACACAATTGGAAGAACCCTAACTGATAACAAATTTATGATGACTTAAAGTGGTGCTCAGATTACCTGATAATACACTGTACTATATCATCCACTGTCTGCAGAAAAAAAATTAGGTTTCTTTACTTTTCATGCCTTGATATTGAGGGAGAGAAAAACTGCAGAAATGTTGCCAGTCGCAGTACACGCTATGATTTAATCACTTGCATGGCTTGTGTGGTAAAACAAATGCACAGCACAGTGCATCTAGGTGTTTCCAACTTTCAACCGGCTTATCACTTGTACAGTGAAACCTGTTTTGAGAGACCACCCCTAGGGCAAGCCAAAAAGCGGTCACATAAGGCAGGTGGTCTCTCAATAGAGGTATAATAACATGGGAAAGATAGCAAACGGGACATAGTAAACACGGTCTGAAAAGGCAGGTGGTCTTTCATCACAGTGGTCTCTCAAAACAGGTTTCACTGTATTTACTTTTGTGATATGTGCCTGTGCCCAATAAAGTTTATGTATGAAGATCTTAAAATTGCAATGGCCATGTTTTGAGAGCACACATTAATCTGCTAATGAAAACTATAAGTGGCTCACCTAACACAATCAGTATCAAACTCCAAGATGGGGCTGTCTATCATACCCAGGCTGTATAACTGAAACATGAAACATATGGTGACGATTCTATTTTAATTTATTTACAGTACCTTATCAGGTTATACAATATAAAATACAGCAATTTAAAAGTAATCAGTATGAACGTAACACAACGACTATTACTTCCTACTCCAAGTTCCACGATGTGTTTCAAGCATTCAGCACACTCCTCTTCTATTGAGACAAGTTTATGTTAGTCTGATAGTCAGTTTTGTTAGAGAGGGCATCCTACTGTACAAGTTAGTGATCATACATATATCTAGTTTTCTAAAGACAGTGCATAATAAGAGAATTAAACTGCTGAAACAGATTCTAAATTTCACGGGTAACATACATAAATAATTTTATGAAATTTTTTTTTTTTAAGCAACAGCAAGCATGCATTACCAAAAGTTTGCGAACTGATTAAATGCCAAACTCCCAGGGCCGGAATTTTGGCAAGAATTTGAGAATCCATTCTCCTAAAGATTCTCCTAAACTTGTCTTTCCTTAAAAAGAAAACTAATTGACAAAACTACAAATATATTCTTGCAAAACTTTGCAAAATTCTGGCCCTGAACTCCCCAAACTCCCATCTTCCATCAAGTCATGCAGGCGAGCAAACCCAGAGATTCTGCTCACCAGGTACCAAAAATGTATGCCACCAGTTCCATGGCAGACTTTTGACAGCAGTTGTTACACCACCCACCTGGAATGCTAGCGCACATTTGCCAATGGCAAACTGTGCAGTGTTGGTCCTGTCCAGGCAGTCTACACAGTTGGTTCGCACCACGCCCAGTTGCTTTTGACCAATCACAGGCTCTCCACGCTTTTCGCCCATCACTGCTGTATTGCTCTTCAAGCCTTGGCACCTACCAAATTTAAAAAAAAAAAATTTATTGCCATTTTCACCTGATCCTATCTAAGGAGTTTAATCTGGGTTAATATAAAAATGAATTTCATCTGGATATTGTGGTTATGAGGGTTTGGCATTCTGTTGTTGATATGCATTCGCCATAAAGGATGTCCTTTATAGCAAATGCCGGTCGACATCGGAATGCCAAATCCTCGAGACCATAACTCTAAATGAAGCTCATTACTTTTATTCATATTTTCCGACCTTGATAGCACTTGCGGTGAAAATAAGATAGTTTAAAGAGCAAAAAACTTAATCTGCAGCACCACCGGCACTCGCCATACTTCATCATCGCACAGTGTAATTTGGCACATTAACCTGAAAGGGTTTGACTCATGGCCATTGTTGTTACTGCAACTGGGCAACAAATTAAACTGCCACGTATTGAATAGGGAGGAATTAAAAGTAAATGTAAATGATTGCAAATGCAATGTCAAAAGAATGTATGGTTGATTGCGGCATGTAATAAAAGTATATGTATCCAAAGTAGCTACAATTTTGCCTCCATAGCAGCTGCGACTGGGCGTTGATATTCTGTTGGTCCAGCAACCTCATTTATCAGGTCCCTGGTGCTATCATTTCAGGTCACATGTACATGATCTACATTGAGACACCAGGTGCATTATGGGACCACTCTTGGAGTCGTCCTCGGGATGGCTTCTCAAAGTAATGACTATTGACCTGACGTTCCAAAGTTGAATTAATGTAAAATACTGGAACGTTGATGACGTAAAAGACATTATCTAGTCATTAATCAGCTGAACAAATAAGAACAGTCTATTAACAGCAGACCTGATGTGTGGTCTGAGCTGGTTGCAATGTAAGCCGGGACTCGATTGGAAGAATCCTGTTCTTTTCATGCAATATTCTGCGATCATTGCCAGTCGACCGAGTACATTGGACACTCTCCTGCAAAATTGAAACAATCATTATTGTTGGCAGAGTGTTATCTTACAGTGTGACTACTTTAACTCTTTCAGTACCAATCACGTCTTAAGTGGATCTACTTAAGTCAGACACGTCTGAATTATCATTAGGATCACAGACTTGTATTCCTTGTATAAAGACCTTTCATGTACCAGCATGCCTGTGGTTCCAGAGAATAGCTGTTGACTCAGTCTAAAATTTGGCACTAAATGAGTTAAGTCTACATGTGTAATGAGCATAAAAAAAGCGTAAATATATTAAGGTATTCATATGTACACATCTAGGTCAACTCCTCTGAGGCTAAAAATAGAACGTACACTGTAAATGTATAATTTGCCAAAAATAGCATAGAGCTACTCTCACTTTAATACAAAGAGTCCACAATGATCTGTGTCTTTCAGTAATGAGTTTTAAATCTCAGCATAATGGTATTTGGAATGTACATTGATTCTTGCATGAAGAGCACGTTCCCACTAACTTGTGTTCATTATTTCCATAATGATCAAATATTCGCTTATTACACAGGGCCAACAGTCCATGCCTACATCTTACCCCAAGGGCCTGACATACATAACATACATGTACCCTACGATATTCATACATACATCTTGCTGACCCGGGCCATGTCAAAGCCTATGTACTGTATAGAATGTTCTGGTGGCAGGAATTGATTCAGATACTTGATCACATTCACAAACTCTTCACTCAGAATACTTTCGTGTCGCTTTTTCTCGCGTTTCTGCAATAAAAGATCACCATATGACAGTACTGACCACATCTCTTAGTTTCTACATGTACATTCAGTAAACATCTCTTAGTTTCTACATGTACATTAAGTAAAGAACAGTTTTGTTGTAGAAATTTCACTATTAAATCCATCTAAAGTGAACAAACAGCAGATGCATGTACAAAAATGTTTATCTGTTGCAGTGTACATGTATTCTGAGAACAGCTTTGTCCTTCAAGAAGAAATAACAGATTGTATCTCAATCAATTTTATCTTACCCAATTTTGACTTTTTTAACCAGAGTTGACACAGAAAATAATCCGCACATGTATATACAACAAACCTGTAGTAAATCAAGTCTGCTACATGCAAATAAAATATTTGCATTTACACCAGTCCACAGCAATTAATGTTGTCATTGACCTAACCTTTTGTTTAATCTTCACATTTCACAAAAATTTCTGAATCAAAATGCGACAGGTGAACCGCAATTATTACAGGACCTTTAAATTCTGAAACAGTTCTCCTTGGCATCCTCAATGCAGAACAAGTAAGAACGCACTGACAGTTGGGGTAAACTCCATTAACTATCAGTTGTGAAGAGTTAAATTGCGAGAGAGATGATGTAGGACTTACCTTGACTAGATTTAGGATGATAACTGGAGCACCGTACCTTGCCAACATTTGGCTGAAGTGCTGGCCTGCTATGTGGCCATAGGGGTCACTTTGATCCACTGAATAACAAGCAAGAATGCAATTTAACTGTTAACTCCCCCTTAAGGTAGCGATCTAGTGAACAACATAAAAATCAACTATGTTTCACTTTTTACATATTCTGGTCTGTTAACAAGTTTACTTTAAGTTCCGCATTGTTTCGTTGCTAAATACTTTTTACATTGACGTTAAACTCGTTGTTTTTCCTGACGGGGTAGTACCAAACTGGAGTGTAAACAAAGCTGCCACTGAACGTGCCGGTTTGTTGGGTCACGTGACCTGTGATGCGTCCACACTGATACATATCTAGCGAGGTCAGGGGGTCGAGGTCTGACTCCAACACAACTTCAGAGCGGTTCCTCCGTACCCATCAAAAGAAAAAGGAAAAAGGGTCGCAAAAGAAAAAAAATATATTGTACGAATGGACACGGATATCAGGACAAAACTTGCCGATAGTGACAAGGGCTCGTAATACCGAACGTGGCCTAAAGAGCCCAGGCCCCAGCTTTTAGTTTCAGCGGTTGTGCCATCCACACCCACCGGCACCGATTATGAATCGGACTGTCTCGATGACGACGACGGGAAAACTCATTTATCAGCAACGCATAAAAAAAATTAAAAGTTAACTGAAAAATGTATGCGTGCACTGGATATTTCCTTGGACAATGAAACAAGTGTGACCAGAGCCTCTGCCCCTGCTCCGTCCCCGTCCCCTCGTCTGCAGTAGCCTGCTCTTCGCGGTGGCATTTTGGCGAGTTACGGGAAGAAGTTGAGTATGTACACATAAAATGCTATGAGATGGGGCTGTGATCCAATCTTTTTATTTTATGACCACAATTTATTTCACCATTTTCGGGTTTCATTGGGCTAAATGCACCGTTCGTCAACATTGAAGTTCGGTTTATTAGTTTCTTGGTTAGGGTTTCAAGTCTGTGAATATGAAACCCTTCCGCCAGCCTGAATGAAGCCTGTTTGGCTGGAACTTGTTGTAAACAAGCAAAACAACCTGTGAAAATCGCAGAACAGTGAGACATGTCGGGGTAATTTAAAACAGATTCTTATTCATCGCTTGGTGTTTTCATGAAAAGTGCGATTCATTCGACCCTACTTGTATTGTACACTTCATCCCTCGCTATCGTCGACTTTCATGGCTGTTGCGGCAGCGGTTATCTTTGGCACATTTGCATAATTAGCTCTCTCAAGTTCTAGTACGCATGCTCGCTGGGTAACTCCACCTACTTCCGCGAAAACGTCATATGGCGCTAAATTTCCACGAGGGTATTTAAAAGGACAGGAGACGTACCTCCTTATGAATATGTGATTTTTAGCTATAAATCACTATATTTTACATGTTTTGAACATTGATAGACAACTAGGGAGGTCATGCTTATCGCGGAAGTTCAAAAATAGAACCTGTCTCGAATAGTTTTGGCGGCATTGACCGACGAAGGTCAAAGATCATCAGACCGAGAGATATAGCCTGTTTTCTCGGGTTCACTTTTACGAAGGAACGGCCACTTCCAGCGAAATTGGGGAAAAATCCACTGGCTCGATTCTGTTCAGACTTGGCATGTATGATAAGTCATTTATTTTCTCTAAAAACGTGTTTTTGTTTGTTGATAACGGGAATAATTTTGTAGTTTCACCGTCATTCGCAGAGCTTTCACCCAAAGTACATGTACATGGCACCACTATAAATAGCTTTCGTGACCTAAACCAGGGCTCGTTTGCGTTATCGACAATACAAAACACGTTTTGATGGCCAAGAATCTACGCTAGCGGTAAAACGGACGGAAGTGGTCATCGGATAATCTGTTGACCTCCCAATTTCGCTGGAGTGGCTTTGGGTTGGCACAAACGATTGTCCGATTTTGTGGCTTCATAAAATAAATACTGTTGGATAGATTTTAATAAAGGTGGTATCTTCGTTTGCGCTAGACACTTAGCTTTTAGAAAAGGTATACTTTTATATGGCTTACTGTTGCCTATTTTTCACAATCGCGAGAAATGGTGAGCAATGTCCGTTCATATGCGTTCACTAGATCGCCACCTTAAACCGGTCAAAACCTGCTGCTGGTCAAAATGTCGTCTGCTTCAGTTGTTTTCGACTGCATGACTGTATTTTCAACAGTAATGCAAAACAATTTGACGTAGAATTGTAGAAGAGACCCGTCAAGATCACATGCCCCAGGTCAACAACCTTCCTCGGTGGGAGTTGGGTGCCAAGTGCCCAGCCCAACCAAGGAAAGACTAATGACTCGGTCTTAATTCAAGGGAAAAGGGTTAAATACGTAACATCTATGTCTCGATAACATGGAGTTTATCAGGGAGGTGGACGCAATATGGAACTTGCATATGGACCTCCTACCTAAGCCTCTGACCCTCTCACCAGCTTTCGGCAATGGGGACAACTGCCACATAGCGAATGATGGAGGCGTCATGACGGAAAGGCAAGGGCCTTACTAAGTCTAACATATGTGGGAATAAAGAATAGTTACTCCAAATATATAACCATTCCTTACATCAGGCTCAGTCTGAGTTTGGAAAACATGATCATGAGGACTTCTTAAAACAGTTTATCTGAAGCAGTGATGATATCAATGTTCATATACTGGCAGTTCAAAAATCACACTGAGTCCTCTTGTTTTCAAGCAACATGTCTATTTTTTCCCCCACAGTAAAACAGTCTGTATCATTTTCAGCCTACTTGAGAGTTATCAGTAGCTAAGGGCACCATCAAAATCTGATCCTGAAAAACCTAAGATAAAAATTAGCCAGTTGGGGAACAATCTTTTTACCACATCCTTAAATACTTACAATTAATGGCTGGTTTGGGGACCATCTTAGCCACATCCTGAGACCAGAAGAGTGGAATGGAACCCCTCAGCTGTACAAAGGATGTGAAGCGGCCAAACTTGAATGATGTCACTGTGGCATCATTGACTATCTGTTCAGTCTCCACTTCATTGGCCACATAGCCCTACAAAATACAACCTTGAAATACATATGCTTCATCACGCCTATTGAGCAAACCTGCAAACACAAGGCCTCAGGCCTTACACAGAGGGTCCAGGACAGCTCAAACCCCACAGAAGCCAAGACTCAAAATGTGACTGACAGCTGTAGATCAAAAGATTAGAATAATATAGATAAAATCTTTGATGAGGGATACTCCTCATATCGACTTTGATTCAAACTTTCACACAGATCTTGAATATTTTTGATAAATGATATACATGTATGTTTCAATCTAAAACAAACTACAAAAGATAATACATGACATAATGTTGTTGACTATGTCCTGATATAAAACCAGATAACTTTTATCTCACAACTGTGCATTCCAATTCAGATTGGATTGTTTTCAAAGTATTTCAGCTACAAGTTTGGTAGAGTATTTAAAACATTACTGCAAGTTAGCATCAGAGGGTTTTTCAATCATGGCCAGAAAATATAATCAGTTAAACTTTGATCTTTAGGTTTTGCTTAAAAATATGATTAGAAAATTTTTTTAGAAAAGCTCAATGTATGATTGACTTCTTTTGAGTGGACGCAAAAAAACAATCAATTCTTACCTTAAAAAAAATCAAACACAACAAAACACTTACATCACAGTTGGCTCCTCTCTTAAGGAAACGAGTTCCAGCAAATTCTTTGGATCTCCTTGCAATCAGTGTCAAAAATACAGGATGTCCAAAAATGTTAACATCTGTTCCATATAATTAAGGATTATCAACCACAATGTACAAAAAGTTGCCAATGCTGCTCATATGTTGATCCCAGTGTATTACGAGTCCATGTTGTCATAGGCCTTTATTTCTGTTCTTAAAGCATGTTATAAGTCACCTCAAAAGCTTACCAGGCTCTGTATTATCTCTCACCACTGTGGAGAAAACATGGAACTTGCTCTGCTTATCAGGAAAAGTTACAGACAAGAAAACAGTGTAAAACTTTCAGGTGCCTACATCAATCTACATGCACAACTACAAGGCTGAAAAGTTAATAATCTTGGATTAGATAGGAAGACCAATTATTAAAAGGATACTTGACTGGGCTATGAAGCCATGGATAATATAGAGTACCCAGTCACAATGAAGTTCATCTTCCACTTTTTTCAACATGTGTTGATTCCACGCATAGTGATGGGATGGAGGGTTCCGTATGCCATAACACTCATCTGCAGTCTCTGAAACAAACATATCGTGATATGTGCAGCGTCGCTGATTGGGCTATTTATCACAGGTCCTGTAAAAATAATTTCAGATGCACACTGCGATGACATGTAGAGTGTGCAGTAATGCATTAAGGCTCTGGCATGGCATATAGACCTTGAGCAACTGAAATAAATATTCACATGAGAAAAGTTTTTTTTTGCTAGAGGGAAGGGGGGGGGAGGGGGAGGGTATCTATAACCTTGAAATCCTGGCGAAAAAATTTTTTGGCAAGGACTTCCCAAAAGGCATTTTCATCAAGATATGCTGGGTTCTTTGTTTTTAAGCCACTGACAATTCACTTTTGGCATGAAGCTACATGATCCCACAGGGAACAGATACAGTATAGTTCCAGCAAAAATTAAACATTTAACAGGATCTAATTCACCCAGCCATTTTTTTTTTAAATCTCTGGCTCCCATATTTGCCTGAACAAGGCTAGTCTAATATTTCTAATGTCATGATTACTTTAAAGGGCTGTACTGTTGCCTCTGAACCTAACTGGTCTTGCAAAGACACATACCACCACCTTTCTTGTTTTGCCTGCCCTGTGATGACTGGCTGTCTGTGGGGTCTTTCCCATTGCTGCTACCACTGCCATTCTGCATGCTATCCGACTCCAGAAAGCTCTCTAAGCTTGTTTTAGCATCTTCAACATCATCCTCAGAGTGATGCGTACTGAAAATGCCAGCATCTTGAACTTCCTCAGTGGTCCAGAAGTGGCTTGATTTCTGCCCGGACTCCTCTTGACCGGCCGGCTCCTGTTCCAGTGGTTTGCTGGGAGTCAGATTGTACTGCAAGGTGTGTGTCAGATCATAACTGTAACTACAGAAGCAAGACAAAAAAAATTTAACACACCCATCCAGATCCATCTTGAAACTGCAGTTTCCTCTGTCCAGCATACTATGCCCTTTGATTGTTCAACCAATTTAAGTTCCATTCCCTTTGTCAAAGAGTACATGTAATTGGACTTAACATTTTGCAAAACGTCACAAAACTGCAATGGTGATTTTCGCACAGCAAGGAGATCAGAAGAAAGCCGAACAGCAACCAAAAAATTTTAAAAAGCCCAGAGCTAACTTAAATGTAAGATTGTCATCACAATACATGTATGATACATCACCACAAAGTGCCATGCTTCTTTTTGTTGTTCTTCGAAAAAACTCTACTGTTTATGGCTGCAATCATTAAAAACAAAAAAAGATAGCCATGTCTTCTTCCTCTTTGTGATATCTCGTTACCGCTTATATAAAAACCCGCCGGTACTTTTGGACCTGTATCCAGTATTGGAGCAATTTTCTACCCTAAACTCTATCTTTCACTCAACAGGGGGCTATGCAGATCTGACTAGCAGTGCTACTTAATTCATAGCCTGGGGGTGACTTCAGTGTCTGATACAAAATCCCTTTTCTGGGGCCCACCACTGCCTACAACTGCTAATTGTATGAAGATGTATTTACATTTCCAGGTAATGCTACCTCTGGAAAAGTCCCATTATATATTGTACATTACATTCATTTGACAAATTAACCTTCCCTTAACATTAATCACACATATATTTTGGATACTACTGCTTACAAATATCGAATCGGGGCTAACCCACAATGGTTGCCATTTTGAAAATTGTGAATTCCACACTCAATGGTTTGTAATAAATGAGGATAGACGATTTGGGGGAGGGGGTTATAACATATGCAACCAAAAGTATATATTTTGCGAATGTTTCAGAGCATCAATAACGATATGATGCTGTGGCAGCTATTCACTTTGATAGCCAAATCAAATGTATTTTTGTGCGGCATTGTGCCATGTTCAAAATGGCGCTCACCATGTGCCAGTTCAAGCCAAGGTGTCGTGTTTAGTTTTGTACCTAAAGGTGATAACTGCTTCAGAGAAAACCGAGCAGGCAGATTAAAGTTAAGATGATAAGTCATGCTTTAAAAGTACTTTCACCATATGCCCTGGTAACTCAGAGAATGGACACCTGGAACCTAGCGAAATATAATGATAGGCAGGGTGCGAAAATTCCTATGATCCGATGTTCCGAGACAAGCTAAAGCTCTTCTCGGACAAGTGACTTTCAAATACAACTTGTCCTGCTGACAAGCTAATTTTTTCTTTTTTAATTGGACTGAAATTACGTCTGTTTGCATGCACGGCAACATTGATGATGAGCAGTCAGAGCCTTCGCGACTCTCCATATGTTGGCGATTACTGTGGTCTGTGTGAACAGAACATACACACCAATGCAGGCATGTGCGTGGGGACGTCAATGCGCAATAGGTGATGATAATCCCCTGGCCTGAAGTAAACAATCCAGGTTTAAACAATTACATGGTCAGCAGTTGTATTCAACAGGACTTGACTACCTACTTGATTTCTGTCAAAACAAGCAGGTATTTTGACCGTTGCGTACATACGACAACGAGATCAAAGGTACCAGCAGCCCTGCATTGGGGCGTATTGGCTTTCGCCCGTATCGGGGCAAGGTCACAGCACCTCGCCATCAGTCTGATCTGCCCGAACGATGACAAAGGAACATCAAAAATTTTAAAAACTTGCATGGCTAATTCTTGAGCAAATTAGCATCAAAGACAACCTATCGGTGGGCTCTAAAAGTGTTGGAGAGATCATGTAAAGGTGCCGCAAGTTGACTTCCCGGCCAAACAAAACACACATCTGCCAGTCACACGCAAGTGACCGCGTGGAGTAATCTACGGTGAACGGAGCATCATGCTGACTGATCTGTCACACATTCGGCATTTTTCTCTATCCCCCTACCTTCGCGTATTTGCCTATGACTCCAAATAATTGTTGCTATAAACACTGGAATCTTTATTTTCGCATGCTGCAATGAAAAAAAAAAACTTCTCGTTTGTGTGTTCCCTCCGTAAATTTCGGAAGGTTCACACACGTTCACAGGGTGGAAGCCATGATGAACACACTGTAACATGAGCCCTGATTGGCTCATTTTTGCATGTGACTCAATTGACCAATCAGGTGATGTGTTATTTGTCAGACCACATGGCCAATGCAGCTGTTTGTATACAGTGGTTGGAAAGATGGTGACCGCACACTCGCTGTGCATTACAAGGAGACGGATTTCTGATTTTAAATTCTTCGTTTGAATTTGAATTGAGAACACCATTTATTACTAGGAACTTGCCGATACTGTATACACAAATTGACAACGATGTACAGATAGCATTCATGGTAGTACGCAAACGATGGCGTCGATGTGCATCCCATCAGCGGCAAGAAGAAAGACGATGTTAAAACCAATACAACTATTAATCTGTATTAAATTTATCTGGAACAGTGACTTCCAAAAATTACACAGTATTTTTCTTGAGTCACCCTATGCAAGTAGTTTACTTTTCAATATGTATTTTTAATTTTTTTTTGCCATTTTTACTGTTTGCAGTCATAGCTAGAAATGTGGTAAAAATTGACGGATTTTTGCCGATTTGCAAGCAACAATAAGTGCCAAATCAGGGTAAATGGTTTGTCCAGGCCTTTATGTATGGGTTGATGAAAAAGAATATTACTATGTTTGTTGCACCGGGTTATATTCGGACAAGTGGATTTTGCACACGGACAAGTGGATTTTAAAATTCACTTGTCCTGCCGACAAGTGGTTTTTAAAAAAAATTTCGTGCCCGGATAGGGATCACCGAAAGAGCAGGGCAATGGCCTATGCTGTGTCACTGAACAACCATGGCTAAATGCCTAATTGAAATTTGTGTTGCTTTGCTGTTTTTCCAGCCAAAGTTAACCCTCCAGACAAATTGAAATAAAATACTGTGTTTGAGTTGACTTTGCTGCAAAATAATGGCACATGATGGCCACTTTCTCAATAAAATCTTTCAACCAGGGCTATGGCTATGCTGTTTTATTGAACAACAGTGGCTATGCAGCTATGCTCTTTCCCTAGCCCAAGTTAACCCTCGATAGCAGACAAGTTGAAATAAACTACTCTGTTTGAGTTGACTTTCATGCGAAATAGCAGCACACGATGGCCACTTTCTCGATAAAATCTTTCAGCCAGGGTCAATCAATTTTTATCAGGGAAGGGCAGCTTGAAACTTTTTTTTTTATTTTAAGTTTCATAAAAATTGTTTAGGGTTGGGACTCAGGCCTTTTCAGTGAGGTCGGTCTGGTTATCAGAACCACACATACATGTATATATATTTTTGTTATGCCTCAGGTAACTTGGACATTTGTCAAAACATGTTTAAAATGGATGTTCTTTCCTCTTTTACACATCACAATGTCAGTGGAATTTGTTACCTCAGCACAGCCGAAGGCACTTGTACTTAACAAAATAACATAATCTACTGTGGAATTTCTAAACTTACCTGAAATAAAAGTTGCTGGACAAGTCAACATTTTGGAACATTTTAACATATCTGCAACAAAGAAAGAACCAACGTACAAAATATTTCATCTGCCACTGAAAGAGTCTGTATAGGTTCTGGAGAAGCAAAGTTTAAAGTGACCCCTTGATTTTCTCATTCCAAAACCAAATATAAAACAGGACATTTTCCCTGTCAAATATAATGCAACAAAAGGAAAACTGGTACATCATGTTGAGACTTGCACTTTCTGTGGGTATTAAAGGATTTTTAAAGGATGTGTTGACAAAAATAAATCTAGCTTAATATGCCCTCATAACTACATTTTGTCCCTGTCATTAAGGCTCACACAACTGTGCCATGAATCACCCAATATATGCCATTTAGTTACACCACTGCCTACTGCCCATGCCACCATCAGCAAATTACTATGAAACTACAGTGTCACCTGCTGTATGCAGCCACTACCATAAGCAGCCACATTGCTTTTTGTGGTCACTAGGCTCAGACATAGGAGTCATTTTCTTTGTAAAATTCACCCGTGGTCACAGGTCACCTGCTGTATGTGGCCACTTTTTCTTGGCAGAAGGGGTGGCCACATACAACAGGTACCACAACAAAAATAGGTAATATCAGTGCAGTTAATCAATAAGAAAACAGTGTGATGAGTACAAATACAAGGCCAAGTAGCTGGTGGACTGAAATAAGACTGCATGAAAAAGAACATATAAATGTGGTTTGTGACACATAACCTAATTACGGTTTAACGCCATAGTAACGTAAAAGAGTTCCTGCAATTCAAACCCAAATATCTATGCAAAATTCTTTGTAAACATAAAACATGTAAAATGCATGTATTAGTACATAATTGCAAGAGTGTCAAAGCTCCAGGAGTACCAATAGGCACAAACAGAGACTCACTGACAACCGCTAATAAGAGACAGCAGAGATATCTGTATGCTCCAAAATAATTATGCAGCATTTTAAAAAAACTCATATACAGTAAAAAAAAATTCACTCCTGATATATATCAATCATTGGATATAAAAATTACAGGCATGATAACTCTGCCAGGTTCATGTGCAGTTCTGCTTGCCAAACTACACCTAGTGACTACAGTGTACTACTTAATTTGAATGACAGACTTGGCTTCAGTGTCATTTGTACACAAGTAGCCAAATTATACTTCCTATTTTCCTCTTCCCAGTACTTTATAACTTAGATAACAGTTCCAAATATCAACAGTGCACACATAAGCTCACCACTGGTACGAAAAAAAAAGGACCATGACAGTTATGTGCTCATATATACCATGTACATATACCCTTGCGATTTTTGAAGATTTGCCCCCAAAAAGAACAAAGAAATTCATAAAATTAAAAAAAAAAATCAATGGAGCATGTCCATTTTAACAAATCTACTAGAGAACTAGAGACCCACCCAATGTACATTGCTACCAAGTTTAAAGTCAATCTGACTTATGGTTTGGGAGAAGTCAATGAGTATTAGCATCAGAAGGCCCATTGACTTGCATAGTAATCAATCGGAAAGGTGCACTTACCGGTAAGTACCTAAATTGAAAAAATCGCGAAAAATCAGGAATCCGCAGCATTCCCATCTAGTGGACCTTTTTGTTTGACCCTTCCACAAAGAACATATCCACCAAGTTTCAGGTTAATCTCAGTGGTGGTTCTGGAGAAGTTAAAAACAGCAATAACACACAAAAAAATCATTAAAAAAAAAAAAAAAATAGAAATCACAGCACCACCTGTTGAACAAATTCACAACTAGGAGTCCCTAGGAGTGTGCCTGTGTAAGATCAAAGCAATGGGGTGAGTGATTTCAGAGAAAAAGATTTTTTTAAGATTTGCCCCCCCCCACCAAAAAAAAATCATTAAAAAAAAAATCCAAAAATCAATGGAGCGTGACCATTTGTACAAACTTGGCAGAGACTTACCCAAGGTACATTGTCACCATTTTTAAAGTGAATCTGGCTGATGGTTTTGGAGAAGTTGATTGTTGACGATGGATGAAGGACCATAAGCTAAGCTAAGCTACTGACAAGTCAGCTGAGCCAAAAATGAATAGAATTAAAAAAAAAGCTTACAACCACATATTTTGGTTTGTCATTTCCTTAGGATCAAAACTTACCTTTGTTCATCTGGATGAGTATATTTGACTGTGTCATTAGGAATGTAGACCATGCTGGTGTCCTCTATTTTGTAAATGGTATGACACCCAATCTGTGCTACTCTGCGTCGCTTCGTGATTAATACGATGTAGTAGCCTTCCAGAAAACGAATAAACCCTAGAAACAAATTCATGCTCTCTTTACCAGTTGCCAGAAGATGCACCTCCTACTCATTCATTCGTCATCCATACTGCTCTGGTTGAACGGGTGGACATCAGATACAAATGAAAATTAATACCAAAGTTTTAAGTATAAATTTATATAAATCCCAAAATATTTTTTTGAACACTTACATCATTTTTAAGTAGTAAAATGGGAGACTGTATCGTGATGCTTTCCTCAGCATTAATTCAAATTGTATTCTATATGCTCACAGAATTTAAACCAACTTAATGTCATGACTCACCAACAATGCCAAAGGCAGAAACAGTCCTGCTGAGACCAAACCCTGATTTCTGCAGAAGCTTGGGTCTGTTTCCAACATCAATCATCAAGAGCAGATTTTTTATTTCTTTCTGGGTATATTCCACCTGCACAATACAAAATAGGAAATATTGTACCTAAAATATCATGACACACATTGAATCATAGCACTCAGTAACATGTTAGTGCACATTTACCTTCGTCTAGAGCCCTTCAGACTTGACAGAAGTGTGAGTGCCAGTGGTTCATGTCATTACTGCAGGAAAACCCCAGTGCACATAAATCACATAATCCTTTCATAATGATACATTACTGCAAAATAATGACAGCACTAAAACACTAAAACTGCAATATCATAAACAAAAAAAAAAACAAAAACAAAAATACACACACAATTTAGTGCAGGTCAGAATTTCCTATAAACTTTTCTGTCCCATGAAAAAGAGCTAAAATATCCAAGCATCAAATGTGATGTTACATGCATGAATTTATCACCCCTAGCAACATTATTCTTGCCATATATATATCAAGATCTTTGTTTCACTGCATCTGTCAAACTAAATCATACGTGTAGAGTTTTATTAGTTATGCTTTAATACAAACCTTGTCATCTGTTATTTGCAACTCTCTCGGTTCTGTGCGGTCAATCTTTAAGACTCTAAACCTGGTCTCCAAATTGTTAGAGCCAACCACATAAAACCTCTGAAACCAGAATATATGTTATGCTAGTACAGATAACACTGCCTGAGAGTGAACATTTTAGAATGTATTTTTCAAAACCCTCATTGAATTTTTAAAACCGTGTTGCTTTAATGTGGATTAAACCAGTTGGAACAGAAAGATAAAAAATCTAACTTAAGTTGCTCGGGCTTACCAGAGACCTTCAGATCAGTGAATATGAGCTTTTGCCACTTTTGGTATGATGAGAGCTAATCTTTATCCATGCCAAATAGTTTCACAGTAACATGTTTACTTCTATGCAAAACTTTACGATGAAATAGTGTCCCTTTGTCAGTACAAGCTGCATGGAGTCAATCAGTTAATTGGCTGTTAGATGTGGTCACTGATGGTAATGCTCAGATAACCATTCACAGTCAAAGCCTCACTGGATGTGTTTTTACAGGTGATTGATTAGAACCACTATCATACTTTCCAACATTCTGTGCCACAAGTTTTGTTGTGATCCTTTCTCAAAGTCTAAATCAAACCCCTTGAATAAAATGCCGCTTGCATTTTACAAATTAATCTTAGAATATTTATTGTCACATGCAAGGAAACTACTCCTGTTGACCAAACTAAAAATGTATACATGTATATTGATGGGCTTGTATACAAAAACAGAGACACAGTGGCAATTTTTTTACTACTATGTTATACCATGGAGCTACTATAGATGGAGGTACAGCTTCGAATACACAGAAATCCAATCGCCAGCTACCGCGGTGCTCGGCTTTGAACTTCAAAGAGGGAGGCTGTGTATTGGCCGGTCGCCAAGCCGTCTCTGATGTGCAGCCCAGTGACCGGCACTAATTTGCCATCAGATGGCGCGTCGAAAGCACACCCTTTCCTGCTCTTGTGTGTGTGAGGGTTGAATAGTATATATCTTCGCAATGATGCAAATCTGAGTCGTTTTTCCTGTTCGTGGCGCGTGCTTTCGAATGGTGTTTGAATTATTGAAATCGAATGAAACCCGACGAAGTTATCGTAGGTTGAGCGAATAATCAACATTAAAATGGCCAACAAAAGTCGGCAAACTTTGTTACATTTCAATGATAAAAAGTATGCTTTCCGCTCGCTTTCTGACGTGCAAACCATGTTCACTGATCGTGGAAACACCTGTTTTAAACAACAAAATGAGTGGAACAAATGTCAGAGTGTGTCGGACGTTAAAATTTAGGATGAAAAATCACCAGGTTCTGGTCAATATCAAACAGGATAGAGTGTGATAATATGGAAGGGTATTTTTGGTAAATCCCACACATTGATCGTGGAACCACTCCAGTCTCCATTGAACAATTTGAATTTTCACAGTAAATCATTTCATCAGTCTCCTCTCCCATACAAACACACTCCAGCTTCGTAAACAGATATTAAAAAATTCGGAGGTCGCATATTTCTTCCAGCTAACGTTGCCATTACTGTTGTCAAAACAACGGAACTGGACATACGTAGTAGGTCTCAAACACACCTGATGTAGACAGGCAGAAAGTACCGATCCACATGTTGGCAGGCGACTCGTAGTGCATGCGGTGTTGTGTTTTCGCAGCGGGGAGAGGCAATTAAGATAAGCGGCCAGATTTTATCAGCGGCAGTCACGGAGCTTTTTCCATTGATGAGTGTTGGCTGTACCTCCATCTATAGTAGCTCCATGGTTATACGGACCCTAAGTAACATCAGGCACCGCACATTGCTGCATCTGATGAGTATTAAGTTTCCATTGTGGGGCCAATACACAACATATGTGATTCAGAGTTCTTCACTATTTTATCCCAACACTGTAGAACACATGTAAATTATATACAAGCACTAATAAAGGATACTTGTTGTTTATAGATGGTGATTTCCAGTATGAGTTTAGGAGCTCCAAATATCAAGAAGCTGACAGTATCAGTTGCAAAATATTGAATGTACAAACATTTAAAGCATCAAAATCTAAGCTGAAGTAAAGTTTTAAAAGATCGCTTTGTCATGCTGCAAAGCATGTCGGCAAATTTTGAAGCTTCAATCACTTATCAGCCTTTCAAGTAGTGAATTTTGTCAGAAACTTCAAGTTAGACACCTTTGCAGGCTTCGAACACTCAATGTGCATTATTCATTTTATATTCGAGAAAATTAAATTTTGTTAGCAGACAAACATTGAAAATGTATAGTTTTATGCACTTAAAATTGAAAAAAAAAACAGTAGCATGACTGTGAAATTGCACTAGCTATTATGCTCATGTACACATTTAGGAGGTCCAGAGACTTTATATAATTACATGATGTACATGTGTTGCATTTGTCAATTACAATCTAACATATCTGATATATCAAGACTTCCATGGTCACAGATTATTTTTAAGATAAAGGCTGCAGAGAATTAGAAATATTATTTTCTTGATCTAAGTTAGCTCTGGTCTGCCTAAATCAATTATTTCAAGAACAACATTGGGTGGGTTACATTACAGTGGGACCTGCTCTGCTATCATAAAACAAGAAACTTCTGCTGCTTCACATTTTAAGGAAGAAAACTGTCCACGAGTTTAAGAATTAAAAAAAAAAAAAAAAATCACATCTGAAGCTCGCTTGTATATGTACTCACCGCCTTGGTCTCATAAATGACGATTTTCTGTGTGCAGCTGATAATGGGATGCTCCATATTCTTAAAAGTCAGTGCCTTATTGTATCAAATTGAAAACTGGAGATAGATCTACCACTGCTGGTCTTGCAACAATTCATCTATGATGTTCAGTGTTCTGAAATTGGATCACAGCCTTTTAACATCACTGTAGTTCTGAGCTTTTGAAAATGTGTAACATGAAAGGTATATGGTAAAAAGCAGAACCAGATCTGCTTTGGCCTGCATGAGCAAAACTTGATCTGCCTTTTTCCATAGGCAAATAAACTGATGTATCACACAACATTAGGCATGTTAAAAAGTATTTTCTATGTTTCTTTGCCTCCTGGTGTATTACCTAAATATTTGACTGTGACATTATGTTAAAATACTTCAACATTAACACTAATGATAAGCAAGATACATTTGTGAAAGAATACACATCTGTTGACAATGTCTTTCACATATGCCACTGTGTGTCCTCACCTGTGTCTGTTTCAAAATACTGTCATATGCACATTAATTTCCCGCCACAAAGCACGGGTTTGACGAGAAGCGATCACGGGGGACCTGCGGGTCACATCACTGTCATAGACAGGGCCATATGTTAATTTCTCACAAAATTGAATTTTTTTTGAGAAATTTAAGTTCACAAATGCCAAACTGGTATTCATCTAGTACTTTCCGAGCCATATATAAAGAAAAAATTTCATCTGCCTTTAATAAGTATTCATTTTTGAAATATTAGTAATATCCCACTTGTCCCCACAGGTACCGACCCGTATCTCGCCATATCCCGCCAAGCGAGACTAGGCAATCAGGTACTAGTATGCAGTTCTGGCGGGGAATTAATGTACATATCTCCTAATGTTTCAATGCCATGATATTTGTACACAAGTGACCAGAATGTATGTGTTAGGCACCAGAGTGCCAATCAAACGGATCACAAAATACTCCATTTAAACATGTTAAACAAAGCTGTCAGTGTATAATTACTCAACAAAAATTGGGCTTGTTGTGTAATGATGCATGTATCTTAAACTTGCTTGGCACTCTGATTCTATGTATACCCGAACATTCAGTACACTTGCGTACAAGCAGAACAGCGCAAGTTCAAGCATGGCCATATAACAGAAAACATATCAGTCACAAGAACGTTAATCAAGGTTGCAGATACTGTAAATGTGCATCCTCTTATTTATGGCTGTATCTTGCTTGATGGTAATTTCAATGTTATAATATTTTAGTATGATACGGATGAATATTTTGCAAAAGTGTCAAAAATGCCAAAAGAAGCACAGATGATATGTGAATGTTGTATGGTGTTTCATTTTACTTGCCTGTGGAAAAAGCAGGATCCTGTTCTGATTTTCTCACTCTCCCACCATAAAATAAGTGTATGCAAGGACTCCATATTCAATTGAAATAATTACAATTCTATATAGTAAGACTGCATTGTGGCTATATTTCGAGCAACTAATCATTACCAGCAATATTAGAGAAAAAAATTCAAAATGTACAAAACGCCAGGAAGATAACACAAAAAGCTTTAGTGTGATACAGCAGTCCCTGTCTTGACAGACCACTCCAATGAAAGACCACTTGTCTTGAAAGACCATCTTTTCATGACACTATGCTTAGTACTTTGCTTGTTATTTGTACCTCCTATGAGAGACCACCTGCCTCGAGAGACCACAATGTGGTCATCCTCAGAGGTGGTCTTTCGAGACAGGGTTTTAATGTACCATCTAATTTGACATCAAGCTAGCTAATTAGGAGACCTGGAGGCTTCTAATTCAAGGCACAATTAGTTACCTTAAGTCAAAAATACATCAACTTTAAAAAATAAAAGAAAGGAAGCATTTGGCCACACACCTTACTGCTTGTATATACATGTATGGAAATTAACACAAATTTCTTTGGGGGGGGGGGGGTTGTACTCACAGCAGATTTAAAAGTGTATCAACCCAAGATATTAAAATCGAAAATGTTGCCGTGGAACATGTAGATTAATTCACTTAAGTACATGTACCTTGCGGTTGTATTGGACAGCACAAAGTGCCATTCCCAAGACATACTAATCAGTTGCCATTTTAGAAAGGTCACCGAGCTATTAACTATTGCCAGGGATGTACATGTATGTACAGATTGGGCTCCATCGGGAGTTCATGCAAGTGTCGACTTCTTTATCAATTACTTCAAACACTTCATGCACTGGTACACTGAATCTTTTATACATTGATCACTGTTTTATTGTACAGTACCAATGCTAGAAAATTAAAAACCAACTTCAACACCCCAGAATCATGATCAAGGTTTCTACATGGAGGTCCTTCTAGGTTTCTACAAGTCTCCCCTGAGCCTGTAGTTCTCCTACATGTGTATACCGACATATCAAGGTACTCAGAAGACAGAACCTTGCTAAATTTGTTATGATATATGATAATACTACCATCCAGTGTTAATACAGCCCTGGTTATCATTATTGTTTATTGGATTGGTATGGGAGCATGAGCTAAATGGTATTTCAGTGCAAGGTGGCTCAAAATGAGGCTAAAATCAGCACATGGGGGCTTTTTCCTTGTATAACCAATTAGATGTGAGCCGCTACAAGTTCCTAATTATAAATTTGTAAATATCACCCTCAAAATGGTTACTAGGCATTCAGTTCCTGTACAGCCAATCAGAGAACAGTATTCTCACAGTCCCCCTAATTATAAATTCATAAATATCAACCTGAAGCCGGATTGCCACAAGGTTGATATTTATGAATTTATAATTAGGGTGTCTGTGAGAATACTGTTCACTGATTAGCCGTACAGCAACTAAATGCCTACTAACCAGGGGTGATAGGATTATGAGCCTGGCTCTCTCTTGTCCAAATTTAGAAGTAATGGGCAACATCTGGGTAAGGCTGGCTACCCTGGGACTGAGGATCTGCATTCCATAGCCTAGGCCTATTTACACAGAATGGAAATATAAAGGTTGTCACATGGTTGTTGCTGTATCACCCCTGTATAAGCCCCTCGCATCCGTATCATCACTCAACCTTCAGTCTCGTGGCGATACGGGTGCTCGGGGGCTGATACAGCTACGACCATGTGATAACCTATAATTATTCAGCACCAAATATATTATTATAAGATATCACAAAGAAAAGAGAGATAGCAGATGCTAGGATGACCAACAAAAGTCTGAAGACATGTTTCCAGTGGGATACTGTAAAATAAATGACTCATATATACATAGACATATACATAAATACACTAACATTGATATAGAAACCAAAAATAGTACAGCTCAATACACATAGTAAAAAAGATCAGTAAAAGTTACAAGGTTGCTGTCAGTTTCAAAATTATGAAGATCTGAAACTTGCTTAAAATTGTGGGTATTTAGGTATGTTGGACATTGACCAGAAAAATACAGTGACCATGATTTAAAACCAACTGTGATGCTCTCGAGTCAACATCCAACATACCCATCTGTTGTAATTCAGCTGTACCAACATGACTTCTAGGGTCCAGGTTTAAAATAAATCATATTATCTTGTTTTGACATACTGGTACTTGAAGTTTATGCTTAGCTTCTTTCAAGACGGCAGGGTACTCCCCCCCCCCCCCCCGGTGTCAATGAATATTTGGGCCCCCGTGCCCATCCATTCGCCAAATTGACGGGCACCGGGCCTAAACATTGGGGCCCCCGGGGGCCCAAATGTTCTACAATATTTGGGCCCCTTCCGAATATTTGGACCCCCTTTCAAATTTGATTTTTGTTACATGTATACTTCATGAGACACCTGAACTACTGTTGTAACATTGATGATGTTAATAGTGCAAAATAGCAAAATTGGTCATGTTACAGTACACTAAAGGTAAAAGATGCTGGTCACAGTGTTTTGTCAGCTCAGCATGAGAGTAGATTCAGTGCAAAATGTAAAAACATAGTCCTGAATCATGTGAATGGCATTATAATCGATGTGGAATTATGACCAGATGACTCGATCCTAAGTTTACTTTCTCATAGAAAATGGGAAATGTAACTGTGATGTTAGTATGTTGGGATCTGAGTATAACAGTTATAATTGGACCAGTAATTTACATGAATAGCTGAGCTAACCCAAACTACATGTACATGTACTTCTGTTAAATAACTATAAATGACTTTTAATTTCCAGTTATGTAGATAGAGGCTGGGGGGTGCAGGCTTTTGATTCCCGAATGTTTTGGCCACTTGACCCCTGAACAGTATCTAAGTGCCTTGAGGTGGCTATAAATGGGAAAGGGGCCCTTTGATTCCAGACTATTGGGCCCCCTTTTGGTATCTAAATGCATTGAAGTGGATCTTGAATATTTTGGCCCCCTATTTGTATTGTTAGAGCCTTGTAGTGGATATATATGGGGAGGGGGCCTTTTGGTTCCATAATATTTGGGCCCCCTATTTGTAAGTAAATGCCTTGCAGTGGGTATAAATGGGGAGGGGGCCCTTTGGTTCCAGAATATTTGGGCCCCCTATTTGTATGTGTCTTGAAGTGGATATATATGGGGAGGTGGCCATTTGGTTCCAGAATATTTGGGGCCCCTATTTGTAAGTAAATGCCTTGCAGTGGGTATAAACGGGGAGGGAGGCCCTTTGGTTTCAGAACATTCGGGCCCCCTATTTGTAAGTAAATACCTTGCAGTGGATATAAATAGGGACGAGCCCTTTGGTTCCAGCATATTTGCCCCCCCCCCCATTTGTATGTGTCTTGAAGTGGATATTAATGGCTAGGGGGCCCTTTAGTTCCAGATTATTTGGGCCCCTTATTTGTAAGTAAATGCCTTGCAGTGGATATAAATGGGGAGGGGGCCCTTTGGTTCCAGACTATTGGGCCCTCTATTTGTATCCATCTTGAAGTGGATATAAATTGTATACATGTAACAGCAGATTGGGGGGGGGGGTATTCTGAACAGAAAGCCCCCCACCCCCCTTTCTATTTATTATGCACATTACATAT
Organism: Hermodice carunculata; assembly: GCA_964020975.1. Lineage (NCBI taxonomy): Eukaryota > Metazoa > Annelida > Polychaeta > Eunicida > Amphinomidae > Hermodice > Hermodice carunculata. Next base: position 108,933,021 of record OZ026614.1, on the reverse strand, counting down.
ATATATTATATATTCATATATATCCACTTCAGGACAAATGGGGTGGGGGGGGGGGGGAGGAGGCAAATATCCCCTGCAAGGTATTTACTTACAAATAGGGGGCCCAAATGTTCTGAAACCAAAGGGCCCCCTCCCCATTTCTATCCACTGCAAGGCTTTTACTTACATATTCTGGAACAATTGGGCCCTCTCCCATTTATTTATCCTATGTTTGCACTTGCATGACCCAATTTTATACATCAAATCTCCAGAAATTCAGATAACAAGGAATCAGGGGGAAATGGAGACACCTGAATCTATACATGTGGGGTAGATTTGTGCTAAAATATGTGTTGCACAAATATAAAAAAAAAACACTTGGTATATACTTGGTGGATTGTGAGATAATTCCTACAAGGTATATGGAAGGGGGGGTTTCAGTAGGCTGGTACAGGTAAACATTTTTCTAGAGTACGTAGTATGGAAAATAAAAATCTTTCAAAATTTTGGATGGTACGGAGTATGTAAAATAAAAGGGCTTCCAGTACGCCAGTACGGTAAATAAAAAGCCCCAGTACGCCAGTATGGGAAACCCCTTTCCCACTCTCTATATGCACCCACATTACACTTAAAATACACCAATATATACATGTATATATAGTGGCAAACATTAAGCCTTGCAAATTTATTCAATTGTTTGATTTACATTTATTTTACAAAATAATAACAAATTCTTAAAAAAAAAAATTCTTCTAGAGTTTGCAAAATATCATACAGGATGTATATATAGAGTGTATTGGGCCAAAACTAAGTTATTCCAATTTCTATTGGGGGGGGGGGGCAAACGTTCGGTGAATGAATGGGCCCCCAGGGCCCATCCTTTCAAATATTCTCTGACACCGGGCTCTGTTGGCTTAGGGTAACCCTAACTTAGAAGGGGGGGGGGGGGGGGGTTTTCAGTACGCTGGTACAGGTAATTATTTTTCTAGAGTACGCAGAACGGGAAATAAAAATCTTTCAAAATTTTGAATAGTACGAAGTACGTAAAATAAGAGGGCTTCCAGTATGCCAGTATGGAAAACCCCTTACCCACCCTCTAACTTAAGCCAACAAAGCTGGGGGGTGGTCCCTCGTGCCTAGCGGGGTGCCAACTGGAAAAACAATGATGAGAACAATGCACTTCCTGCTCTTATAAGGCCCAGAAGCTGCTGTCTGTAAAAAAACATTAAAAGGGTTTTGTTGCGGCCCTACATAATTAAAATAAGTTACTGAAGATTTTGTTGATTTATGATTTTGAAAAGTTATGAAAATAATCCGTATTTTCTTCAAATTCTTTTTTGAGCCCAAGATAATACTTACTTAAACTAAAGCAATAACCGGTAACAGTTCTTCCATTCTGGTCACAGAAGTTGTAGTACCAAATGCATGGTCGTGAGAATGCTCTGTGCAGTGATATAACTTGATAAAGCGTCACAGTAGGCACACTAAAATGTCTGACAACCTGACAACATTCGGATTGCCATCACCAATGCATGTGAAAGTGTGAGCGAGAGCACGGTGTGTCCTGGTCAAAGGGGAACCGGTGGCCCAAGGGAGTTCTGCCACTTCCGACCGGGTACACGCCAGTATGGTGCTTCTCTTGCATCTAGCGCTTTTTCTAGGGTTCTGCGGACTCACATAACTGTCTGAAACTTATTCTTTCTGCTCTGATAATATGATGGGCTCAAAATCATAAAGGAAATCTGCAAACTACACGAATTCTGTCTTCAGGAAGGTGGGTACCGCCAGGGAAGTCCGCCATATTGGATGTTGATATACGGGGAGCAGCTATTATTTTTGTGGCTGGGTGAGTGTCCGAGAAAAACTCCGGACAAATTTGGTCGTAAAGAAAAGAAAGAAAGAAAGAAAGAAAGAAAGAAAGAAAGAAAGAAAGAAAGAAAGAAAGAAAGAAAGAAAGAAAGAAAGAAAGAAAGAAAGAAAGAAAGAAAGAAAGAAAGAAAGAAAGAAAGAAAGAAAGAAAGAAAGAAAGAAAGAAAGAAAGAAAGAAAGAAAGAAAGAAAGAAAGAAAGAAAGAAAGAAAGAAAGAAAGAAAGAAAGAAAGAAAGAAAGAAAGAAAGAAAGAAAGAAAGAAAGAAAGAAAGAAAGAAAGAAAGAAAGAAAGAAAGAAAGAAAGAAAGAAAGAAAGAATGTCTAGGTTCGACTATTAAAACACACCAAACTTACCATATATTCACTGACCTACCAGTGAAATTGTACATATCGTTTGGAAGAGTCATGATGTTTAAAATTATGCAAATTAGGAGCATTGAATTTTTAAAAGCTCAATATCTTCCAAACTATTGCAGATAGACACAGATTTCCAATGTGCATATATGGGTTTGTGGCACCTGCCAATAATATAATGGACAGTAAATGACAGTTGTAGAATTTTAAATTAATGTAATCAGGGGCATTGAAAAATTTAAAAGTTGAATATCTCCAAAACTATTATAGATACCATTCCAACTTCAATTTGTAGGCTTGTGGAAAAGCCGCATCCCTAAGAAACATGAAACAAACTTGTAGGATTTTAATTCTTGCAAATTAGGTGAATATACACAATTTAAATCTTGAATAACTGCAAAACTATTACAGATAAAGGTGCTATTACAAGCCAAAATTTTGAGTTTGTGACATGGCCGCATCCAATGAACCAAGAACCAAGAACCAAAGTTGTAGAATTTTAATTTATGCAAATTTAGGTGAATATTCAAAATTTAAATCTCGAATAGTTCAAAACCGTTATAGATAGAGGTGCCATTCCAACTTCAATTTGTAGGTTTGTGATATAGCGGCATCTAAGGAACCAAAATTGTAATTTATGCAAATTAGGTGAAGACACGAAATTCAAATCTTGAGTAACTTCAAAACTATTATAGATGGAGGTGTCATTCCAACTTCAATGTGTAGGTTTGTGACATAGCCACATCTAATGAACATGAATCAAAGTTGCAGAATTTTATTTTTTGCAAATTAGGCGAATTCATAAAATTTAAAATCTTGAATAACTTCAGAACTATTATAGATAAAGGTCCAATTTGAACTTTATTTTATAGGTTTGTGACATAGGTGCATCTAATGAACGATGATCCAAAGTTGTAGGGTTTTATTTTATGCAAATAAGACAATAACACAAAATCTAAATCTTGAATAACTTCAAAACTATAAAAGACACATGTACCAATTCAACTTCAGTTTGTAGGTTTGTGACATAACTGCATCCAGTGAACCGTGAACCAAATTTGTAGGCTTTAAACTTATGCAAATTAAAAAAATACACAAAATTAAAATCTTGAATGGCTTCAAAACTGTTATAGATAGTGGTGTCATTCAAACTTCAGTTTATAAGTTTGTGACAAGGCCACATCCAATGAACCAAAAAAATGTAGCATTTTAATGTATGCAAATTGGGCTTATACACCAAATTTAGATTATGTCGAACAATGACAAAGTGTAGCATTTCATACTGTTCTCATTTTGAAGGCACCAAGACAGATTTGCTGTGAAGCAAATCTTCTCTAGTTTTTAATTGTATTGGTGCTTGTCATTAATTTGTACAAGTGAAATAAAAGAATACCATGGGCCTAATTAATGCTCTACTTGCATGTAATCGGATGACCATCACAAAAAAATAATTTCATGAAATGTGATCCCTCTGTGATCTTGAGAAAATAGTTCAAGGTCATGCACATTGTCACAACTTCCATATGCTGTAAGCATTAATTTTGTGGTACATGTAAATAGTGAGCCTAGGTCCATCGATTGTCCGATTCATTCTCAACATATTAAATTTGGTGCTTTTACTTAAGTGCTTAATGACCTTGAAAAAATTATTCAAGGTCATTTTACCTTTTTCAAACAAAATTTGACTGTTGTGGTATAATATGACATGTCCATTTGCTGAGTAATACATTAATATGAGTGTTACAAATGCAAATATAGTGCATGACGTACTGAACAATATTTGAAGGGGTAAACAGAAACAACCTAAATGATTTACTACAAAACTTTGATGATTTTGAAAATGCAATCTCTATTGCATATAAATCCCCTTTTATATAACCCGTTACTCAAAATATGACAATACTTTGATTAAATATCCAATGTCTTAATGCGAAATTTGACAAATTCAAATATTTATTGATGATTTAGCCAAAGATAGAAGGATCAAATTCTGACCTTTATATAATCTGGATAACTTTTTATGTATTCCCTTAGAGTCAGGTGTAGCTCCCGTGGAGGTTTATTGATCTATCTTCATGAGAATTTTCAGTTCTAAATCAGAGACTTTTACTCGCGTAACATTTTATGGGAAGGTCAATTTGTTGATGCTTGTGGAAATGGTTTACAGCAAAAGGTTACAATGTGCAACATTTACAGAGGCCCCTTTGATGGAAACGACGGCATTGACCTCTTCATAAATGATCTAACTCCAAGTATATCCACTCTATCTCACGAAAATTCTTATCAAATTCGTTATTGGGGACTTTAGTTTGGATCTACTTAAGTCCAACACAAGAGACAAAATAACGTGTAACCTTACCCACACGCTTTTCCGAGAGAAACACGACTCGAATTGATCATGTTTACTGTAGCTATATATTTTCGTTCCACGAAATCTTCCCTATCAGGTATTATACTAACACAAGTCAACTGTCAAATCGCTTACCATACTACATGTGTCTGGACTAAAATTTAAATCATAACGGCTCCCTAAATTTGTGAAAGTTGTAACTAACGATGACAATTCCATGACAAATTTTGCAGCGGAATTACAAAATAAAATATTTTCAGCAACTTGACCAAAATGCAAACTATGATATACTTGAAAATAAATTTTGCAAGGCTAAAGAGAAGCAACTACCCATAAAACAGCAAAATTTAACAAACATAAACACAAGCGGTCTCCCTTGATACTCTCTGCTATCTTACGATCTGTCAAATTCCGCGATGGCCTCTACAAAGAACTTAAGATCAAGATACATTAATATACCTTACACTGGAAACAAAATCTCACGGTGTATAACATTCCAGAGAGAAATATTCGCCAAGCAAAACAAGACCTCTACAAACGTGAATTTCTAAAATTTAAGCGTGACACTCGTAAAACGTGAGTAAAAAAATAATATCAGTTTTAAATCTCAATAATTAAAAAAAAATCCCTCAATTCTTCATTACCAACAGTTCAAAGATACCTAAAAAAATAAAATAGCTGAACGCTTTTATGCTTTCCTTACAAACATTGGACCGACTCTCGCCAGAAACATAAATTCATTAAATTCTCCTCGCTTTACTACTTACCTTCGGAATGTTCATGCTTAGATACAATAATGTTTAATGGTGATGAAGAATTGAAGTTTGAACTGTATGGCAGACGAGATCCGTTCCGGTTTAATATTGTTAACTACCATCACATGGATAGTAATGTTCCTATTGGACCTGCTTATGGCGTCTATATGTCACGGTTGATTGTATTTGCTCCAGTATGCACTGATTTTGACAACTTTGAATTCCGCCATATACTTTTATCTGATAAACTGGTTAAACAGGGATCTTAAAAATGTGAAGTTGAAAAAAATCATTTTTCAATTTTGCAGGTAAAAATGAGTCTTTATTACGCACATATAAGGCGGGTTTGAAAAGTTATATAAATTAGGTTGTGAGCGAGTATAAATTGTACTCAGCAATTTATAACGGTGCCACTAGTCACTAGTAACTAGTTTCAGCGTTAAATTGATCATTTCTGCGTTTTAGGACGTTTCCCAGCGTTTCATGGCGTTAGCCAGCATTATATACGCTTGCTAACGGTGACCAACGCAATGAAACTCTGAAGTCCGATTGACCCTATAGACCTCGGCGTATGCCAGCGTTAGCTAGCGTTTGCAAGGGTTTGGAGAATTGTAACGCCGGCAAATGCTATAACTGACGATGGCTAACGCCATACACTGCTCTTCAATCACAAACTGATTGGAGTACATGCAAAATGTGAATTCAGCTGGGCTGCAATGGAAAGAACTTTTGCAAAACTGTCATACACTTGCAATGTAATGAAAGTTTGACAATACAATCAAACCTGTCTTGAGACACTGCCCATAGCACAGGCTAAAAATGGTCACATAAGACAAGTGGTCTCTCAATAGAGGTGCAAAAAAGTGAAAGATAGCAAAACGGCCATGGGAAACATGGTTCTGAAAAGGCAGGTGGCCTTTCATCACATTGGTCTTGTGAAACATGTTTCACTATACATAGATATGAACAAGGGTTAAACACTACTTTTGCTACATTTGATGTTGAAAAAATGAACATGTCGCAGCTAGGTCAAAAGCTAAATTCCTCAACACTTAAACATGAATTGACGGAAGAATATTGTATTTTTGTCCGAGCTGCAGTTGCTGAAAGCAACAGGCGGCCAGAATTTGGTCACTTTACCTTATGTGTATTCAAGGTGTAATGTGGTCAAGTGCTTGTGTATTCCCCTATCTTTTGAAGTTCGCGGCATGCTACAGTAGTCATTATTAATCCGTTTAGGCATGCACCCACATCACAGATGCTTTTCAATGTGATTCTTCATCTTCACGTATCCCAGGCCTTGTTATAAATCACTATAGTAAATAGAATAAAACTAAAAGCCTGCTGCACGTAGACCTGTGATTTTAAACTCAACTGGTTTTGAGTAAACATTTAGGTTACACTGTCTCAGCATGCAGTGTATACTGTATACTGTCGGTATTACCCATTGGCAACCGTGCAAGATGGCCTGCCGTAAACTTTAACCAGTCACTTACATATGAATTTTCGCACAATGACTTATGAAAAGCATCCCACCAGTCTAAACTTCCCAAACATCTGCTTTGGTGATCTTCCGTGGCAGTTACGACATGGTCAGTGCTGGGTACAGACTTGGTCCCAGTCGTACCGGCAAAGCCCGGCTTTGTGTATAGCCCGTCCGTGGCTCCTCACGCTAAGGCTAAATTTCTCTGTCCTTCTTCCTTCTTAACCTTACATCTCCTCCCTCGTCCTTACAATTTAGTAAGGTCCTCTTTGGAAAAGGAACAGCTAAAACTGAGATCCAGTTCCTTCTCTGCGTAGCTACAGCTCATGCTTTCTCTATTGCTATCCGCCATTGTATCACATAGACTCCCTTCCGTGACGTCACGACCCAAAGCTTGCTTGATGGCCAAAAAGGCGCGAACTTGTTAACCTTGGGCCCCTCATGGGCAAAAAATTCTTTTGCAAATAAAATTATTTTCCTGTGCGAATAAGACAAATTTTCTTTACAAAAGTGCTATAACACACCAAGTCCTTCCCTTTGAACAAAAAAAAAAAATCTTTTGGCGTTTGGAACATAGCACTATATAATATGGGGAACAGGACCTGTATTTAAAGTAAATAAAGTCACCTGAGCAAGTTGGATATATGTGTTATAGCCCAATATGGCTTGTTGCATCTGAAATGTAAAATATGCTAATTGCTCTCTTGAAGTGACCAATACATTTTAGGTGGATAATAATAAATCTCAGCATTTTGAAACCTAAATTTTTGCATCCGTCAATCAAAATAGGAAGCAATTTGTCTTGAGATGACTGGAGACATTGAATACCTTTGTGTATGTTAGCATGCAATCAGAATCACAGTCGTGCAGATATTTATTTTACTACATATAGTATTGTTGTTTTTGTGCAGAGAAGGATTGTAGTGATAAAATCTAATGTTCCTTTAATTCAAAATAGGATTTGAGGAGCCTAGTAGAGTTTTGAGGCTCGACACAAGTGTTATCATAAGTTAATACAGCGTGTTGCGTCACCAATGTAGAAAGTGTTAACTGTATGTTTATCTATCTTGAAATGACCAATCTATTTCAGGAGAGAATACTAAATGTCTTGATGATAAAAACCAAAATCTATATGCGTGCTAGAATTTTACTGGACGATGAAGCCAAAAGAAATTTGTCCCGAGATCACTGGTGGTATCGGTTACTTCTTTTATGTCTGTTTTCATACAGTCAAGATTTTATAAAAGTGTGTCTTCCTGTTCTGGGTGTCAGATTGAGACGCACACAAATGCATGATTTTTGTATCCAACGTAAAACTATATTATATGGACCTTGCAACTGTCAAGGAGGACGAAGTCAAAAGTAATTTGTCCTGAGATGACTGATGACTTTGGTTTCTCCCTTTGTGTCTCTTGGTATGCAGTCAAGGTCGTTTGAAAATAAATTCTATATCACTTTTCAGAAAAGCAATTTGTCCTGAGATGACTGGTGGCATCGAGTACCTCTTTTATTATGTCTGTTGGCACACAGCCAAGGTCTTTTGAAGAAAAAGTGGGTATTCCTTTTCAACCATTAGATGGAGACGTATAGAATTTGCTAAATTTCTGTATCCAACGTGAAGCTAATTCGCATCTTTCAATTGGCAAGAAAGATAAAATAAAAAGCAATGTATTCCGATGTGACTGGTGACATAGGTTTCTCTATATGTGTCTGTTGGCATGCAGTAAAGATCTTTGGAAAATAAGTTTTTCTTTCCTTTCAATCCAATATGTGGAGAAATGTTGAATTGTTGGAGTTCCGTAATTTCAGTAGTCGGCATGAAGCTATATAATACTGGAAGCAGTCCTTATCATTGAAATAACCAATTTGACTTGAGGTGACTTACAGCGTAGACATAAATATTAACATCTGGCAATATATCTTGGTGCGTCCGCAATGTTAAACGTGCTAATTGTATGATTATCTATCTTCATACGACTAATATATTTCAGGAGAGGATACTAGTGCCATGCTTTTAAAACCCAAATGTATACATGCTTCAGTTTAAAGGGAAGATGAAACCTAAAGTAATTTGTCCTGAGATAATTGGTTGCAGTGTTTACTTTTTTTTATGTCTGTGGGCATACAGTCACGATCCTTTGAAGAAGTGTAACTTCCTTTTCAGCTCGTTAAATGGAGACGTGTAGAATTGCATAAGTTTTGTATCCAACGTTAAGCTGTATAATATGCATCCTTCAATTCATGAGGGAAATAATGTCAAAAGCAATTTGTCTTGAGATGACTGTTCAAGATCTTTTGAAAATAAATTCTATCTTCCTTTTTAATCAATTATATAGAGGCATGCTTGCAGTTCTGTAATTTAAGTAGTCAGTGTGAAAATTTATAATACAGGAAGCGGGCCTTATCATTAGAATAACCGCACTTCAAACCCTCCCCGTGGTTAAACCGCTCGAAAATAAAATTATACGTATTTTTTCTTCGAAAGTTGGCAACCTTGCATGTATCAATTATACTTTATTGACGTACACCAACGGACATGGTATTGCCACACCTGACAGATGACAACAAAGAGATAACGACAAACAGGAACCACATAAACATTGCCTGAACAGGTGCACCCGTGTTTCGATGTTACCACGGTACTACTGTACTCACCTGTGTATAACTTCAAACTACTGGTTGCCATGCTCCAAAACTCAGCAAAACGTAAAGGGTTCCCACGCGGCGCGTTTGTCTCCCAGTAATTTCTTACTGCAGCCAGAACTAACCAACTTTCGTTAGTTTTATGAGGCCTATAGGTAAGCCTATGGTGCCAGCGCAAAAATGTACCGTACTTCAACCCTCACATTTATCCAATCTTATTTATCCTAATGCATTCTTCAAAAGCACCTTGGGGCGCCCTTTGCCTGGAAGTGAATGGGCCGGGGCAAAATAAACCACTAATCGATTTTTTTTGTCACATAAAAATACATGAAAGTTTTATGCTATCTAAAATAAGTTTTGCTTGTAGTATTGTGCATACTCGGATCACGTGAGACATTATGATGTTTATGACGTCGCCAGTGATTTTGATGACTTGAAAGACTTTTTTCTTAACAATTCTTTATTTCATTTTGTACAATACAAAGAAATACAAATAATAGGTATCGACAGACATAAAAAATCAAGTTACAGTCTTCAATAATTGTGTACATATTTGTGGTATCATAAGTCCCCATACATCAACTCTGAGTCAGGAAATATTGTTGGAAATAACAAATCACCTTTTCCCAAACAATCATATTTTCCTAGAGAATACAGAACTTGTTGCTCTACTGATATTTTGAACTTGAGGTATGCAACAAAACTTTGAAATGACAATTGACGTTTATTACACAGTTGTTTATGTATGAAATGTTTGGCTTGATGGATACAACTATTAAATGCATATTTACAATGACTTGAATACCATCCTAAAATGATGATTTCAGCAGATAATATAATGACGTTACTAGATAGGACGTTACTGGAAGATTGCACTTTACTTTCTATAGTAAATTTGAAGGACAAAATAGAATTTTGAACCAATCGTTCTCAGATATATTGAACAAGGGTGCTCAAGTCTGTAGACAAGTTGGAGACTCGGGATTTCAAAACCCATAATGCACCAATGAAATTCATCACAGGTTATATGAGTTACAAATTTCAAATGACCATTCAACATGAATGTGGGTATTAATGATGATTTAAAAGATCTTACTGCTTTATTACGTAAAGATTGTTTCTATTGGCCTGGAATTAGACAAGCGTAACGATAAGTATTCCAAGAAGTTAACCTATACGTTGAATTTTCTTTCCAAAGTTCCCTGACTTTAAAACACTGCATTTTCATTCATAACGCCACTTATATATTTAATACCTTTTATATACCAATGATTATAAAATACGGTTTTCTTATCCATTGTTATGTAAAGATTAAACAGTAAAAATACATTGCGGATTTTTTCAATATTCACAGGATAAAAGTACTTAATATAGTTTCCAAAATTTTCTCAATTGTTTATAAAATAAGGGTATTTCTAAATTCATGAAATCTAAATCACATCCACTCATGAAAAGATCCTCAATTTTAAGGAATGGTATAAATTCCTGAAATACTGATTTCCATTTTGCTTTATTAAAACTGTATAATCGTTTAATTCAACTTAATTTCAAAGCATATAAATGTGTCTTAAAGTGCATTACGTTTAAGCCTCCTTTATCTAAATTTTGATACATAACTGAATTTTTAACTTTGGAGTAGATTGACTCCATGCAAAAATCGCATATCATATATTGAATATCTTCGAGTAATATTGTCACTGATATGTATCAGAGAAGCAAGATAAATAAATGTATTGACTGCAAGATGCTAACGACTACATTTTACCTATCAAAGATAAATTGCGCATTCTCCAAACGTTTAGTACTTTTCTAAAAGATTGTAATGTTCCTTCAAAATCTAATTTACACATTTCTAGTTCATTAACAGCAAACGAAATACCCAATGTCTGAAAATTTCCTTCCTTCCAAAATACTGGAAGATGCCAATCTTTTGAAAATTTTGTTGCTCAAAGCCCATACAGTACAGTCTTTTCTTGGTGACTTGAAAGCTGTAAGTAAGCGCAGGAGCTTTAAAGTAAAATATAGTAGAGTATCAGATAATGTGGTAAGAAAGGAAGGCAATGACATTTAATTTTTACGTTTAAAAATAATTTAACACGACTCATCTGCTGGTTTGAAAGGACGGTATGGAGGTCTCTCATATTAACCCTTACACCTGGGATTTTTTTTTTAATTAGATGGAAACAGAACTGGCTAAAGCAGACAGACAACGAGGTTCAGGGTACAGTTTGACACATAAAATGGTTCATATTATCATACATGTAACACTTCAGCCTCCAAAAATATGACATGCACAAAGACATACAGAATGCTTTATAAAGGGATACGCCACCGATCTCCAGATCATATTGTCTGTGTATTTAAAAAAAACGTGAAGGGTATCGCTCATTTTGTGCAAAGTAAGGTTCAATGGATCGACAAGTGAGCTAGAAAAGTTTGCAAGCCACATTTTAATACAACTTTCCATGCAACAAGAACTTGGGAAACAGAGTAACAAGTCACTCTGTTTTTCAATTCAAACTCAAATCATTCGCAGGGTACCAACAGACTGCTGGCACGTTTTACCAGAGGTTGGATCAGCGGAAAATAACAAATTTTTGTATGGCCTTACAAAATTGTCACAGGACGGTGTCATTTACAATTACATTTAAATATACAGTAAAACCTGTCCGAGGAGCCACCTCCGCTAAGTGGGTGCCTATGTTTAGTGGGCACTTTTGCCCGGTACCGTTTTTTTCCCCATTAGGTTCCATGTTAATGGACCCTCCGCTAAGTGGGCACTCATACCAATGGATCACAAATGCTGTTGTGGGAGGGGGGTTAGTCTTTATAGCTTGTCAAAATATCAAAGAGGACAGGCTCTGACATACACAAGAGATAATTTTCTTTTTTTAGTTCATAGCAGGGCATGTAACATTAGATCCATAACGCCAATATAAAACAATAGCAAATTCTCAAAAAAAACCCTCATGAGATGTAAATTTTCATATATCAGAAATTTTATCTCGCAATTGACCTCACAGGACTGCCCCATCAAACCTATGGTGACTGATGTCCCGTGTCCTAGCCCTCTCTAACGATCTAAGGATATTTACATGCTGGTAGTCCTTAATACCGGTACTGGTGTTAAAAGATGAAAATATGTGTATATATATATATATATATATATATATATATATATATATATATATATATATATATATATATATATATATATATATATATATAGACATATATATATATATATACATATATATATACATAATATACATATACATAGCAATACAGACAAGATGAATATCAATATTAAATGTTATATATATGATATCCTAAACATCTATCCCTTTTTTTCTGCAGATAGATGTCTAACTAGAAATTTGTCCATGAGCCACAAATTTTATTATAGTCCATATGCATTTAGAACCAGCAGGGACTAAATGGTATAAAATCAAGACAGCTCATAAAATGTTCAGAGGGATGTAATTTCATGAGGCACACGAGAGTGGACGAAAATCGAACGCATCTGTTCATTTTCACTTTGTCTAAATCAAGGCCGTCAGGCGGATGACAAAAGGACATGTAGACAAACAGTACACGTGCTCATCTGCATATGCTGATTAACATTCCTATAAAGTTTCATGACTGTAGGTGAGACATGTTTCGAGGTACGCATGACACAGGTTTGAGGCAGTGGTCATTTCACTGCACGTCAACAGCTTCAGACAGATGACAGGCGGAGACATAGTCAAACAAAATCCCAGGCATGCATCTACAGCCAATTCAGAGCTGGCCATTTGCAATCAGATCCGACCTCTGGCACAAATGCCTCGAGGTAGTGCTAGACTCTGACGAAGGCCGCAGCACATTAGTACATACACAGTAAAAAAACCTAGAGTCACATGCAAAATATTCCAATGTCTTCTAAGAAAACACAGGGTCACTAGTTAGAATAGCAAACACTTATTTTAAAAGGGTTGGTCTTACAGAATGGACAGTTTAACCTTTTCCCCCTTAAACCGACCAAAACTGGCTTCTGGTCAAATGTCGTCTGCTTCCATGTTTTCAGCTAATTTCAACACTAATGAAAAGAAATTTGACTGAAGATTGAAGATGAGACCTATCAAGATAATATGCCCCAGGTCAACAGCTCTCCTTGGCATAGGTTGGGCACTAAGTGTCCAACCCATGCCAAGGAAAGCTGTTGACTCAGTCTTAATTGAAGGGGGAAAGGGTTAATTCAGTCGCCAAATTTTCATTGTTCTGGGGCGGTAACATGAGCAGCAAGATAATAATTTTCACATTCACGTAAGCCTTCAAGAAACTGGTCAAAACGTGGCAAATATTGCGGACTGGATCAAGTCAATCCAATGTTATTGAAGACAGTATTCCTTTCAGCAGTAGTGATCATGACCAGTCAGAAACGTAAATAAGCGGATTCACATTTGCCTTGTGATTGCGTTTTCAATCGTTCTGCCAACTTGGAGTGAACGCAGAATAATATGCCTGAAAAGCATATCTGCAAATCAAACAATTGGAGATATTATGTGCGACACTTTTACATTGCGCAACTGGTCATTTTTCAATGAGGCAACAGCGTCGAACGGAGGCACAGACAGACAAACAAAACTTAGGGTGCATATTTTCATATACTAAGTAATGGTCCTGTAAGGCTTCATCACTTTAGGTTAAATACCTTTACAGACATGCGCAACACATGTCTGGGATGGAGCAGCAAGAGCAACCCCCCCCCCCTTAAAGGAGTATCAAAATCTCCGTGACAGGCGCAAGTCCATCACTCATTCACCTTTTTCCATAAAAAGGTATGACTTAATGACACACCATGCACAAGTTTAAAAATAATTGCCTAATTTGAGAAAGTAAGAGGTATCTTTGAGGTCATCGTTTACCAGGTAAAAAATATTACTGCACAAGTTTCCAAAATATTTGCCTAATGTAAGAAAGAAAGTATGATTTATCTTTCATAAGGCATCGTTTACCATGTAAAAGATATTAATGTACCATTTCAAAAATATTGCCTGCTTTGAGAAAGAAAATAGGACTTTATCTTTGACACCATGTAAAAGATATTTAAAAAAATCACTGTTTTTTCAAAGTCTGTTATTTCTTCAGATTAATTTCGTCGAGATTTGTTGCAACTTAAATTTTTGTCATAAGTTCCTTTTTTCAGCTAGATCTACTGACGGTGCATGGATGTCAAGCTTACCTCTGTCTATTTATTTCTATTGCCAACTTGAAATGACGGTTTCTTAACTTAAAGTTTCTGGTCACATTTTAATGAAACGATGATGGAATTGACAATTTTTGTGACCACATAAATAGAAAAAGTGTTGCTTACTATCAATGTTAGCATATTTTTTTCTAACTAATTTCCTGACTACAAGGAAGCCTTTATTATATCTCATACTTATACATATATTAAATTGTGCTTTTTCAACATTAGCTTTTACCATTGAATCCCATTCATCACAAATAAACCGAATCCGGTCACTTCATTTTGATCAACAGTGACCACCACGTTGTCTGCTTCATCCTTTTTTCTTTCCGTAATGTTTGATCTCGAACTTTGACATGAAATTTGGATTGAACGAAAAAAGAAAACGTTCACTGGAACAGGTTTCCTCTGCGCTCCCCCCCCCCCCGCTTTTACTGCATTAGCCTCATTACTGAGAAAAGCTGGTCTCTATATATGATCATTTGAGAGTTTAACATGACGACGACACTACATTTATTTAAAATTTGCCCTCATGTTCATGCCTAATTGTGCTGTTTGTCTCATTTGTGGGCATGGTGCATAGGCCTTTGCTTGTATTTGTTCAGCATTGGAACTTCAAAATGCACAATGATAATGAAATTCTTTTTTTTCCATAATCATCTACTCTATAAGCTGCATCCCTAGGTGTGCTTCTCTGATCAGCCTTTTCGAAACTTATCATGGTATCTTGGAAAAGGACCTTTTTTGGTAGAATTTATGAAAATGGCTTAATTTTGTGTTACAAAGCTATACAATTTTTGTCCAGAAATATCCTGATATTCCGAAAGTATCAATTACTGTGATCATTTTAATGGTACATGTGAACATATGGGAGTAATTTTGGCAGATATAAGATATAGATACGTTTTATATCTCAAGGTTATATCAAGGTCACATATTAATTCCCAGTGCATATCTTACCCACATGACTAATTTCACGCAGATATTTCATCTGGCCAAAAAGCTATCTCTAAGAAAGTTTCGAGGGGCCCGGAGGTCCCACTTTTGGCCATTTGGCCCCAAATGTGTGTAGCGAGGCTAAGCACATTTATCCTGCAAACCAATGAGAGGCCTGCCATCTATCTAGTACCCTGAGTTTTGTAACTCTCTTGGAGCAAACACTGGATAGTAAGTTAATCAGGCATTTTTCAAAAAAAGGTTGGCCTAATGCTTACCATCCACAATGTTTTTGATTAAATTGCAAAGGTTTGCACACCCAAATGTGTCAGGTCCCTCCATGGCATGGAACACTATCCAAATATCTACCTACCTACCTACCTACCTTCAGTTAATATAAGAACTGAATACTTAATTTTTTCTATACTTTTTGACAACAAATAGATCTAAATTGATTGGATTTTTTTTCCATTTTTTCTTTTTGTTGTTGAGAAAGGGGGGGGGGGGATTCGACCCCCGTGGTGGGCCTGCATGCACAAATCTTCAAACTCTCCTGGGAAGTGTATATGTAAAGCGGTTTTGCATTCCATTAACACAAATTCGTTTTTTTACCTGTAGCAAGCTTCAGACATTGAGCAACACCACACTGACTGAAACACTATCGACGAATGAGCTTCTGTAGCACTGATGGTGCAGAGACAACCCACCAAAGTCAAAAGAACTTGAACATGCGAGACACATCCGCCTGGTGATGCAAATGTACTCAGTCTGGTGCTCTTACCACCCATAGTGTGTGAAGGAAAGCAAATGCCTTAGAATGGCCCGCAACCGCATTCTTCCACCACCATATCAGACAGGTCTGATCGTACAAAGTCACCATAATCATTTACATATGCTATTGAAAGAGGTGACAATTTTGTTGGAATGCAGCAAGATTTTGGTGGTTTCATACTTGTTGCCAAGTAAAAAAGCCTGAGGATATGCGCGCGTGGGGAAAACATAGTAGTTTGAACATCAACGCAGGAACCATAACAAAAGTTTGCGTGGTATCCCTTTGGGTGGATGATCCAGTTTCTCCATCCCATATCATCAAAATCTACATAGAGAGACCGTTTGCAGCAGCCCATTGGTTTTGCGCATGCGTCCTTCCAACCATTTGTCATATCACTCGAGATGTCTTCGAGTTTTTGCGCCTTTATAACCAAGATAGGTGGATTTTGTTTGGATTGAAGTGACGTTTTCAAATCCGTTACATTGTTTGACTTTAAAAGATGTTCAAACCTTAGGGGAAACATAACGCCTAGGAGTCTTATTGCCATCCAATCCCGTCTGACTGCTTCCTGTGCCCAGCTGACGCGCAAGGATACATTGTGCCAGCCAGGAGTATTGATATATTTCTCAAAGTAGATATCTTTCTTGTAGTCCTTGGTATTTAGATTTTCTACAAGAATGTTATTAAGGCCAAACACTGATTTCTGGAAGGTTGATGAAGCAGATTTCCATGGATAGTGCACGTTGGCTTTTGATACATATATCCAAAGTTGTGCTGATGTGATCATGGTATACTCCTTGAATATTTGTCGGTTCATTTTAAATGCAAGTGTGCTAGGGTCCGCCTTCCACGGAGAATCTGTAACCATATAACAAAACCATTGCTTAACAAATATATCGAATGACAAGCATAAACCAACATGGGAAACAATACAAATACATACATACATACATACTTACATACAAACATACATACATACATACATACATACATACATACATACATACATACATACAATTCAGCAGGTTGAACATATGGTTGCAAATATTAATTCAGTGGGTCTTACAATTCTAAAGTGAAGGCAGGAGGGGGGGACTACTGTTGCCCGCTATTCTTCCTTCCTCCTTATGATTAGTCAGTGGAAATGGGGAGGTCAGGTGGGCTTCTCAGATGGTTGACAGGTAAGTACACTCACTTATGCCAAAATTACTAAAAACTTTCATGTATTAACTATGTAACATTACCTCTCAACCACCATTGCCCATATACAAATCTACTGGCAGTAGAGAGTAATGACACAGGCATACTGACCAGCGACCACCAGGACTGACAGCCTGGGGGAACTATCGGTCTGAGTGAGGAGGTGATGTCTGTTGGGAAAATCTTGGATGTTTGTGGATCGGAGGCTGCCACCATCAGAATCCTGGCAAAGCCTGGAAACCCTCCTTACTTACCAGCCTGGGACCACCAATGGGTCCCCTGGGATGCCGCCCACCAAACTGAAAGCAGTCTGCAGTAAGGGAGATGCTGTCTATTTCCACTCTTTGGGTCCTGGAGATTAAGGAAGAGGAGTGAATCATGGGAAACATGGCGGGAGCCCAGGGGGCAGTCATATGTATCATCAAGCAGAGTCCAATTGAATTGGGTCTATCTGCTCTCAGCCTAGTAGACCCTGGAGACATCGGCCTGATACAAGTCCAGAACAAGATCTAGGCCTACTCTAGGTATGCTGACCTATAGACTGCATCCAAGATCCTTGAGGGTGCTATAAACAGGAACATGGTGACTTCTATACCTGCAAAGGTGTAAGTGCCCTCCTCCAGCATGATCAAGTTGCACAGGTAGTGCTTGGTAAAAGTCCTAGCTGATCACCAGTGGCAAGCCCGGAGGATATCAACAACAGCGACCTTCCTTAGAGCTCACCAGGGGGCATTAAAGGCTAGCACCTCATGAGCTCTAGCGCAGACTTGCTTCTGGGCCAAAGGCCTGTCCAATGCATTCTCATAGGCCTTCAGGTAGGTCTGCTTAATTCATGATGAGATTGTATTTTGGCAGACTTCTTCCATTTGGGACTTGCCCTGGGGCAAAAAGAGGGTGGACCTCTGACCCCTGGCACCATCTGTGCATGAGAAATAAAAATGGAGAGCTCTCACCTGATACAGAGCTCTTTCTTCAGTGGGTAGAGCCATATCCATGGCATGTAAGGCCTAAAGGCTGTAGATGAATCTGGAGCCACTTGGGTCTTTGCAAGGAGGTAAGGATCACTTCCTATATGAATGTTTAGGACATTTGCCAGGGTTGAGGAGATGGCAGACCAAAATCCCTTCATTGTTCTTGAGCCCTTACTACAGACCTCCCACTGATACAGCAGGAAATCCACGATGTCTATGATACACGAAGACCATGTGTGTATTATCCAAATGGTGCACCAGTCTAAAAAAAACCTTCCATCAAGCAGACCATTGCTGCCAGAGAAGAGTCTTGAAGTCTCCCTCTGGCAATTTTATCTGGGACCGATTTCTAGAAACCTCTGTTGCAGGCATACTGTGCGGCAACCACATGCCTGTGGAACACACTCTTCCATGGTTGCAGCAGGGATATTGGCCAGTAGACATGGCAGTGGCTTGACACTTAATTCCAAAAGGTCCAGCAACCAATCCATTGTTGGCTGCCCGGGCGTGACTGGGATCTGATTGCAGTCATGGAACCAAACCTTCTGCAGAAAGGTGTTAGCCCAATGGTTGCTCCAGTCCATGGCTGCAGCATTCACCCCTAGGGTCTGGGAATCCAAGACAGTCAGCAAAAAGGGAAGTTTTGTGTTTGGGCTTGTCACAAACAGATCCATGTGTGGGGTACCCCACCTGGCCTCAGCAAAGCGTAGGTGGAGGGACCACTTCATCCCTACCACCTGACTTCTTCTCCAGAGTTGCCCAGCCAGGACCTATTCTATTCTGGGACATGCCTTGCATATGTGTGGACATCAAGTTTGGAGCATCATTGGGTGATGCATCCAACTTACTTCATCAGCTTTAGAGAGCACCCCGCCAATTGAGC
Source organism: Hermodice carunculata (assembly GCA_964020975.1). Classification (NCBI taxonomy): domain Eukaryota; kingdom Metazoa; phylum Annelida; class Polychaeta; order Eunicida; family Amphinomidae; genus Hermodice; species Hermodice carunculata. The sequence continues at coordinate 108,913,593 of OZ026614.1, read as the reverse complement.
AATGCAGTTGTGGTCCTCTTGTCCCAAATAATGATAACATGTTTGTGCTCCACTAGGTCCTGGAAGTGGTGGAGCGCTAAGTGTATTGCCTCTAGATCCATCCTGAAAAGATGTCAACGTCTGACCAGATATGATGTTCTCCAGCCTGCTCCACCAAATGAGGTGCCAGTGGTCTTCCAGGAGTACCGGCAGCTGCCTTGGTAGCCTTTATTCTTTGACCATTCGTCCCGCAGAGTGTGCTGCAAGGGACGATGGTGGAGAGGGGCCAGGGTGACCTGGGAGTCCATCGAGGTCAGGGAGCCCATCAGGGTTTGCCACTGCTGGGCCATGTGAACCTCGAGATTCACAATCAGGCCTAAGCATCTGCAAAGTTCCAGAACGGTCTATGCATGGCACAGCAAATCCAGGGGCTATAGTGCCCTGACCAGGCAGTTGTCCAGGTACACAGCACCAATGTGCACTGTGCTCAGGTGTAGGTGCATGGCTACTTCCTGCGTGAACTGGGTGACCACTGGAGGTGCTGTTGCAAGGCCGAACAGAAGCACCTTGATCTGGTAAACCTGGCTTAAGAAAATGTAGTGCACTCCTGGGGCCACACTCCAAGCCAGAAATGGCTGCTGAGGAGGAAGGAAGGGCACATACACAGTGGAGGTCATTCCCCTCTACTTCCACAGGAATCTAGTGCTGGTGTCACTGGGATTACCAGGTCTTCAGAACAGTCAAGTCCCAACTCAACTATGTCAGGCGTTGAGGCCCAGACATGGAGCTCTAGGCAATGGTGGTCAAGAGATAACGTTGCATAACTAATACACATCATTACATGAACAGTTGTATCGGGAAAATGCTAATTCTAATGAACCTTAGTATACAGGTCATCATATAAAATTTAAAGGGGTGTCAATAATAAGAAAATATGTCAAGTCACATGCAGGAATAGAAAATAATATCATTTTGAATTCAAACATAATATAATATTTGCTTGTATAATTTAAGTGTAAAGAATGAGAAAGAAATAATGAATATGGCCTGAATACCAGAAAGAAAGAGGAAAGGAAAGAAAAAAAATATTTGTCACTGTTAATTAAAATTTGTATTTTGACAAATGCGTAGCCGTGCATTTGTGAATATTTGTGCACTGAAGATTTAGATACAGTGAACCTTAAAATATTTTTTTCTTTTTTTAAGAGCAAAAAATGAATTAATACAAATGCAAAAATCTATGCAGCATGACTCACTGAATAAATTTGGTGCAAACCCAACTAAACCACATTCCCACTAAGTGGTGCCAAGATCCATGCAACGTTTTTGAGCAGTTCAAAGTATGATGTGTACTAATAAAAGAGCAACAGATGATGTGACAGACTTAGCTGAGCCAAAATCGGTTGTTACCTTGTCATTCAGGCTTTAAATTCCACGCCCTACCACATAGATACGCTGCCTATGCCTGGGTGGAAACAATTAACTTGTGACACTTTTGTGGCAGTCAAAGCCATCATACCTGATATTTTGGCAAGCACATTCCCCATAGTTCGTTAATAAACTAGGCAAAATTAATAACCGTCCGCTTAAATAATTTAATGGTGTACCCATAGTACAGAAAAACATGATCCATATTCATTAATTCCAAACCCGACAATGACAGCAAAGAGATTCCAGAATTGCCAAACCATCAACATTTTTCTTCCAATACCAAAGTGAAGAAACAAATTTCATTCCTGACTTGAGACAGGCAGTCACCCATAAAAGGCAACTGGTGGTTTTAAACCAGTCCTCTCAACCTTAGAAATATTCATCATTAACTGCAGACACTAGTTCTTTTCCAAATTGTATAGGCCTAACCACCCAAAACAAAAATTGAATTACTTCTGCCAAAAATAAAAAGATATCTGTTAGGCCTATCACCTTTTAGTTCTCCCGACTTGTCAGTCAGAGAAGTTTACAGCAAAAGAGTAAAGTAGGCCTACATCGTTTTTGTGATATTTATGAATCTGGAACATTATAAACACACTCTACCTCCACTATAACTATGAGTCAGAGAACAAAGCCTACAGCACAACATAGCCAATGAAGTAATTTTCAAATAGTACAGAAAAACATGATCCATATTCATTAATTCCAAACCCAACAATGACAGCAAAGAGATTCCAGAATTGCCAAACCATCAACATTTTTCTTCCAATACCAAAGTGAAAAAACAAATTTCACTCCTGACTTGAGACAGGCAGTCACCCATAAAAGGCAACTGGTGGTTTTAAACTGGTCCTCTCAATACTTTTTTTTAGGTAATTTAAAGATATGCACATGTATGTGTAGCATAATCCTTTGATTACATCATGTGTAAAGGTGAGCAGAGTTAGAGCCCATGCTTGACTGCACATGGGCTGAATGTGACACAAAGTCAAAAAGTGCACTTCGCAGAAAGGATCATGAGTGGTCTTTTCTGTCCCTGTTAGGACCCTCCTGACCATTGATTTTTCTCACCATACCTGTGTAATGTGGCCAGAGACTGTGCCAATCATGGGTATAAAGGCATGGGTTTTTTTCTGTCAGTTGTGGATTCGCCATCACTGGTCAAACAGTGAACATCACCATGCCAAGGCTATCCAAAATGGACAGGGCAAGAGCCATAGGTCGCATTGAAGCCGGTGAAAGTTGCAGAGCTGTTGCACGGGCAATGGGTGTGAACCACTAATCCATCAATGAGTTGTTGAGAAAATACCGAAACACAAATGATGTTGCAGATTTACCACGCCCGAGAAGGCCAAAGCTGACCACCAGGCAACAAGACCCTTTCATCGTCAATGCAGCACTGAGGAGTAGGAGCCACACAGGTCCTGATATTCAGAGCCAGCTGGAGAGAGCCAATCCTCACCAAAGACGCATGTCCACCCAGACTGTTCGTAACAGACTGCATGCTGCTGGTTTAAGGTCCCGGAGTATGGTGAAAAAGCCGCTTCTTAACCCACGTCACAAGGTTGCTCGTTTGCAGTGGACGAGAGAACATGTCCGTACAACACATGCAGGATGGAGCAATGTTCTCTTCACTGATGAGTGTCACTTTTCCCTCCACAGAAGTGTTGGACGTGTTCGTGCATGGAGACGGCGAGGGGAGAGACATGCTGCTTGTTGTGTTCAGCCCACAGTTGCATACGGAGGGGGCAGCATCATGGTCTGGGCGGGCATCTCTGCTAATGGCAAGACAGACCTCGTCATCACAGAAGGAACAATGACAAGCAGACGGTACATAATGGATGTCCTGGAACCCCATGTTATTTCATATGCGGGTGCCATTGGAGACAACTTCATGCTGATGCACGACAATGCCAGGCCACATGTTTCAGCTGTGGTTCATGATTACATGGATAGTGAGAGTGTTGAGGTGATGGAATGGCCAGCATGCTCACCTGACCTCAACCCGATTGAGCACCTGTGGAGCCATATGAAAAGAAATGTGTACCAGAGTATGGGTCCTAACTCAGACTTTGCAGATCTACGGCGTTATCTTCTGGAGGAGTGGGACAGTATACCTCAGGCACTTGTGAGAAAGCTCGTCTACAGCATGCAAAAACGCTGCCAACAGTGCATTGACAACCATGGTGGCTACACATCCTATTGAATGGACATTTAAAGGCGATTTATGTGACACAGTGATGAGTCCATTTCTGCTCTATTGAACTCAGAAAATGTCTTAACTTTAAGTACAGTCTGTGATAACTTTTAATGCAACCAAGCACCATCTGTGATAACTTCTTATGGGACTCTGCACTCAGTTCATATGCATGTTTGAGCGCTCTACAGGTACTCTTGCGAACTTGTGATTCAGACTTTGTCTGCTTATTGACACTGTGCAATGAAGCATAACTTCATTTGACCAGAATTTCCTCTACAGATCTACTGTAAAGTGTATACAGAATAAAAGAAACATTGAATATATTCAAAATATGCGTGCGGTTTTTTTTTATATAAGAATTGCTTTTAGTGGAGGGTTATTAATTTTGCCTAGTTTATTAATGCAGCTTAAATTTAGACACACCTTATTATACAGACATTCAGATATTCGACATATTTCCTTAATTGCAATTGGCCCAGAAGTTGCATTTCCCCCCCCCTCCCCCCCAAAAAAACATTGAATTAATGCAAATGAAAAAAGTAGTCCAGCGTGACTCATTGAATAAATTTCGCATATACCCAACCAAAGCATATCCCCACTGGTGGGAGCATGATCCAGTCAACGGTTTTTGAGACATTCAAAATTTGAATTATGGAGTGACAGCTGACAAACCAACGACACAAGAAGCTCATATAAGCCTACAAACTTGGAAATTTGAAATTAGTTGTCCCTTTGTCTTTCCATCTTTACATTATCCTCCTTACCATGAATATCCTGCCCATTTTTTGTGTTCAAACATATTTATTTCAAGTGGAATACCTATTAGTCCTAAGGAGTATTACACGGGACTAAAAAAAAACAGGTTCTTATTTCAACTGGATTATGTAAGTAGCACTGTATGGTACCAAAAAAAAAAAAAAAAAAAAAAAAAAAAAAAACCCACAGGTTTCCCGAACAAATGTGCACCACACACTGTAGAAATATAAGGATGCTAGGCACTACTGAGTTATAGCCTAATAGATGCAGACTGTTACAATGCCAATGTGCTTCATGCCTTAGCAATAGAGATGGATATTTGATTAAAAGCCCATGAGAACTAACTCATTATACACCTTGTATACAGTGGTGGCACAGCTGGGTGCATTAGAATTTTATCTCCTGGATTCAACACTCTTTTCTATGGCCTCAAATATTCCTTCATTGACATTATCGAGCAGGTCCTTATTTCCATGAATAAAATATTTAAACAAGACATCAGAAAATCAAAACGTAGCTAGTGACGGATTGACATCCGATGTGAGTATATGACATAGAGCCTTCAAGAGATTGTTCCTTACATTTATATACTGCTTGGAAAAAAAAGATGCTACCCCTTTGTACAAATATTATGCATGTGT